>CM077091.1:69919777-70323664 GCA_039513925.1 Platanthera zijinensis
ATAGGGGGTGTTTCCCGGTGGTGGCGCCGCCTCAGGCCGCCGGGAACAACCCCGAAAAAGGGGCCTGCTCGGGCTGTTTTTAGGGTTAATCGGGGAAGAAGCACAGCCACCGTTGGATCAAGCTTTAAGATTCGTGCAACCCTATTTGATTTTTAAATGATTTATTATATTTGATTTTCTGTATTCTTTTAACCAGTTCACTGTAATCAGTTTTTAGGCCCCTTAAGTGCTCCTAATGAAAAAGTTTAAAACATAAAAGTTGTAGGTCTTTAAAAGACCTACAATTTGATATGCAGTGGGGAAAATTTGAAGAAAAATACAGCCCTGTAGAGCCTTTTGAATAAGGGTGTGTCCTAACCTTTAGGGCAGAACCTTGTAAATTGTTTTAGGTCCTTTAGATGCATAATCAACAAATATGGCCAACATAAAAGTTGTAGGTATTTTGAATACCTACAATTTGATATGTGGTGGGAAAAATTTGGATGAGTAGGCTGACCTGTAGAGACTTTTTAGTGAAGGCTATACCCTACAAGTTAGGGCAGATCACTGTAGGAGAATTTTAGGGCACCCCTAGGGATTTTCAGGGGATGTGACCAGCAGATAAGTTGTAGGTATTTCAAATACCTACAGTTTGATATGTAATGGAAAAATATAGGACAAGCCTACAGACCTGTAGGGCCATTTTCCTAGGGTAGGTCCTATATGTAGGGCAGATTTTAAGATGGATCCCCACACTTAACCCTTGGTCCAAATCCTCTGAATTTTGGACAGGGGCTTAACATAACATAAACCTAGCTCCTGTAAATATTGGAGGCAATTTGGGATAAGGTAGCTTAGGGTTTTGCCCTAAACCTAGAAAAGCTAGGGTTAGAACATTGAAGGGTCAAATGACCTCCATACCCTCACAACCTTTGGTGAGGTGTCCCTGGTATGCATATCTAGATATGGCTCAAATCTCAACTCATTTGGTTGAGTTTTGAATAGGAAACCACCAAGCCCTAGTTTGGTCCTAGGGAAGGGTAATACGGGAAAAAGGGGACTTGTGGCAATTGGGTGGTCAACTCACCTCAACAGAGGTTGAAGTTGTGACCAATGGGTTAGGATGATCCTAAGAACCTTTGGGGAGCAAAGGAGATGTGTTAGGGTGGATTTACCCTAGGGCCCAGGTACAAACCCAAAGTGAGGACTTTTGGGGGTTTGTGAAGGACATAGGGGCAAATGCTCTTGTATGGCCTTGATATTTGGTGGAGAGGTGGTTAATGAATATTTAACCCTCTGGTTATAATCTTAGAGAATTTTGAGGTAGCTAGGTACCTCAAATCCTAAACCCTAGTTTTAGGGTAGAAGGGCCTTTAGGGTCAAAACAGTAATTTAACTCATCTAAAAGCTATGAAACTTGGGTAGAGTGAGTTTTAGAGTGTTCTAGACACAGGGTAATTTTCCTGGAATTTTATGATTAATAAAAGCTATACTTCATGTGTTAAATGATTATTAGCCGATTTGTTGTTTTCAATTGTTTGGTGGCTTTAATTTAATTAAAATCAGTTAAAATTCTGGATTTAGATCTTGCTGATTAGAACATTGATTCCTGAATTTTTATAGAACTTTATGTTGAGAATTTGTAGAGGTTCATTCACAATCTTTTAATATGGGCTTTAGATTGTAAAAATAAATTAGGGCTTGTTAAATTGCTGGAAAATTATGAGATCTGGAATTTAAGGTTTTTAGGCTCTTGTATAGCACTGAGAATTATTTAAGAATTTTTAGGGTTGCTGTTATAGTACTTGATTCACAAAGCCGCTTAGATTGTTAATTAGTAAATGATTTATTTTAATTCAATTTCCAGCAAGAAAAATATGGAATTCTGTAAATGTTGTTTTTAATATCATACCAGCACCCTGTAATTATTTCAAGATTTTTGGAGGAAAATTTTATATAGATGCTTCAATAAACAAGAACTAGATGATTTATTACTAAATTATATTTAGGCCCCTTGGACATCATTGTAAATTATCAAACCTTGGAAAAATAGATATTTAGGCCTACTAGTATTTACCATAGAACTTTGATGTTGTGAATCAACTAAAATGACATACCTTATGTTCAAAATGATGATATTAGGCCTTAAGAATAAATAAATAAATTATCTGATTTATTAGGAAAATATTTAATGCTTTGGATTTAGGCAAATCCTGTTAGGATAGACCCCCGATAAATAATCTGAGGTATTTGGATGAAAAGTAGGAGTCGAGTTTTCATGAACATCATATAGTACAGGTTGGTCGGTAGATAATAACCATGAGGAAATGTGTAAACAGGGTTAGGTTGTGTTGTCTTAAGGATAGGTCATGTGGGTGGATTCATAGAAGAGAATGGATCACCTAAGGAGGTTTCAAGGTCTGGTGAGAATCGAGTCAGTAAGTGTTAGAAGGTGCGCGGGTCCGACGAAAGATCGTCGTTCCCGTAGGAGCGAAGAGTCAAAAATCACCCTAGGATAGTATACTGTAATATGAAAGGAATGGGTAAGGGAAATCAACCAACCAAAAATAAGTGCCTTGCGAAAGGGAACTTCGGGCCGTAATGCACCGTCTTGGTTCCTAGTGCCCCTTGAGAGCCCTTCACGGGGTATACCGGGGCAGTCCTGGGCTAACGTAAACTGTAATAACAAACCGACAAGAGTAACTTAGTAACTAGGGCTGCACTCTTCACAACACTGTTGGCACAGGAAGGTTGATGAGAGCTTCGACTCGGTTGATTTTGGAAACGGACAGGACGGTCCGGGGAGCTTCGGCTCGGTTGATTTGGAGACAGACGTTTTGGTCCGGGGAGCTTCGGCTCGGTTTGAGTGCTTACGGTTTAACTTGCATGTGCATAAAATAGGAAAAGTTAAGGTGGTGGGTCTTTCGATATCGGGGAGTTCGATTGCACCGACACCGATATCGTTGACTCGGCGGGGTGATTAGCACTCCGCCAACAGAAGTCCGGTGCGCCAGCCGGCAAGAGTACGCAGGCGTCCGCTTTGTGCACCAAGCGTTGAGGCGTACGATAGGTCAGACCAGTGTGCTTTACTGGTTTTGGAGGTGGGCGAGGCCCAACCCACCGCTTCCGTTTGCCACTACGGAGGTATCCTGGGAGGTAACGGCTCCGAAAGGGGGAACTAAAGGTCTGTGTGCACAGAGTCGGGTGTGTGAGTTGCACTGCATGACATAACATAGCCACCATATAGTTGCATATCATATCATTCATAACAACCTCGACACCTAAAGTATAAGTGGAATGGGACGCTTATACCTTAGGACTTGCAGAACGACCCCTTGGTCTATAAGCTTGTGTGGGCAAGTTTATAAATCAAAGGTTAATTTCAATATATATATGTTGCTGTTTGATAACCGACACCCCAACGTATAAGTGGTATGGGACACTTTATACGATGGGAGCCTTGCAAAAGATCCCTTGGCTTATGTGTACTCGCATAAGTGAAGGTTTAAATTACCTTACTTATTTTCCTTCTTGTTTGACCTGTTACAACACTTAAGATTTATATTGCTCCCCTGTTATAACTTGCTAGTTAGGTCCACCGTCATCTGCTTTTGACTACTCTCCACTTTCATGTCCTCCCCTTTCTTCCTCTCCGCCCGGTGCCTTAGAGCGTGGGGGAAGGGGTGGGGGATGATAGGACTTAGTCTTTTAGACTAACGGTTTTCGAACCATATCATTTTAGGGGATCGTGGAGCCCAGCATGGAGGAGCAGCCCCAGAGATTGGTGCGCCTAGAGGTGGGGCAGTCTAGCTCCGGAGTTCACACCGCCGGGACCGTGAGTCTCGATCCTTGAGTAGTTTCTGATTCGCTTCCGCATGAGTGGTTTTGTAGTGAGGATTTGATGTACCGGGCATGAGCCCTTTTATTTCTAGACTATTTATACTCTGATGATATTCTGTGGACACTCCCTTCGTGGAGTTTTATTATATATATATGTGATTTTTATTATTGTGGACTGCATTGCTTTTACTTCAATAATTGTGCTACTTCTGTGATCGAATTTGGCCGGCAGAATCGGCGCCTTGTGGTGATGACCTTTCGGGACGTGAAGGAGTCACCGCAAAGCGGCGGTTCTGGGCCTAAGACCCCGGTGGTTGAAAAAGAAAAAAAAAGGGGGTCTTACAAGTGGTATCAGAGGAGACATCGATCAGAAGGAAATAGCAGTCCACTAACCCTGGGTCACCCCCGCGCGAGTTTAGTTTGAGGACAAACTAAGCAGCGGAAGCAGTGGTGGGCCCATATGGGGAATCACATGTAAATTGTCCACTTTCCATCCATTCCATTTGTACATTAGCTAACAATTGGAATTCTTCTTTGTAGCCTGCGGCAAACCCTATCCCCAGCAGGGAGCACCTCCGGTTGCAAAGACCTCTTCTTGTAATTCTCTAGTCAATAGGTTAGACTCAACCGCTAGGATACGTGACTAACCCGACAACTTATACTGTGCCCTAGTCCGAAACAGACCTTAAGTATGAATTTGGTTAGGTAAGGAAATATCTAAAGAGATTAAAGGAGGAGTTTAATAGGTGAATGAATACCTAAGACATAAACTCTGGTGTCCCTATGGTCCCTAACAAGGATTACTCAATCTATTGGGCCTGACTTAGGAGAATTGAGATCGATAACCCATTAACAGAATGGTAGAAGAAAAGTAGTTTTATCCCTCATTCCTGTAACAAGAATTCTCGGAGACAACCATAAAGATAAACACCGAGGGTCGGATATGAATTCAAGTTCGGAAGATGCCCATTTGGCATCCGGAACATTTTGACCCGGATAAGGTTGTCGTAAATGTGACTCAAGAGTCTAAAGTATGGGGTATATCGACAAGTTTCAGGGTGGAACCCTAAGTCAAAGATTGATGCCCTAGGGATTTGGCACCCAGTTAGGATGGATATAACATGGTAATATCAAAGATACTTAGCCCAAGGAAGTTATGGGCTTATCTTTTGTTTATTGGGGGCTTGTCTTTTGTTTATTGGGCAAAATGGGATTGACTTGGGTAGAGAAAGTGGCGTAGTAAACATAGTGAGATTGGATTTGATATAGTTTGACGTTATTCGGACGAGGATAAGACTAAATCGCTATGTTATATCATCAGAAGTATGATGACCCTAGGAAACTGCAAGAAGTTAGCAAACAATGTATTTGAAAAATGGATACCTTAGATATAACCCGTAAGGTTGGATTGATTGATTACTCGGGCGTACTCGAAGGAATGAGACAATGATCGTGTGGAGATTTTATAGATCTGTTGCCTACCCACACAAATGAGAAATTTAATAACCGTATGTATGGTGTATCTCAGAACATGTACCCCATGGAGTGAATTGAAGTGTCATGGATTTTGGTGATGCACGGTGAGATCCGTCAGTTGTTGAAGGCTAAGTGAAAGAATTTTTGGGAAACGATTACAGCCACTGCCCGAGATAGAATGGAAGTCCGAGGGTATAAATAGAGATTTCATACACAGGATTCGTCGTCCCCACTCCGGGCACGAGTGTAAAGGGAGCATCGAGGATAGACTGGGCGAGATAGTTGGGGAAACCCTGATTTGGTAGTGCATTTTTGTGGTGCGAGAAGATCCCTCTAGTCAAGGTCCTGTGGAGAAAGCATGGATAGGAGGAGCATACCTGGGAGCCTCAGGACCTGATGCAGGAACGATATCCGGAGCTATTTAGTCAGGTATACCTCGCAACTCCTCCAGTGTGTTAAGCGCTCTTCCTTTCTTGTGCTAGTAGAATTATTTAAAAAGGTAGAGGCTAATCCTTTGTTTATTGGGGCTAACCCTTGTTTTATTTAACTTAGTAGGCGCTTCCACCCTTCATGGGATGTTACAAGCTTAGGCTATCCCGGTAGAAATCCCCGTAGACTTAACCTTAATTTCGAGGACGAAATTTTTGTTTTGTTTATTGGGATTTGTAACATCCCATTTCCAATTAGGCCCCCCCTAAGAATAACTTCGGGTTTGCTTGAGTCAGGGCAAGACCATAAGGGACCAAGTAGACCAAATGAGCTCAAAACCTAGTGATGACTCAGCTTGGGCTGCAAATAGCAAGTTTTCAAAACACTAGGTTTGGGTAACTTAGTGGGTCCAAATTGACTCTGGGGCATGCCTAGACCCAATATGGTGCAAATGAGTCACCAAGGACTCATTGGGGCCAACCCTAGTGGCTTAATTAACCCAAACCAGCCCTAACCCTAAAATGGTCAAAGTGCCCTTCCTAAGGGCCATGTGACCTCCAGGGGGCCAACTCAACTCCAACTAACCCTACCTAGGCCTTAGGGGAGTCCAATGGGTCACCAAAGACCCATTGATGTGGACCCAAAGAGTCAAAATAACCAAGTCAACATTTAACCCAAGTCAAGTCAACTTGACCTAATTGGGCTAACCCAACTTCAAGCCACCCTCCCTCTTGGGCTAAGCCTGATGACAAGAATAATGTGAGGTATTAGGGCTGCCAATAACCTAGTTCCTTGACCAGTCAACTAGGTGACTAGGAGAGAGAAAGAGAAGCCTAAATTTGAGAAATAAAAGAGGAGAGAGAAAGAGTAAAAGACCATTCATGGTGGGTCCCCCTCTTTTATTTTCCATTTGAGGTCTCATAATTGGTAGTGGGCTGCCAATAGGGTATAAAGGGAGACATTTCATAGTGGTTTCATTTGGAGGAAGAGAGAGAGAAAGAGAGAGAGATGAAAATAAAATAGGAGAGAGAAATGATAAAAGAAGTATTCATGGTGGACCCCCCCCCTCTCTCATATTTTCATTTGGGATTTAATGAATGGGCTGCCAATAGGTTGTGGGAGGAAGACATTTCAGTTTGGGGTGACTAGGAGAGAGAGGAAGAGAGAGAGAAGAAATTTAAAAGAGGAGAGAGAAAAATAAAGGGTGGTTTTAATGGAGAAGGAGAGGGGTGAATTCGGCCATTGAAGGCTGAGGGCCAGCCTTTTTTTATGGTGGCTCATAACTCCCCTATGGAAGAGGAGTCGAGCAGCCCATTCCCGGCCACCAAGAGTCACATGCAGCCCCCCTCCTCCACCATGGCCGAAATTCAAAATAATAGGGCCATTAATGTCCACTTCAAGCCATGACCCTCCCCCTCCCCTCTCTACCTTTTAAAACCCCATCAGTGAGCCAAGGAGATGTTTTCGAATCCCTAGCAGAAGAGAAGGGTGGACGGAGCTTGAGAAGGAGGAAAACGCCGCAGCCGCCGTCGCTATGGCCCCTCGTCGATCTACACGTTGCATGGCCGCCGGGAAGGTCCTCCCTCACCTCTCCTCTCTTGCTTAGATCCTAGGATTCTGTAGGGGAAGGTTTCATTCTCAAACGAGGCGGATTCCAAGTTTTAAAATTCAGAAAAATTGCCATTTTAATGGAATTTTTGGGAGCTTTAGGAGCTCTCGGGTAGGGCGGCGCCGCCACCTCCGGCCGCCCTAGCTCCGGCCAAGGGAAGCCCCCACCACCGGGAACACATAGGGGTGTTTCCCGGTGGTGGCGCCGCCTCAGGCCGCCGGGAACAACCCCGAAAAAGGGGCCTGCTCGGGCTGTTTTTAGGGTTAATCGGGGAAGAAGCACAGCCACCGTTGGATCAAGCTTTAAGATTCGTGCAACCCTATTTGATTTTTAAATGATTTATTATATTTGATTTTCTGTATTCTTTTAACCAGTTCACTGTAATCAGTTTTTAGGCCCCTTAAGTGCTCCTAATGAAAAAGTTTAAAACATAAAAGTTGTAGGTCTTTAAAAGACCTACAATTTGATATGCAGTGGGGAAAATTTGAAGAAAAATACAGCCCTGTAGAGACTTTTGAATAAGGGTGTGTCCTAACCTTTAGGGCAGAACCTTGTAAATTGTTTTAGGTCCTTTAGATGCATAATCAACAAATATGGCCAACATAAAAGTTGTAGGTATTTTGAATACCTACAATTTGATATGTGGTGGGAAAAATTTGGATGAGTAGGCTGACCTGTAGAGACTTTTTAGTGAAGGCTATACCCTATAAGTTAGGGCAGATCACTGTAGGAGAATTTTAGGGCACCCCTAGGGATTTTCAGGGGATGTGACCAGCAGATAAGTTGTAGGTATTTCAAATACCTACAGTTTGATATGTAATGGAAAAATATAGGACAAGCCTACAGACCTGTAGGGCCATTTTCCTAGGGTAGGTCCTATATGTAGGGCAGATTTTAAGATGGATCCCCACACTTAACCCTTGGTCCAAATCCTCTGAATTTTGGACAGGGGCTTAACATAACATAAACCTAGCTCCTGTAAATATTGGAGGCAATTTGGGATAAGGTAGCTTAGGGTTTTGCCCTAAACCTAGAAAAGCTAGGGTTAGAACATTGAAGGGTCAAATGACCTCCATACCCTCACAACCTTTGGTGAGGTGTCCCTGGTATGCATATCTAGATATGGCTCAAATCTCAACTCATTTGGTTGAGTTTTGAATAGGAAACCACCAAGCCCTAGTTTGGTCCTAGGGAAGGGTAATACGGGAAAAAGGGGACTTGTGGCAATTGGGTGGTCAACTCACCTCAACAGAGGTTGAAGTTGTGACCAATGGGTTAGGATGATCCTAAGAACCTTTGGGGAGCAAAGGAGATGTGTTAGGGTGGATTTACCCTAGGGCCCAGGTACAAACCCAAAGTGAGGACTTTTGGGGGTTTGTGAAGGACATAGGGGCAAATGCTCTTGTATGGCCTTGATATTTGGTGGAGAGGTGGTTAATGAATATTTAACCCTCTGGTTATAATCTTAGAGAATTTTGAGGTAGCTAGGTACCTCAAATCCTAAACCCTAGTTTTAGGGTAGAAGGGCCTTTAGGGTCAAAACAGTAATTTAACTCATCTAAAAGCTATGAAACTTGGGTAGAGTGAGTTTTAGAGTGTTCTAGACACAGGGTAATTTTCCTGGAATTTTATGATTAATAAAAGCTATACTTCATGTGTTAAATGATTATTAGCCGATTTGTTGTTTTCAATTGTTTGGTGGCTTTAATTTAATTAAAATCAGTTAAAATTCTGGATTTTGATCTTGCTGATTAGAACATTGATTCCTGAATTTTTATAGAACTTTATGTTGAGAATTTGTAGAGGTTCATTCACAATCTTTTAATATGGGCTTTAGATTGTAAAAATAAATTAGGGCTTGTTAAATTGCTGGAAAATTATGAGATCTGGAATTTAAGGTTTTTAGGCTCTTGTATAGCACTGAGAATTATTTAAGAATTTTTAGGGTTGCTGTTATAGTACTTGATTCACAAAGCCGGTTAGATTGTTAATTAGTAAATGATTTATTTTAATTCAATTTCCAGCAAGAAAAATATGGAATTCTGTAAATGTTGTTTTTAATATCATACCAGCACCCTGTAATTATTTCAAGATTTTTGGAGGAAAATTTTATATAGATGCTTCAATAAACAAGAACTAGATGATTTATTACTAAATTATATTTAGGCCCCTTGGACATCATTGTAAATTATCAAACCTTGGAAAAATAGATATTTAGGCCTACTAGTATTTACCATAGAACTTTGATGTTGTGAATCAACTAAAATGACATACCTTATGTTCAAAATGATGATATTAGGCCCTTAAGAATAAATAAATAAATTATCTGATTTATTAGGAAAATATTTAATGCTTTGGATTTAGGCAAATCCTGTTAGGATAGACCCCCGATAAATAATCTGAGGTATTTGGATGAAAAGTAGGAGTCGAGTTTTCATGAACATCATATAGTACAGGTTGGTCGGTAGATAATAACCATGAGGAAATGTGTAAACAGGGTTAGGTTGTGTTGTCTTAAGGATAGGTCATGTGGGTGGATTCATAGAAGAGAATGGATCACCTAAGGAGGTTTCAAGGTCTGGTGAGAATCGAGTCAGTAAGTGTTAGAAGGTGCGCGGGTCCGACGAAAGATCGTCGTTCCCGTAGGAGCGAAGAGTCAAAAATCACCCTAGGATAGTATACTGTAATATGAAAGGAATGGGTAAGGGAAATCAACCAACCAAAAATAAGTGCCTTGCGAAAGGGAACTTCGGGCCGTAATGCACCGTCTTGGTTCCTAGTGCCCCTTGAGAGCCCTTCACGGGGTATACCGGGGGCAGTCCTGGGCTAACGTAAACTGTAATAACAAACCGACAAGAGTAACTTAGTAACTAGGGCTGCACTCTTCACAACACTGTTGGCACAGGAAGGTTGATGAGAGCTTCGACTCGGTTGATTTTGGAAACGGACAGGACGGTCCGGGGAGCTTCGGCTCGGTTGATTTGGAGACGGACGTTTTGGTCCGGGGAGCTTCGGCTCGGTTTGAGTGCTTACGGTTTAACTTGCATGTGCATAAAATAGGAAAAGTTAAGGTGGTGGGTCTTTCGATATCGGGGAGTTCGATTGCACCGACACCGATATCGTTGACTCGGCGGGGTGATTAGCACTCCGCCAACAGAAGTCCGGTGCGCCAGCCGGCAAGAGTACGCAGGCGTCCGCTTTGTGCACCAAGCGTTGAGGCGTACGATAGGTCAGACCAGTGTGCTTTACTGGTTTTGGAGGTGGGCGAGGCCCAACCCACCGCTTCCGTTTGCCACTACGGAGGTATCCTGGGAGGTAACGGCTCCGAAAGGGGGAACTAAAGGTCTGTGTGCACAGAGTCGGGTGTGTGAGTTGCACTGCATGACATAACATACCCACCATATAGTTGCATATCATATCATTCATAACAACCTCGACACCTAAAGTATAAGTGGAATGGGACGCTTATACCTTAGGACTTGCAGAACGACCCCTTGGTCTATAAGCTTGTGTGGGCAAGTTTATAAATCAAAGGTTAATTTCAATATATATATGTTGCTGTTTGATAACCGACACCCCAACGTATAAGTGGTATGGGACACTTTATACGATGGGAGCCTTGCAAAAGATCCCTTGGCTTATGTGTACTCGCATAAGTGAAGGTTTAAATTACCTTACTTATTTTCCTTCTTGTTTGACCTGTTACAACACTTAAGATTTATATTGCTCCCCTGTTATAACTTGCTAGTTAGGTCCACCGTCATCTGCTTTTGACTACTCTCCACTTTCATGTACTCCCCTTTCTTCCTCTCCGCCTGGTGCCTTAGAGCGTGGGGGAAGGGGTGGGGGATGATAGGACTTAGTCTTTTAGACTAACGGTTTTCGAACCATATCATTTTAGGGGATCGTGGAGCCCAGCATGGAGGAGCAGCCCCAGAGATCGGTGCGCCTAGAGGTGGGGCAGTCTAGCTCCGGAGTTCACACCGCCGGGACCGTGAGTCTCGATCCTTGAGTAGTTTCTGATTCGCTTCCGCATGAGTGGTTTTGTAGTGAGGATTTGATGTACCGGGCATGAGCCCTTTTATTTCTAGACTATTTATACTCTGATGATATTCTGTGGACACTCCCTTCGTGGAGTTTTATTATATATATATGTGATTTTTATTATTGTGGACTGCATTGCTTTTACTTCAATAATTGTGCTACTTCTGTGATCGAATTTGGCCGGCAGAATCGGCGCCTTGTGGTGATGACCTTTCGGGACGTGAAGGAGTCACCGCAAAGCGGCGGTTCTGGGCCTAAGACCCCGGTGGTTGAAAAAGAAAAAAAAAGGGGGTCTTACAGTTTCGAACTAGAGAAATTTCGGAAAATTCGGCCTAAGTAAAATTCAGCGGAATTCGTCGAATATTGATTATGATACTCGCCGAATTTATAAGTGATATTCATCGAATTTGCCTTAGCCAGAAATACAGAGTGGTCGAGAAATGGCTCGACACATTTGGCGAGTATCGCCGGGGATACTCGTCAAATTCGACGATTATCGCTAGTGATACTCGGCGAATTTGGCGAGTATCGCCAGTGATACTCGGCGAATTTTCCTTTTTCGAATACTATATTTCCAAAGAATTTACCCCAAGTATATACGATGAATTCGATGGGTATCGGGAAGCATGCACGACGAATTCGGCGAGTATCAAGGGGATACTTGATGAATTCGACGTGTATGACTAACCATACTCACCGAATTTTACTTAGGTAAAATTTCTCTTCTCTGAGTCCTAGTCTTTGTCCTTCCTTGATCCTTCTCCTTTACTTGGGATAGAAGTACACCCCAATCGAGAGATTACACGTGATTCAACACATTGTCCTACACAATGAATGATTACATTGTATTGTCCCGTGTTTATTGACCCACTGTAACATGACATTGGTGTGTACTTATCAAAGTAAACCTGCAAGTACATAACTAGAATACAACATTAAATACAAACTCAATTCATCTTAGCTTCACTGGGCCCTTATTCAAATCATGGATATTATTGATACAATACCCAACAATCTCACAATATTGAAGAATCCAAAATCCTACAAGCTAAGGTGAATTCCATAGACCAGATAACAAAATTATGACTTGAAAATATAGTAGAAATAAAACAAAACGTATTCTAAGAAAATTAGGTATATCATATATATATATATATATATATATATATATATATATATATATATATATATATATCAAAAATGTTTTAGTTTTGGGAGGGCAGCCCACAACACTCAACAATTGAAAAATATATAAGAAATCAGATCTGCATATTCTCTCTTCAAAAGCTATCTCTTAAAGTATTCTCTGGGCTTCAGATAGTATATAGGAGGAGCTAGATGTATTGGATCAGCACCATGGTTGTTCCTGAAATGTATTCTCCTCTTTGTGCATGCCACCTTGTATTTGTTCCATTCTTCATGACTATATGGAATTGATGCTTTTCTACACCCAGCTCGACCAAGAAAAATGTATCCAATATGATTCCTTTGGGTGTTGGGCTCCATACATCTTCTAATTCTCTATAGGGCTGCTCCTTGGTTGTCTCTAGTCTAACCAATTCTGGTATGACTTTTTACGTGCCTTCCCTATATCTTTTTCACTTGTTAACTAGGTGAGCAATGTCTTCTACCCTCTGAGCTTCTAGAAAGATAGCTGCAACAGCAGCAATGTCTGGATAAAAAATCCTGTGTTCCTAACCAGTACTGCGAGTAATCCTGGGGAGGATATGTCTCGTCAGTAACTGGTATAGGCACAACAGGGACTTGAATACATGCTAGCTAATTATAGAGCCACTCAGTATTGTCATATATGTAGTCATTTGTAGCCTTGAAGAATTGTTCCATCGAAGTTCCCAACAAATTCACTTTAGCGCCCACCATAGCTTTATCGGCATCCTCCTCCTTTTTGGATTCGATGACGATTGATTTAGCATAATGTAGCATAACTGTATCGAAGTGATCTATTGACCGGTTGTGAGCATCTATCATGGATAGTGTGTTGTGATCAACATTTTTCACAGCATGATGATTTTTCTTTAGAGAACTCAAAGTCAAGATAAATTATGTACCACCTTCTTGGCCCCACTCATCAAGTCTCTTTTCCAGCTTGCTAATTTTAACATTTACGTCTACAAGTCCATTCAGCGTAACCTTTTCAAAATCTCTAACTCTTTTCACAACCTTTTGCAATGAAGCCTCAAACTTAGCTTGTTAATTTGCCAACATCAATTCAATTGAACTGGAATATGGAATATTAAAAGCCTCGTGCACTAGAACATCAGCTGGGATGCCAGAATCACTGGGGGATTCTTCGATCGGAGAAAGATGAGCTTTATCAGCATGAACAAAATCAAAAGCATTGTAGGCAGGAAAATGCTCGTCAGCATCTCCTTCCTCATCAGAAATATCAATTATTCCTTTAGACACATTTAGCCTCTTGCCATCTCTCTTCTCAAAGTTGCAGATGAACCAGTCAACCTTAGTGGAGACAGAGATCTGGGACTGAGTTGCCTCCCCCTCAGAAACTGCACTGGGAGTCAACTTTGGGAGAGGAACTAAAAGGTTGTTCACAAACATTGGCTCAGCAACAGCAACAACACTTACACTCTCAGTCTCAGCAACAATAGTAGAAGCAACCTTATCATAATCGACTATGTTTTCTTCAGCAGAAATCTCTATCACATATGCAGCTACTGTCAGATCATCATCAACAATATCCTCAATATCAAATTCCTCAGCAACCTCTTTATGCTCAGAAGGAGCTGGATCCTCTTCCTCTGGAGTCACATCAGCATCCTCAACTGGCAGAACCTCAGTTGCAGCAGCAGTACAAATAACATCAACCTCAAATAGGAGATCAACTGGCTCTGAGTCGGAAAGCATTGTATCCGGGGCCACAGAATCAAGAACTAAATCTTGAGCTACTTGAACTGAACCTTATAAAACAACTAACTCCCAATTAATTTTTGCACTCATGCTAGCAAAAATCTCACTGGGCTATGGAGAAGGAATCCTATCATAAGGATCATGTTCTACTTCTCCACTTGTAAACCTGGGGATCCCCCTTGCCTGATGATCCTCTTATCCAATATTGAGAATATTGAAGAGTCAATTTTCTTCAAATGATGGATAGGTACGCCTTTGGTCATATCGAACCTATCATCATCCACCTTATTTAGGTACATGCTTATAATCCTTTCGAAGTTGGGAGTGCGTAGGCTGTCTTTGATTTTTGGCAAACAGCAAAGAACCCCAATCCAACATCTTCCTGCAGATAATAGAAATGAGCATTTTAAACATTTCTATAGAAAGGTAATCATGAGATCTAGTTTTACATATCAGAACTTTGCCAACTATGTCGGAAAGAGGTTTTCCTTCATCATTCATCCCCTTGTGCTTGACAGCTTTTGAACCTCTTGGCGGTCCACAAAATAATAGGGCTCTAGAGAAATAATCATCTTCTAGGTAATTAGCCTCTTCACAGATAGGAAACCATAGATACCTGGACAATAGAGAGGCTTTCATCTTGAACTTGTACTTCTGAATCTTGCTTTTGATAAGAGTGTCTTCATAACTGAGCTTTGCATGCTAGAAGAAGTCAAGAACTTCTTTGTCCAGAACTTTGTATGGGTGTTCTAGGACAAAATTCAGTCTTGCAGTTTCCAGCATAAGACGACATTTTTGAACTCATTAGAGGCATGAGAAAACTCGGTGTAGACAAGTTCTCCTCCTCCTATCAACCCACTCATGCTTCTGGGAGTAATGGAAAATCAAGGAAACTTGAATATGGACTTGGCAAAATAGTTTTTTGTTAACTAAGCTCAGTGAAATTCAAACCACTTCACTACACTGCATTGAACTCTCACTGCCCTTCACTTCTGTCGGCCATGGCGATTTGATCCAAGCTAGGTCACTACAATGGAATTGGCAAGTCGCACATATGGGAATCGACAAATCGCAGAGACAGTGAAGTCTGGATTGGCGAATCGGCAATGGGTGAATTAGGGCAATTCGTCGGAATTTGGACTTGGCGACAAGAAGACACCAGTGATTTGTGGAGGAAGACGGTGATGCTGAATTACGGGCTAAAATACCAGGCTGAAATACGGGAGCCGAAGAGTCTTGAAAGTAAAATTCAACGAATCAGTAGATATTTGGCAAAATCCCGTGCAGCTTCCCCCACTATTTATATTTATATACAATTTTTAAATTGTTATAGAAGGCGCGTACCTCAATATTTGTCGTCGATTCTTCGTATCCAATATAGAAATTTAAAATTTTGCCCTCCGACCAATTCGGCGAGAGATAGCCGATATTCACTTAATTTTCCTTATAACAAAATTTCTGTCATGTTGAAGTAGATCCCGAGATAATTTCTACTTATTTGACTGTCTTTTTGAGTCCTTGTTCAACATACCTAGCTTCGTTTTGAAAAATGAGAACTTGGTCTTATCCAGAGGCTTCATAAAAATATTTGCAACCTGCTTGTCCGTCGGGACATAGCCGAGGGCTGTGTCCTTATTCTCCACATGCTCCCAGATGAAATGGTAGCACACCTCGATATGCTTGGTCGGGCTGTGGGAAATTAGATTGTTTGCGATTGTAATTGCGCTATAAGAGTCACAATATATTGGAATCTCTCTAAACTTAAAATTATAATCTTTGAATTGATTCCTTATCCAAAGAAGTTGTTCCCAACAACTACCCGCAGAGATATACTCTGACTCGGAAGTAGAAGTTGCCACATAATTCTGCTTCTTACTGCTCCATTAAATAAGCCGTCTTCCGAGGAATTTGCACGTCCTAGAAGTTCTTTTTTTGTCATCCCTACTTCCTGCAAAATAAGAATCATAAAAGCCAATTATCGCGATATCATTATTTCTTGGGTACCATAAGCAAAGATTAGGTGTGCCCTTAATGTATCTTAGGATCTGCTTCGCAGCAATGTATTGAGATTCCTTAGAGTTCACCTGAAATCTAGCGCAGACACATGTTGAGAACATTATATCTGGTCTACTCACAGTGAGGTAGAGCAAGGATCAAATTATACTTCTGTACATGGTTTAATCAAAAGGTTTCCATTTCTCATCCTTGTCCAGAGATATAGTTGAACCCAGTGGAGACCTCATAGAGGTTGCGTTCTCCATTCTTATTTTCTAAAGGATCTCCTTGGTGAACTTTGTCTCAGAGATGAAAATTCCATCTTCAGATTGCTTCACCTGAAGTCCAAAGAAATACATCAGCTCTCACATACTACCCATTTCAAACATCCCTTGGATAAGTTTGGAAAAGTTCTTGCAAAGGTTGTCTTCTGTAGAGCCTTTTACTTCCCTAAGAAATAATGTCTTGTCTATCATTCCTCTTGTGAACTTGTTCTCAAGAAGAAAGCTAGACAACATCCCATACCAAGCTTGGGGAGCTTTCTTTAAGCCATATAACACTTTATTCAAAAAAGTAAACCTAATTAGGGAATATAGAGTTTGCAAAACTTGGGGGTTGCACCACGTATACTTATTCTTTCAGATTCCCTTTGAGGAATGCTGACTTCATGTCCATTTGGTAGACGTGAAACCTTTGAGGGAATCATACGCAAGAATCAACCTGATCGCCTCGGGCCTGGCCACTAGTGCAAAGGTCTAGTCAAAGTCGATCCCCTCTTCTTGTCTGTATCCTTGAGCTACTAGCCTGACTTTATTCTTAATAATTACTCCGTTTTCATCCAGCTAGTTTCTGAATATCTACGTGATGCCAATCACGTTATGTACCTTTGGCATGGGCACTAGCTCCCGGACTTTGCATCGTAAAAATTGATTTATCTCCTCTTGCATTCTTAAAATTGAAAACGCATCCTTGTTTTCCTCTTCAAATTTCTTTATCTCAACCGGTGACAGATAACTTAGATGCCAAATCTCATTAGTTATACCTCTTCTGGTTCTAACACCGTTACATGGCTCTCTAATGATCTGATCAGATGGGTGATTTCTTAGGTGTCTAAACCCTAGATTCCTTTATCTTCCTTCAACAGGCCCCACAACATCTGGTGCATCCTCTGTAGGTTGGTGCAATATATCCTCAAGCGTTTTCTCATCTACCAAGCCTGGATCAATGATCTTGACTGATCTTGAAGCTTTTTCCTTGATAGCATCATCCAAGCTAAGTTCCTCGAACTTGGTACCTGTATCTGCACTAATAAAACTAGATGAGCTACTATGGAGCATACTAATTTCATCAAATACAACATTTAATGACTCTTCTACCACCATATTCCACTACACCATTTCCGGCCTTTAGCAACACTTGAAAACTGTTGTCTAAAACTGCAAAGTGTTGCCAACACATCAAAAACTATTATCATAGGGGTGTCTCAAATAGGCGTGTTGCTAAAGGTCTAAGGCAACAGTTTTCATAGCTTTAGGCAACACTATACAAAAATTGTTGCCTAAACCCTTAGAATACGCAACAGTTTTTTGGTTGACCTATTGCAACATTTTAGAACTGTTGGTATGTACTGTTACAAAGGCAACACTTTAAAACTATTGTCAAAAAATTGCGATTTTTAAAAAAAAAACGCCAATGCCGCCAGAGGATGTTGAGCATAACATATAATGACATGTTTGGAAATCACTAGAAGTGTTTGAAATAGAGGAATATAAATAACCCTAAAACTGAACTGATAATTTCACAAAATTGCATTTAATAAAGAACAACTCAAATTTATTGTACTCCGAAAATCTATATTTGCATAAATAATAACTTAAAAAGAAGTTATTCACAATACAGCACACTGGAACACCACAACAGATTAATAAAGTTCTGTTGCAAATCAATATCATCAAAAACACTAATACATGTAGTGGCTTCAGATTGAGAAAATTCAACAGGCGACAACTTGAGCTTGGACAAACTTAGCACTACAATCATGTATTTGGGTTCCTAAAGAACAACTCTCCTTATTAGTGCAACCAGCAAGGAATACACTGATATTTTCAACAACATCGATGCATTCCACCTGAAAACCAAAAATTAAAACAAATATAAGAAACATCAGTTGAGGTTATCAAACAGCCCAACATGATTTTCCAAGAATTCAAATGGTGGAGTTATTCATTCAAGAAGTAAACGGCAAAGAAAATCCGCTAGAAACCTGAGGTTGCTCGTCATAATGAGTTATATCAGGAAATTTGTCGTCATCTGCCTGAAGCATGATAACGTGATTAGGAATAAAAGTTACTCCATATACTAAATTCCTATGCCATAAAGGAAAACAAAGAAGCAACATACTTATGCATCTAGCCACGGAACAATCTAGTAGTAATGCAATAGGAAGGTCCCAAAGCTCGACAGGAGAAATATTGGAGATCATACACTATCTTTTAGTGATACAGAACAGATATATACAAGTAGCTAGACAAATTAACGAAAACAAAATAACCAAGTATTCCATAACAGCATTTGAACAATTTATGATGAAGTGAAGGTTTCTAACAATGAGCAATGCCCTAAACAGTAGACAAAACACACATAAATGAAAACAACCTAAAAGAACTCCGCCATAATTACTTTTGAGTGGTAATAGACATGATGGTAGAAATAAACACCTGAGTTTCACTGGAATTGATTTCATTCTGCAAAAAAGTACTAATGTTCTCATGTCATACAATAGTGACGATTCTGCTATAATCAGTCAGAGGAACACAGATGTTTTTGAATAAATCCACCATATAAGGCTTGAGCTTCAAGGCACAGTTAGCCAGTACTTTCTCAGCTAGCTTCTTTGCTGGGGGGATAATGTTCTGGGGAAGTTAATGAGAGAAGGTCATAGCAACGGTGTTTGAAATCAAGAGAATAGAAATATTATGTCAATTTGTTTACCTTTTTATCAACTCTGAGTTGATCCAAGAGGCATGAAAGAAGTTTTGCCGAAATATTTTCACTCTCTTCTATAACTAGTGTCATGACAAATACAGCAAATAAGCTCAAACAATGCTTAACAGAATTAAGGAGTTATCTTAATAAAAACCATAAAGAAGGGTTGATAAAAATAAGGAGTTATCTTCATAATATTTTTAATAACAGAATTAAAAATTTATCAATGCTTAACTCCACCATTTGATCATAACTTGAAGAACTCAAACAACTACTGCTACAATTCATTAGCTGAGAAGTATGTCAACAAAAACCAGTAAATAAAAAAATAAAAAAATGTGGTAAGAATTAATTTGGATGCCTGTAAATTAAATGTGTTTCATATGTAAATGGCAGCACTTCGCCATAAATTTGGATATAATAAGATTTCAATTAGTAACCCACCCTAAACCCAAACTTAAGGACTGGTTTTCATAAGCAACGTAAAAATTCACTACAGAATAATCTTTCAAGTAAAAACAACATAAGGCACCATGACAACTGGTATTACATGGCAAACTCTAAAGGGACTCCAAAAATCACCCAGATTCAACAAGCTGTGTGCATGTGACAAAAATACATTAGATCAAGTCAATCTAATTACCACCATAACCCTTGGATAACAGTCAAAATAAGACATTTCTATAAAAAAGTAAGCTATCCAATTATTACCCAGGACAACAGAAGATAAAAGTTTTAGACCATGCCTTTACTTCAGTATCACGAGTAACTTTTGTAAATAAATCTCTTAATTGTTGCTGCAAATCCCATAATAATCCTATATATAATGTTCAAAACCAACTCTCTGCGTAGCTCTGGTAAGAATGGAAAAACTAAGACATTGCATTATTTTCTAAGTCAGTGGAAAACAAAAATTTGCATCATAAACAACTATTTCCACCCTACCAAGCCCTGTTAACTTCCACAGAGATCACATTATGCTGGAGAGGCAATGAAGACCTCAAGCAAGAGCTAGGCGAACTCTAGTAAATAACTATTAATCGCAAGAAAGCTTCACCCCACAATGGAAAACACGGAGCTTCAATTATGAAAAATCACTGAAATCTAAAATAATGCAAGGTATATGTCCTCCAAATAATTGGTATAGTGGCCGGTTATGAACCATCTTCTGCTTTTGCTCCCTTCATCAAAACACTAACCCAATCGACAAAAACACTAACTTCGGCTCCCTTCATCATAGAGACAACTCTGTAAACCAAAGCTGAAGTAATTCCACAAACCCAATCCAAAAAAGAAAAACAAAACATAACTAATAGAGAAAATTGGATCAATTGGAAATCACAAACAAACCTTCAGTTTAGGAATAACGTTTCACAGCCACCTCCTCTCCCTTCATCACCCCCTTCTTCACCCAGGCCAAGCAAGTATACCCAAAATCCCCCCTTCCCACTTCTTCTCCCAGCTCATATTTCGAAAAGAGCTGCTTCGAGAATCCAAATTTTTTATCAAGGCACAACTCAGCCTCGCCCCCCTCAGGGATAGATGCCTCATTGGGCGGCTTCAGGGATCCGTGAGTCTGGAGCCTGTAGGTCGAGCCGTCGGCGAAATCTCGAAGATGACGAAGAGCGGCAGAGCCGTTGCCGTTGGCGTCGTCACGTGCAGCGTCGTCGTCGTCGAAGAGCAGCCCTGTCGAGTGTCGAAGAGGGAAATTCCCTAGCCATGTCTTCCTCTAATCCTCTCGTGGAACTTTCGAAGAGGAAAAAAAATCGCGAAAAGGAATGCCCTAAACCCGGCGCCTGTAGCATTTTAACGCGATATCCGGTCGTGCATATGCCCGTGCCTTAGGCTAGGTCCGCTCATGGTCGCAATCTCACATCCTTGATGGAGTCCCCATCCTCAATCGAAATGGAGTTAGGGGACTCTCATTGCACAAAAATAATTACAAACACAGAGAGGAAGAGATCGTTACCCTTGGTTGCAAAGACTCAAAGAGAGAGCGATGTCGATGCAGGCGGAGCACTGGAGCAATCACCAGGAAGGATATTGGCTATCGCCCTAGCCCCTGGCCCTGCACGCCGTAAGAAATCGCATACTGGACATTGGAGCCGTCTGGAGGTCGAGTCGTCGAAGAGGGAAATGCCCTAGCGAACCGTCAACACTTCTAACATGTTGCAAATTATTTTTTAAATATACAACATGTAATAATCGTTGTCTAAAGCGAACCGTCAATTACATCATTTCAAAACTGTTCCATATAAGGGATTAGAGAACAGTTTTTGAATGTTCCACAAAAAGTGTTGCCTAAAGTTGTTAACCTATTGCAACACTTATAAATTGTTCTCTATCAAGTTTTAGACAACATTTTGGTAAATGTTGTCGAGTCAAGTGTTGCTAAAGACCAAAAATGTGGAAGTGTTCTTCTTGTTAAAAATCCTATATGCCTTACTATGGCTACTATATCTTACAAAAATAACTTCAAAACACTCTTCCTTAAACTTTATTCGGTAATACTTCCAATTATTAAATACGAAGCATTTACTTCCCAAGATCCTAAAGTAGGACACAGTCGGTTTTCTACCCTTCAAAAGTTTATAGGGAGTCATATGATGGCTTTTGTTGATTAGTGCTCGATTTTGCACGTAACACGATGTGTTGACTGCTTCAGCCCAAAAGTACTCTGGAAGTGAAGCGTCGTTCAACATAGTTTTAAATGACTTAATTCAGGTACAATTCTTTCTCTCCACAACTCCATTTTATTGTGGAGTGCGCGAGGAGGAAAACTCATTAAAGATACCTTGACTTCAACAGAATTCTGTCACGGAACAAAACTCAAATTCTTTTCTGTGATCACTTCTGATTTTGACCACTGAACATTTCAATTCGTTCTAAATTTTCCTAACAAATTTCATGAAAGAATCGAAGGTGTCTGACTTATGTTTTTGAAAGAACACCCAAGTAAACCGCAAGTAGTCATCAATAATTACGAACTTATAGACTTTACCTACTAAACTATGAATTAGAATAGGACCGAATAAGTCCATATGAAGTAAATAAAGACTTACTTCAGAGTCTTTCTCAGCAATACCTTGAAGGTAGCCCTTGTCTGCTTACCCATTTAGTATGTGTGTCACAGACTTACTTTAAGGCACTTTATGTTGGGGGCATCACGCACTAAGTTGTGAAAAAATATTATATTTAAGGTTTTTAAATTAATATATGTTCATCTCTTGTGTCATTTGTCACAAAGAGACGCACTATCTTTTGCAATAAAACATACTGGTGTAAAATTGTCGAATCAAAGGAAATTTAAATAGAAAATATTTCTACTCCGAGTGCCTTTTAAGACCATCTACAAATTTGTAGACAACTTTATCAAACACTTGTCCTTGTAGCACTCAACGATGTAGCCTTTATCACATAGTTGACTTATGCTTATAAGATTATGGTGTAATCCTTCAACATAAGCCACGTCTGTGAAAGAGACTACGTCATTGGAAATCTTACTGAAAGTATCTAGTTTCCTACCTAAATCACCTAGAGGGGGGTGAATAGGTGAGATCTACGTCTTTTGCAGAATAAAAACTTGGGAGAGATTAACACAGAAATTAATCAAGAACAACCCAGATAACATATGGAATTTATAGTTGTTCCCCAATCTTGGGTACGTCCACTCTGCACCTCACCTATCTAGCACCACGGCTAGCCTTGACTACTTCACTATATCTCGGATTACAAGAATCCTACACCACGGAGCAACGCTCTTATAACTCAGAGATAATACACTCCTACAAACTCGATTCCACAAAATGGATCTAAACTCGAAAGAACAAACTTCCTACAATCTCGGAGAGAAAGCTCCTACAAGATTTAAAACAAATTTTCATAATAATAATAAAAAATTTGTACTTCCAGATCTGAATTAAACAAGGTTCTTCCTTCTTGAAAACTAAAAATCTCTGAGAAGATGTTGAGGAAGAAATCTCGTGAAAACTTGATCTTAAAATTTAGGATCCGACACAATCAAGTAGTTGTTTGAAGAATAATGAATCTAGGATCTGTCGAATCTTTTCTTCTTGGAATCACTGGATCGAGAGAGGAGCGACAAAGAAGAGATACGATGAAAACTGCGTGGCTTCTCCCGATTTAAGATTGTGGTGCGATTCTGATTACTGTAATTAGGGTTAGTGATTCCTTTGAAAAGACATTATATAGAACATTGTCTAACAGTCTGAAATCATTAAGGAATTTTCCACGTGGACCAGTCAAGAGGTATTTAGAATATATCGAGAAGAATTATCATCGTCTAATGGTGTGAAATCCCGTCATACTTGTTTAAAAAGAAATTTTTGCAACTTCGTTTCTCGAGAAGAAATATTATTTCTCGAGAAGAATTTGCTTTCTCGAGAAATGGCATAGTATTCTCGAAAAATTTACTTAACAAAAATTCTTTGAAGTGAAATACTGATTTCTCGAGAGGAAACATGATTTCTCGAGAAATGACATGGCTTTCTCGAGAAATTTACTTAATCCAAATTCTTTTTGCTGAAATACTTATTTCTCGAGAGGGATTTGATTTCTCGAGAAAAATACTTAGCTTCTCAAGAAACAACTTCGACTTCTCAAGAACTCTTATGCTTTTCTCGAGAACTAGCTTGGCTTCTCGAGAAATATTCAGGGCTTTCTCGAGAAAAAGACTTAAAGAAAATATTCAGACAATTTTCCAAGAAGTCTTATGGTTTCTCGAGAACAACTTTGCTTTCTCAAGAAATATACTTAGAATTCTCGAGATAAAGACTTCTTTTGTCGAGAAAAGGACTTAAAAAAATATTTCTGAAAACTTGATTCTTCTTTGTTGAAAAAAAACAACCCTTCCTTTCTTCCATAGCTATAGTACTTGAAAATGAAGTGCATCCCAATTGAGAGGTTACTCATGAGTCAACACCATACGGACCGGATGGTCCTAGGAGATTTGGCTCGGTAGATGATACATAAGGTTGCATTTTCATAAGGTATAAGGTGATGGGTCATCGGTATTGGAGGGTCGATACAATGACGCCAATACGTCGACTCGACAAGTGTGGTTTGAAACTTCGCCATAAAGACCGGTGCGCCAGCCGGTAAGAGTACGTAGTAGCTCCGTTTAGTGCACCACCATTGAGGCGTATGATAGGTCTGACTGGTAGTGCAATTACCAATTTAGAGGTAGGCGAGGCCCAACCCACCGCTTCCGTTTGCCACTATGGAGGTATCCTGGGAGCTTCGGCTCTAGAAAGGGGGAACTAATGGTCTGTGTACACAGAGTCGAGTGGGTGAGTTGCACTTGCATGTTCACTTCATGGCATAATTGCATGTCATAGCATAACCATTGCATATAACCCTGACAACTATTATATAAATTGGTGTGGGACGCTTTATATAATAGGCCCTGCAAAACGACCCCTTGGTTTATAAGTTCGCGTGAGCGTGCTTATAAGTGAAGGTTTTTATTCAGTAAATATGTATGTATGCTTGCTAGAACACTGAAACCCTATCGTATAAATTGGTATGAGACTTTTTATATAATAGGAGCCATGCAGAAGATCCCTTAGCTTATGTGTTTTCATATAAGTTTAGGTTACTTATTTCTTGTTAATTATTTCTTACTTTTATTACTGTCGCACATACTTATAGAACTGCTAGACTAGTTCCATCATCACATGTTAATTTTTATTCTCCACATTCATGTCCTCTCCTTTCATCCTCCTTGCTCGGTGCCTAGGAGCTATGGGGAAAGTGGCAGGGGATGATTCGACTTAGTCTTTTAGACTAATGGTTTTTGAACCACATAATTTTAGGGGACCGTGGAGCCTAGCATGGAGGAACAGCCCTGGAGGTCGGCACGCTTGGAGATGGGACGGTATAGTACCAGAGTTCAGATAGCTGGGACTGTGAGTCCCGATCGTTATTAGATGATTAGTTTTGCTTCCGTGCTGAGTGATATGTAGTGAGGATATTAATGTACCGGGCATGAGCCCAAGTTTTCTGTAGTTTTATTATATCTAAGGACACTCCCTTCGTGGAGACTATTTACTTTATATGTGATTGTTGTGGACTTGCTTTCTTCTTTATTTGGCTACTGCCATATGATCGAAACAGCCGATAGGATCGACATTTTGTAGTGATGACCTTCCCGGGAATGAAGGTGTAACCGCAAAGTGGCGGTTTTGGGCCTAAGACACCGAGTTTTTCAAAAGAAAAAAAAGGGTCTTACAAGTGGTATTAGAGGAAACCACAATCAGAAAAGTAGCAGTCCACAACCCCTAGGTCACCCCCGCAGGAGTTTAGTTTGGGGACAAACTAAGTAGTTGAAGCATTGGTGTGCCCATATGGGTGATCAGATGTAAATTGTCCACTTTTAATTAGGATTGAACGATTACTTATAAATGGCTTTTGTTACGCAACCCTCAACACAGCCTACACAACATGGAGGAGTCCAACAGACTCCTAATATTGCACCACCTCCCCTGATCCCCACTCCGTTCCTACAGTCAGAGATGGGGCACACTCTGACAGCTATTCTTGAGGCTTTCAAGGCCCAAAAGGTTCCGGATCCGTAGCCAAACCCGGGGGCCAATTGGCTGAGTATTTTCTGAGGACTTTCTCCCCCATCCTACTTGGGGACAAAGTCGGATGATCGGATGGAGGAGTGGCTGGATATCATATATGAGATGCTGACCGAGATAAGGTTCCCTTAGGAGGATAGGGTGCTTTTGGTTGTCTCTTGCTTGGAGTCCCATGTCAAGAGAAGGTGGAAGACATTGCTGGATACGACATTTGCTTATAGAGAGGTTGTAGAGATTGCTTGGGTGAGTTCAAGGCCGCACTGTTGGAGCATTTTGTTCGACTGTCGGCCAGAGATGAGCTGGAAGAAATATTTTTACAATTGAGGCAAGGAAATAAGACGGTGGTGGAGTACAACCGGTAGTTCAACCATCTGGCCGGATTTATGGATTCTTATCAGTTGGATGAGACAGGATACAACATGAGATTTTATATGGACTTGAGAGAGGATCTGAGGGATGCTCTGTTGTTCGTGACCGACGAGCCTATTCCTCGGATATTTGAGATGGCGAAGAGGATTGAGGCAGATTAGCACACTACTCGAGGATGGAAGTTGCCAATTGAGAATCAGGGTTGGGGAGCAAGAGAGGATCAACGAAGGGGCTATTTTATAGATGGGAGAGATGGTAGAAGGGTAGAAGACCAACCTCGTCAGGAAGTGAGACAGGAGCAGAGGGAACGAGGGGTGATGGCTCCCCAGCCTCTCCAGATGCGGGAGATGCAGAGACCTGGGGGTATGGCATATCTCCCACTAGAGTACTTCAACTGTCATCTGGTTGGGAATATTTGGAGGAACTACCCCATGAAGGGGGAAACACTACCAGCACAATCGGCTGCCCCGCCTGCTCTGTATTTTGGAGGCCGAGGACGTGGCTGAGGACGTGGATAGTAGGGCGGAGACTGCAGGCAGGAGATGGAGCAAGTATATGCACTGGATCTGACTCAACATCGCAATCTGGAGCGAGTGATCACAGGTACGTCGATTAATTTATTTATGGATAAAGAATTGATAAATTAGGAAAGAAACCATAACTAGACTTCTAAGATATTTTACTACCCAAGGCATAGCCTTCATCAGCGACAAACCTGCTTATACACTGTACGATACGGGTTCTTCTCACTCATTCGTGTCGGAAACCTTTGTGGAAGGGCTGGAAGACATGGAGAGATTAACAGGCTTGATGATTAGGATATGTCTACCCGACGGATCAGAGCTGTTCACCTCTACCAACTGCAACATGGAGGCGGAGATCGGCGGGAAGGTATTCGAAGCACCAGCAACGATCATAAAGATGCCTGTCTCTGATTTGATCTTGGGCATGGCATGGTTGAACTCGAACCATGCCCAGATCGAATTTATAACATCCCTCAAACAACTAGACCCCTAGGAGTGGTTTTGTCATGACTAGGTCATGACAAAACATTAGGAAGCCCAAGTGGGCCGAGTGGTTTTGGGAACAAGGGTGACTGGGGTGAATGGTCTACAAATAATAGATTCCTAAACTCTAGTGTAGAATGACCTTGAGGCCTCACCATTACTCTAAGATCCAACACATGCCCTCCTAACCCAAGGGTGAGGTCAATGAGCCACCTAAGACACATTGGGGTCAACTTAAGAGGCTGAGTTGACCCAAGTCAACTCTAGCCTTATCTTGGTCAAAGTGCCCTTATTAAGGGTCAATTGACCTCCAAGGTACCAAGACCTCCAAGGTGCCATGTCAACCTACCCAACCCTACCTAGACCCTTGGGGGATGCCAATGGGTCACCAAGGACCCATTTATGTCAACCCAAAAGGTCAAAATGACTGGAGTCAACCCAAGCCTACTTTTGGTAAACCAAGCCGAAATGGGCTAGCCCGAGCTCAAGCCTCCTCATGTGGCTTCATTAGGGAATAATGTGCATGGATGGGCTGCAAGTTGCTCTCACGGTTGACTAAGTCAACTTGGTGACTAGGAGAGAGGGTGAGCTCCATTCCATGTTAATGGAGGAGAGAGAAAAGGAGGGAATTAAGGGGCAAGTCAAACCCGGCTAAGGGAGGCCAAAGGCCACCCTTAATGGTTAGATTCAACTCCCTGCGGAAAGGGAGAAGTTTCCAGCCATTTCCCAGCCACCAAGGGGATAGTTCAGCCCCCTCCTCCCAACCCGAGCCTAGCCATTAATGGCTTTAATGGCCATTGATAATTCGACCTCTCCCCTCCTCAACCGAGCCTTTAAACACCATCAGTGGCCCCAGAGGAACGTTTCCCAGCCTTTACCTTAAGATTTTGAGAACTACCACTGTGTTGTTTCAGAAACCGAGCGGCGCCTCCTTCACGATGGTTTCCCGACAATCTTCTCGACTTCAGGCCGCCGGGAAGGTCCTCCCCCTCTCCTTGCCTTATGGGTAGATCATAGCAATGCTAAGGTACAAGGTTAAGGCTCAATAGAGCCCAAACCAATTCCTGGTTTTCATGGTTTTAGTCGGAGAAATCCGCTTGATAGAATTGCCGGAATTCTCCCCTCCGGTGGCCGAGTCGCCGCCAGTCGATAGCCACCACCTCGACGGAGGTGTTGGTGGCGGTGACCGGCCGGGGAAGAGCCGGGATGGGCGGAAATGGCGGTTGGAAGGTGCTCTAGGCTCGGGCTATCTCAGCCGTTGGCTGGAGGTAGACGATGAGCCTCAGCCGCTGGGTTTGCGCCAAGATCCGTACGGGAGCAAATGAAAATATTTCAATTAAATGATTTTTTAGTCACCTTAATTATATTTTATTTAATTAAATATTAAAAATAGTTAGGTGCCTCCGATGAAAAAGTACAAAACATAAGAGTTGTAGATCTTGGGGTTAACTTTAATCCAAAATTTATTTGAACTAATTTGGACCTCTTCTTGGACCAAGGCACCCGTTTTGGTGGGACCTATACCTAGGGCTATCTGAAGATTCAAATAGGTGCCCACTCTTCCTCCCTTGTCCAATCGACCTGAAATTTTGTCAGGGTGCATAACATAGCTATATCTAGAGTCTGTCTAAAAATGGGAAGTTTTGGAGATACTTTGTCTATAGTTTTTGTTTTTTTAATAATACTAGGGTATTTTAATTAAGTGGTCTAATGACATCCAAACCATTCCAAAGTTTGGTGAGTGGTCCCTGGCATCATGATATTGCTCTGTATAAAATTTCACCTCATTTGGAGGTGTTTTGGATTGGTAAAGATCTAACCCTACTTTTTCCTTAAGGAGGGGTTCTTAAGTAATAAGTGCACGTAGAGGATGAGAGGTCAAATCACCTCAACAGAGACTGATATTTTGACCACTAATTTGGTATTACCTCTAACACCCCCATATGGATTATGTGGTAGTCTAGGGTAGTTTTTCCCGAGGATTCAAACTCAAACCCTAAGGAGGGGCTTTTGAGGGTTGTGAAGGGTATGGGGGCAAATGCCCTAGTGTGATCTTGTAACTTGGTGGAAATGATGACTGAGTAGCCTAAGTCCTCTGGTATGAAACTTAGAGGATTTCGAGATTGATTGACATCTCAAAACCCTAACCCTAACTTATGGCATAATCATTGTTTGTGTAGAATAAGCCACCAAAACTTACTAAAGGGGAGTGAAACTTAGGTAGCATGGATTTTAGGTTAGATAGAACCTTTAGTGAATTTATTGGAATTTTATGAAAACTATTTTTAGCACTCCACTTGTTTTACATAATATAGCCCTAAATGATATTTTATTTATTAGAATAATTCTGTTCATTAAAATCCTATGAAACTTGGGCAGGAGATATTTAAGGTCAAGATGATAATCCCTGATTTTTATTATAAATTTTAGTTGGTTAATTTCAGTACTTCCTTCACAAGATTC
This sequence comes from Platanthera zijinensis, assembly GCA_039513925.1. Classification (NCBI taxonomy): domain Eukaryota; kingdom Viridiplantae; phylum Streptophyta; class Magnoliopsida; order Asparagales; family Orchidaceae; genus Platanthera; species Platanthera zijinensis. Next base: position 69,949,462 of record CM077091.1, read on the forward strand.
AAAAGGGGCATTTATGGTCAATAAATTTTTTAGAGCTATTTTCCTATTGCAAAAATTATGAAATTTGTTCACTATTGCTTTTAGGTCAATAACTACTTGGAGAAATAAATTCATGATGTTTAGAAGATATTAGCAATACTTACTATGCAAACCCATCATTTTGGGAATTTGTTGTTTAATTTATCCAGAGCTTATTTCCTACTAAAAAATCATGAAACATTGTCAATAATATTGGTAGGATAGATGTTGTATAATAAAATTAATTCATAATTTTGGGTGATTATTTGTTGTACTTACTTCATTATTGAAGGAAAATATGATATATTACAAAAATAGTTTTAGGGTCCTTTAGTTATTGTAAAAATGGTTATATTTTGTATTTACAGTATTGATTAGGCCTAGTATTTATTATAATTATTTTAGGCATCTTGCATGACTATATAGGGTACTTCATGTTTAAATTGGTGGCACCTAGATCTTTTGGGAAAATTTAATAAATGTAAGATTAATTAGGAAAAATATAATTTACTGGATTTACCCTAGTTAGGTCATGATAGACCCCCATTAATTATGTTGAGGCATTTTGGATGATTAATTGAAGTGCTTCCTAATATGTGCATTGTATCGCTAAGTATGGTCTGCAACTAATAAAAGAACAAAAAATAGGTGATGTGGGTGTGTAGGCCTAAGGTTTAGGATTCTAATAGTCTGCTGATTTTGGATAAGTAATTGTGGTCATCTTTTGAAGACAGGTTGAGTAAAGTGTGGAGTTGACTAGTGTTAGGTGGTGTTCGGGATTGGCGTAGGATTGTCTTTCCCAAAGGGAGGAAGAGTCTAAATCACACTAGGTTTAGTCCAGCATAAAAAAAAGGGAATGGGTAAAGGGAGGAAACCAATAATAATAAGTGCCTTGCAAAAGTGAACGATGGGCTTCAGCTACCATCATAGTTCCTAGTGCCCTTTGAGAACCCTTCACCGGGTATACCGGGGGAAGTCCTGGGCTAACCTAAAGTGTAGGCAAACTATTTTGCAAGAGTAACTAGCATAATTAAGGATTCACTTTCACTCACCTTGATGTCTCGGAATGTTAGGTTAGTTCACACGGGTTGTAGGCCCGAGGGTTTTGGTGATGGGCAAGTTAGCCCAGCGAGCTTTGGCTCGGTCGTTGGTTGTGACGGACGGGATAGTCCGATGAGCTGGCTCAGTAGGTGGTTTGATTCATAACTATTGCATGTGCATTAAAGGTGTAAAGGTGGTGGGTCTTCGGTATTGGAGGGTCGATGCACCGACGCCAATACTTCGACTCGGCAAGTGTGGTTTAGCACTTTGCCATAAAAGTTCGATGCGGCAGCCGGCAAGAGCATGCAGGAGTCCTCTTTGTGCACAAGCGTTGTGGCGTACGATAGGTCTGACTGGTAGTGTAATGACCGGTTTAGAGGTGGGCGAGGACAAACCCACCGCTTCCGTCTGCCACTACGGAGGTATCCTGGGAGGTTCGGCTCCAGAAAGGGGGAACTAAAGGTCTGTGTAAACAGAGTTGGGTGGGTGATTTGCACTTGCATGTTCACATCATGACATAATTGCATGTCATAGCATAACCATTGCATATAACCCTGTCACCTATTGTATAAAGTGGTATGGGACGCTTTATACAATAGGACCTGCAAAACGACCCCTTAGCTTATAGGCTTGCGTGAGCATACTTATAAGTTATGGTTATTTTTCCTATGATAAATATTGTTCGCTTGTAAACCGGCACCCCATCGTTTAAATTGGTATGAGACTTTTTATACGATGAGAGCCTTGCAAAAGATCCCTTATCTTATGTGCTCTCGTATAAGTTAAGGTTACTTTCATATTTTCACTTACTGTCATTATACTCATAGAATTGCTAGCATAGGTTCGCCATCATCTCTCTCTTAATTATTTCCACTATCATGTCCTCTCCTTTCTTCCTCCCCGCTCGGTGCCTTGGAGCCATGGGGGAAGGGGTGGGGGATGATAGGTATTAGTCTTATAGACTAACGGTTTTCGGACCACATCATTTACGGGATCGTGGAGCCCAGCATGGAGGAGCAGCCCCGGAGGTCGACACGCTTGGAGATGGGGCAATCTAGCACCGGAGTACAGACAGTTGGGACTGTGAGTCCCGATCTTTAGTAGTGTTCTGTTTTGCTTCCGCAATGAGTGAATCTGTAGTGAGGATTTTGAAGTACCGGGCATAAGCCCTCGTTTCAGTACTTTTCATACTATTATTATATCTGTGGACACTACCTTCGTGGAGATTATTACTTCTTTTTATATGTGATCTTTTGTGGACATATATGTTAGAGTTTGTTTTATATAATCTCATATACATTGTTGTTAATCTGTGATCGATATGGCTGGTTGAATCGGAGCCTTGTAGTGACGACCTTCTCGGGCATGAAGGTGTCACCATAAAACGGTAGTTCTGGGCCTAAGACCCCGGTGGTTTTAAAAAGAAAAAAAATGGGGTCTTACAGACTTCCTGTCAAAGAGGATCACCGTAAGGCATGGGGATTCCTACGTCATCATCGAAGGTATCAGACCAATTACCCCTGTCTTATTATCATTCGTACAGTCCGTAAAGGCCCATCTACAGGGAGATGAAGTCTACAAAGTGCTATTTGAAATGGCTGAGGCCAAGGATTCCATCTCTGATATCCCGGTGGTGCCGGATTTTGCTTACGTATTCCCAGAGAAGCAGTAAGGGCTACCCCTATACCGGGAGCAGGGCTTCCGGATACAGCTGGTGCCAGGGGCTAAGCCGATATCTAGAGCCCCTTACCAAATGGCCCCGAAGGAGTTGATAGAGTTTCGAAGCCGGCTACAGGAACTAGTGGAAGCCAAATTTATCCGGCCAAGCTCTTCACCATAGGGAGCCCCGGTGTTGTTCGTCAAGAAGAAGGACGGGACACTTAGGTTGTTCATCGACTCCCGAGCACTGAATGACTAACAGTCCGGAATACCTATCCATTGCTAAGGATAGATGAGCTGTTTGATCAGCTGGAGGGGGCGCATTCCTTTTCAAAATTGGATTAAATATCGGGCTACTACCTGCTGTGATCCAGGAGGAGGACATTTCGAAGACTGTCTTCAGTAGCAGATATGGGTTGTTCGACTTTACCGTGATGCACTTCGGTCTCACAAATGCGCCGTCGGCATTCATGAGCCTCATGAACTGGGTGTTCGAGACTTATCTGATTGTGTTCGTCATTGTGTTTATTGATGACATCTTGAAATATTTGGTTAATAGATCCTAAACACCTAAAGGGGGGGTGAATAGGTTCAAATCTAATTTTAACTTAGGCAATTAAAATTTTAATCACAGCATAACAAATTAATCTACAACTATCACAGCACAGGAAAACACAGCTCAACACACAGTGTTTTATAGTGGTTCCCTAATTCGTGGGTACGTCTACTCTCCCCCTTCACCTATCCAGCAGAGAGCTTGCAGAAGAAGAAGCGTTGACCTGTGTGTTTCCTCGCGCACAGACGCTTCTGCCCGTATATGAAGGAAAACGCACGGGTAACAACAGAAAGCATACATTTTAGGCAAGCAGGTGGAACTGTACATTTTACTCGCGCAACGGGCAATTCTTCTCGTGCGTGAGCAAATCGCATGATTAACCACAGAGCACAATAAATCAAGGCAGCAACAGGAAAACCGTGCATTTCCTTCGTGCATGGTTCCGATGAAGCTGTGCATGAAGAAATTGCACGGGTTGATCATTCCTCCAGAGAAACCTGCAGAAAACGCACGGCCAAAAAGAAAACTTGCGCTAAGAAAACGCACGGTCGTGCGTTTTCCATAAGTCTGAATTCCGTACTTGGGGGAAAACTGACTACCTGCACACAAACAAATAAAGCACAAGGGGACCCTCCAGCATCACAGAAATGCAATAAAAAACACCCAAAAAGAGCCATGGGGAGTACCATCTTCTTACCCCCGACAACAGAATGCGCAATTGCATACACTCGGGCCAAAGCTGTGCACAGAGTCTTAATTGACCAAATGAAGCAAATATATCTGATTACTGATTGAAATGTCGTGCACGAGTGGATAATAGGCCCAGATTAGTCTTAAAACCCTATATAAATCGTACTCATCACACCACCAGACTTAAACATTTGCTCGTCCCGAGTAATCATCACCATGTGGACTAGAAAACAGTTAGCTGGCTTAGTCATTTCAAAATAAAGTCTTGCGAGAAATCAAATACATCATGTTCATAAAAAATATAATAGATAAACTTTTTAATTATACTATGGAGTTTACACTTTTCGACAGGCATAAATAAATATTGTATCTACTCAAAATTGGACATCCGGAGAATCGTTCTGTAGTACAAAGGAAGAAAGTAGGCAGGCCACTCAGATAAGCATTGCCAAAGATCGGGGCTCGTGATCACCTCCAAAGAAATCCATCAATGTCGGGGACATATGCTTGCTTGTTCGCACTCTCTCCATGGAATTAGTTTGACTAAAGCGTGAATCCGTAGGACTTTAGGATAATAATAGGGCTTGGGTGTATACGTAGGTAAGGATGCAAAAAAGAGTAAAAACAAGGGTGTGTGCCCCACCCACCGCCATAGAAATAAAATCACAAATGGAATTTTCTTTTTCACTTTCTTATTTCATATCAAACAACATTTTTTTTCTTTTCTTCTTCAATTTTTTTTTAAACCGCATTCAACAAATATTAACATGAAAACTCGAACTCACAATCACAAAACTGCACCACAGCAACATCACCAAATGCAAGAAGTAATACCACTAATATTTAGAGATTGGGGTGTGCGACTAGGAAAAGCTTTTAGGCTTTGGTGATCACGGAGTAGAGATAAATAACCAGGAGGTATTGGCATAACATCAGCTAACAAGGATTATGTTAGGACGGGGTACAAGGCTCAACCAGGCAAAAATGATGTCCTACATCACGCTCACGCTTAACAAACCATGCATGAATGTTTCGAGAGTAGCTTGGGGCAAGTTCTTTGCCACAAAGAAAGATGCTCTTTCCTCCCGACTCGACCAAAACGAGTCTAGTGACGGCTACACATATCCCTACACTATCGTTCGATTATACCAGATTCAAGAGTAGTACAAACAAAATTTACATATGCGAAAAAGTATAAATCTACGAGCATAAAGAAAAATTAAATCTATACAATTTCTACACAGATAACGAGCACTCGATTAGTAGCACTGCACATGTTTCGCATTACTCTATCCTAAAATACTTTTCCAGCACCGCTATTTTAAAATTTACACAAAAGAAATACAATTGACTCGAGCCGCCCGCGTGGTTAAGATCGCGCTCATGTGGATGTAAGTGCAAAATGCGGACGTGATTTCATGATAACAAAAAAAAATTCTTTTGGTATGAAAATGATAGTGATGCACGTGCACCGGTAACTCGCATAACTCTCCCCAACCAAACTTAATATAAACAACATATAAAAGATATACAATAAAAATAATGAAATATAAGTTGGCGAAGAGGGGTTACCCCATGCTCAGCAAATGAGCATACTAGAAGATCGGCATTATTTTCAGTAGAAAGTCCTAGGCCCAAACGAACTCCACCTACAAAAGAGTGTTGGGTATTGTATCCACAATGTACCTTATTTGAAGAAGCCCCTAAACAAGCTAAGTTGAATTGAAAATGTATTTGACGATCTTCTATCAAGTTGTGTATGCAGCTATTCCATGCTAAGTACACACCAATGTCAGGGTGCTGTGGGTCAATATACACGGGTCTGCACAACGTAATCCCTTGTTGAGTAGATTAGTGTGTTGACTCACGTGTGCTCTCTCTATTGGAGTGTACTTATTTTCAAGTACAGGGTCTAGGTAGATCAAGAGCAGAAGAAGGAGCAAAGATTGGTCAAAGACCAAGTCTTCAAAGGAAGGAAGAGAAAATTCGTCTAAGAAAAAATCGACGGGAATCACTAAGTAATTCCCTCCGACTTCAATGAGAATCGTTAGTGATTCCCTCTGATTGGATGAAAATCAGTCTGCATTCCCGCCGACTTCTTCCGGCTGACAGTTTTCCAACAAGAATTCTGCCATGGCAGAATTGATGGGAATCATGAGTGATTCCCGCCGACTTCGACGAGAATAAGGCATGCTTTCCCGCCGACTTCTTCCGCGTGATAGTTTTCCAACAGGAATTCTGCTAAGGAAGAATCGACGGGAATCGTGAATGATTCCCTCCGACATCGACAGGAATCACAAACGATTCCCGCCGATTTTGCCTTAGGCAATTTTCCTCGTTCGCTGGACCAAACCAAGATACTGTGCACTATTTCGGCCGGGACTAGGGTTTCTCCTTGTGGGTCCCACAACGGTCTTTAGGGTCGGCCTCTGGTATATATATACCTGTATTTCGAACCTCTACAGTAACTATTCACGCGAAATCAAAAGTAGCCGACGTCGTGCCCTAGCCGATCGCGGAAAATGGCGATCGCTTGTAGCCGCTCGCCGTTCGTTGTCGCCGCTAATCTCCGATCATCTTTGATCTTCCGATGACAGTACCGAGGCAAGCCGAGCGTTTCATGCATCTCTCTTGAGATCTCTTGTCTCTTGATTCGTTGAACGAGACTAGTTCTCCATTCCGAATCGGTGGAGACGATTTATCCGACTGATATCGTTGGTAGACCTTGCTTGCTTCGTCAAGAAGTTTGAATCTACAAAGTATTGACACCGCAATCACTTGCCACCACCGATCTTGATAAGATCCTCTCCAAGAGAGAAATCCAGTTGTGGACTCTTCGTAACTTTCAAGAACGCTTCAACGAACGAAGAAGGACATCGAAATCTCCAAAAGCTTTGTTTGTATTTTCTTTTACATTAAATTTTGGTTTGTTGTAAAGGAATTTTAATTCCTAGTTGCAAGGGTTGGGTGCAACCTGTGGTGGTGGAGTTGTTACTCCTTTGTTGGAAGGGTTCCTTCCGTAGTGTGAGGATTGGATTTCAATCCGTTTGGAGAAGTGACCCAGTCGTCCCTTGGTGGGAGATAGGTCGAAGGGGGAAAGTGGACGTACCCAAATCGGGGAACCACTATAACTCTTTGTGTGTTTTCTGTGCTATATTTGTTAATCTATGCAGGTAAAATTAATTCCGCAAAAGACTGCACGACACTTATTCCCCCCCCCCCACCATATGTGGATTTAGTCGATACTAGAGACTTTCAAGTGGTATCAAAGCGAGGTTACTCATCAATAAGGTTAACACCATGAGTAATATCCTGCTTCTAGTGTCAAGAAGAAAGAAGATCTCCGGAATGGACGGACTCAAGTATTCAGGAAAGATCCCAGTATCCACCAAGCTGAACTTTCCCATCTGGAAGGAAAGGATCAGGTTCTACATGGAAGAAGTCGACCCCCGACTCTTAATGATATTGGAGGAGGGACCTTATATCCCCATTAAGGCCTCCACCATTGATCCTACCAAGATGGTGCCCAAGAAGCTCTCCGAAATGGATAAGGATGAGATGGTGCTTGTCGGTCTAAACAAGAAAGCTCAAAACATCTTAGTAAGCGCCGTCGATGATTCCATGATGAAGAATTTCAGCAACTCCAGGACTGCCATGTACATATGGCACTGCCTGATCATTCTAATGGAAGGCACAGATGAAGTAAGGGATGATCGAAGATCCCTTCTGAACACGAAGTATGAGGCCTTCAAGCAAGGTCCCAAGGAAGAAATCGGAGTTACATTCGAGAACTTCTTGAAGATCGTCAATGCCCTGAATGGTTATGGCAGAGTGTTCACCGATGGTGAACTAAATGACAAATTCCTTAGATCCCTTACAAAGGAATGGGAAACCAAGATCTGCACCATCATAGAATTTGGCAAGCTGGCAGACAACCATCAACTGTATGCCAAAGATTCAAGACTTAAAGAAATATCAAGAATCAGAAAAAGAGTTCGATGTTCGTCGAACTCAGGTCGACGAAAGTCGTGCTCATCTCGACGAAATCAGAGAAAGATTCTCTGAGCTGAGCTCGACGAACTCAGTTCTCAGGTCGACGATTTGCGGATCATCTGCTTCAACACTCAAGTCCAGAAAACATCTCAATATTTTTATGTCCAGAATCAAACTCCAGTTGACGATCTTGGATCTCTGCTCTACGGACTGTTGACTCAGGTCGACAAAGTTAGACTTTGTTATCTTCATTCTTTTGTCCCTTTTATATCGTAATAATTCCTAAGCAATTAATGCTCAAATATTCTTTGAATATTACCGTTAGACGGAGCATTAATTGTGGTCTTCATCAAGATTATTACTTGCCGTTTTTCAAAGGGACAGTTGGGAAAATCAATCAATACAAATATTCTCAAGGCCATCAGCATTGAATGTATGAAGGAATTCAAAATTCAAAAGGAATGTCACATGGAAAAAATAAAAAGGATTTGTCTTCTTCCTGAAAATGATGATAACAATCAGAGAATCTAAGTATAAGAAAAAAAAGGCACATTTAAGCGAATACCATCGGAAGCAGATCAAGGATCTTCTGCTCTTGCTCTCTTTCGACAACAAAGTGAAAGAAAGAAAGAAGTGCTATGCCAGAACGAGAACAACAAGCTGAAGAAGAAGAACAACTATTCAATATCAAGAGTATTCTTTTGTCATCATCTCAGGAATCTTCAAAGGACAACAACTATTGCATCAGTCAAGAAGTTCCTGAAGATGTTCTGGTCAAAGCTACATCCTGAAGGATAATCACCCTGAAGCAAAGCTCCAACCTCCTAACCTTATTCATTATCTCAGGGGGAATATTTCCTAACATCAGATCCACAAGATTCTTCTCAATTGTATATTGAGAAAGAAAAGACATAATCAATCTCTCATCCCCCCCACTGTATAAAGGGTTCTCTACTCCCTTCAAAAGTAATTCCTGGTTGCAAGTCACCTAACAAAATGACTTGAGGTTTGGTTTTTGAGCACCTGATCAAAAGCTAATTGGTGGCAGTCACCTGAACAAAAACCTGAGTGGATTCCTACCAGGGTGGTTGAAGAGTGGATGTACCCAAGTTGGGAAACCAATATAAAACTCTTATATTGTCTGGTTGCCTTTTTCTTTTGTTCTTGCTGTAGCTGTGATAGTTAGGTTACTGTGACTCTGATTAGATAAATTTAGTGTGCTGTGATATAATATCTCAGTTTAGAAATAAGTTTTTCTTTTTCAACAAAAGTTTTTAAAACCTAAACATACTCTATTCACCCCCCCCCCTCTAGAATATATAAGATCTAACCCCTCACTTTCAATTGGTATCAGAGGAGGTTCTTCTAGTTGTACAAGCTAACACTTGAACCAAAGATCCTAAGTTAGATCTTTCTTTCTATTTCCATTATAGTTGTATACACAGCATGGCACAGAACAAAGATTATGCAAGCACCAGACCTCCAGTTTGGAACCTAAACAAGTTTGTCATCTGGAAGGCAAGAATAAAATTATATATGAAATCCATTGATGAAGATATCTATAATTCCATATTGACAGGTCCCTCTCAACCTCTTACAACTGCAGCATCCTCCAGCACAAATGCAGTCCCACCACCTAAGTGGACTAAGGCCCAGAGGAAGGCAAAAATTGTTGATTCCAAGGCCATGAATATTCTTGCCCAGACAATGTCAGACGAATTTTTTTAAAAAGTCGTTGAATGCACCTCAGCCAAAGCTATCTGGGATTCCCTAAATCAAATGGTGTCTAGATCTGCAAGTGAAAGGAAGGAAAGGAGATCCAATCTTATATCCCAATATGAGAATTTCAAGAAGGAGGAAGCTGAGTTAGTGGCAGAAATGTACAACAGGTTGAGCTCAATCAATAATGAGCTAAAAACCTTGGATAAGGACATCACCCTAATAGAGGTGAATGATAAAATCCTTATGTTCTTTCCAAGCTCATGGTATTAAAGGATCTGGCCCATCAAGGAGTCCAGCAGCCTAAATGAAATTTCCACTGAGTCTCTTTTGGGAAAGCTGAAATCCTATGAGCAGCATATCAAATCCAGAGAAGCAGCTGAGCAAAGAACACCTCCACTAGCAAGGAAGGAGCATAGCATTGCATTCATGGCTTCTGAAGAGACTGAGAATCCAATAGTTAATGAAGAGTTGATGAGTTTATTTGACAAAAGATTCTATAAAATGGCAAAGAAGGATTTCAGAAGAAAGTCATCCAGGAATGATTATAAGCCAAGGTATGATAAAACCCCCACTAAAGAAGTGGTGTGCTTTGGCTGCATGAAACCTGGACACTTTCTCTCAGAGTGTCTAGAGAATCAGAAGAAGGAAAAGAGAAGAGAGAAGGACTCTAGAAGACAGCAAACCAACAGGCCTTCCTCCAGCAAACATAAGAAGAAGAAGAAAGGCTTTATAGCTGAAAGCTGGAGTGAAACTGAAGATGAATCCTCATTTACCAGCTCTAGTGAATAAGAAGAGGAGGCAAGGGCCAAAGATGTTTTCCTCATGGCCATTGATGTTTCCAGGATTCATTTAGAGGAGGAAGAATCAGACACTGAAGAAGCTTCAACATCTAAAGCTGATCTGGTTTTGTCTTCTTTTGATTATAGCTCTTAATCATTTCAATCAAAATTTAAAACCATGTTCATAGATCTAATAAATTCAGAAAAAGAAATTAAGACACATAGGGAAAGACTAGGAAACCAAGAAAATGTTATTTTTGAAAACAATAGGTTAAAGGATGAACTAAATTCTGCAAATGAACAAATTATCTTTCTGAATTTTAACTTAGCAAAGCTAAGATATTAGAAGAATCATTGAATGACAGAAGTTCTAGATTGTTAGATATAACCAACACATTAAATACTAAAACTAGTAACTATAGACTAGGGTTAGGAGCTTCATCCAGTGAACCAATCCTAATCCAAAAGAATCATCTTTCTAAACCTGTAAATTTTGTTTCTGATAAAGGAAAGAAAAATACTGAACAGGTTAATGAAGTTCTTAAATAGATTGAAACTAAAAACAAACTTTAAAACCAGAAGAATGATAAAAGTAACAATGCTCAGCAGTTATCGTCGAACTCAGATCGACAATATATGAACAGATCGTCGACCTCTGTACGACGATCTCTGAACGCATATTTAAATAATAATAAATCGTCTTACTGTAACCTATGAATTGTGTATGGTTCGTCTAGCAGAGATCGATGAACTTGGGGCACAGAATATGAACTTGTTCATTCTCTGAGCAGAGATCGACGATCTCATCCCAATTCGTCGAACTCTGAACGGTGAACTCAAAACATTTCGTCTAATACAGAAAGACGTGCTCATAATCATAACTATAAAATCACCTCTAATAAATCTAGGAAACCATTTAATCCATTAGCTTATTGGATAATTCCACTAGAAGATATCATCCATTAGGGTACAAATCACAACTAGAATTTTTAGTAATATCTAGCTTTTCATATCAGCAATATAAAGGACCCAAGGTAATCTGGGACAAGAACAACTAACTGTTTTCCTTGCAGATAAAGAGCTGTCCAGTTGTAAATCAACTATGGTACCTGGACAGTGGTTGCTCTAAACACATGACTGGGAACAAGGAAATCTACTCAACTATAAGAACAAGCTGGGACCAAAGGTAATCTTTGGTGATTTAAAGTGTGGCCAATCTGAAGTTCGTGGACAAGTAAGAATTAGAGTTATCACATTCAAGAAGGTGACCTTTGTAAGTGGACTCAAGAATAACCTCATTTCCATAAGTCAATTATGTGATGAAGGTTACTAGGTACACTTTAACTCAACATCTTGTACTATTTCAAATAAAGAAAAACAAAATGTTTTAATTGGGAATAGACAAGGAAATATATATTTAGTTGATTTTAATGCTGTCAATTCAGATATCTGCTTACTTAACATAATTAGTAATCAGAATGAATTATGGCATAAAAGGCTAGGACATATAAACATGAAAAATATTATTAGGCTATCAAAAGACAACCTTATGGGAGGTTTACCTTCGGGTCCCTATAAGAAGGAAGGCCTGTGTAGGGCCTGTCATCTAGGCAAGCAAACTAAATCTTGCATTAAATCAGTAAAAAATAGTGATTCAACTAGGATCTTCTACTTGTTATACATGGATCTCTTGGGACCCATTGCTTTAGAGAGCCTAGGAGGGAAATCCTACACTTTAGTTATTGTAGATGATTTCTCAAGGTTCACTTGGGTGTTCTTTCTCAGATCTAAGTCATATACCTTTAAAGTTCTTACAGATTTTCTCATGACCATACAGATTGAGTATTCTACTCATGTTGCATTGATCAGAAGTGATAATTGTATAGAGTTTGAGTCTCTTCTTATGCATGATTTCTGTGAGAAGGAAGGTATCAGGCACTGCTTCTCAGCTCCTAGAACTCCCCAACAAAATGGGGTAGTTGAAAGGAAAAATAGGACCCTTATTGAAGCTACAGGCACATTACTTGTAGATGCTTACATGCCCCCATCCTTTTAGGCAGAGGCTATAACCATAACAAATTATGTACTGAACAGAAGCTTGATACATAAACTAAAGAATAGGGCTCCCTATGAATTACTTAAAGCGAAGAAACCTAAACTCACCTATTTTAAAGTATTTGGATGTGTATGTTATATACATAATAATAACAAGAAATATATTAGAAAGTTTGAAGCTAAGGTTGAAGGGGGAATTTTTCTAGGATATTCCCAAGTAAGCAAGTCTTATAGGGTTTTCAATAAATCATCATTAAAAATTGAAGAATCTATTCATGTTTGATGAAACAAACATGTCTTGTTAGGAGAAAGATATTTCTACCAATAGTCCTTTGCAGGTACCTCACCTGTGTAAAAATTTGGATGGACTAAGCCTCACCCAAGAGGTTCCAACACATCCTTCTCCACAAGTTAATGAAGAAAATGAAGAAGAAAGCACTAAAGGAGTTTAAAATCCCTCAACAGCACACACAATTTCACAAGAGGAATTAGTTCCAAATGTTGTTGCAGAACCAACTCCACCCACTGACTTTGTCACACTAAGGGATCACCGCAAATCCCAAGTGATTGGATACATCTCAGTAGGTGTACAGACAAGGTATCAACTCAACTAAGATTTGATGCATGCCTGTTTTCTCTCTCAGGTTGAGCCTCTATCCATACAAGATGTTGAGCAGGATCCCCACTGGATCATTTTAATGTAAGAGGAATTAAACCAATTTGAGAGATGTAAAGTTTGGGATTTGGTTCCAAGACCCCAAGAATACCAAGTCATTGGAACCAAATGGGTATATAGAAACAAACTAGATGCTCAAGGTGTAATTGTGAGAAACAAGGCTAGGATTGTTGCTGAAGGTTATAAGCAAGAAGAAGGGATAGACTATGACCAAACATTTACACCAGTTACAAGATTAGAGGCAATCAGAATCTTTCTTGTCTATGCTGCCAATAAGAAATTCAAACTATACCAGATGGGCGTAAAGCGCGCTTTTCTTAATGGACTACTGAAGGAAGAGGTTTATGTTGAACAACCTCCAGGTTTTATCTTTGCAACTCATCCCAATCATGTATTTAAATTGATTAAGGCTCTCTATGGTCTAAAGCAAGGTCCAATAGCTTGGTATGATACCTTAGCCAACTTTCTGATAGAGCAAAAATTCATTAGAGGCATAGTAGATAAAACCTTATTCACTAGACATCATAAGGACCAAACTTTGTTAGTACAAATATATGTGGATGACATTATATTTTGGTCTACTGATCCCAAAATATGCAAGAGGTTCTCTGACCTCATGCATTAAAAATTTGAGATGAGTAGCATGGGTGAGCTCTCCTACTTTATTGGTCTCCAAGTAAAGCAGCTCTCTGATGGCATCTTCATCTCCCAAACTAAATATGCTAAAGAGCTTATAAAAAAGTTTGGGATGGCTGATGCCTCAGCAAAGAAAACACCCATGGCTACAAATGTTGTAATAGACTCTGATGCACATGGAAAACCTATGGATCAAAAATTATATAGGGGCATTGTTGTGTCACTACTATACCTTAAAGCAAGCAGACCTGACATCATGTTTGCCACATGTCTTTGTTCTAGGTTCCAAGTGAACCCTAAAGAATCTCACCTAGTTTTTATAAAAAAAATTTAGATATATAAAGAGTTGTCCCAATCTAGGACTCTGGTATCCTACTGTGTTAGAATTTGAGTTAACTAGATAATTAGATGCTGACTTTGCTGGATGCTGAGTTGATAGAAAGAGTACCTCAGGAACCTGCCAGTTCCTTGGTATGAGATTAATGTCCTGGTTTTGTAAGAAGCAGTTATCTGTATCAATATCAACTGCTGAAGCAGAATATATTGCATCTGGCAATTGTTGTTCCCAGATACTTTGGATCCAAAACCAACTCCTGGACAATGGCTTCAACTTAAATAATTTAACTCTCTTATGTAATAACACAAGTGCTATAGCTATTCACAAAATCCAGTCCATCACAACAGGACTAAACATATATATATATATTTGGCATCATTTCATTAGAGAGTGTGTAGACAATAACAAAATTAAACTTGTCTATATCTACACTGATTTACAAAGAGCTGATATATTCACCAAACCACTGAATGAAAGAAATCACTTGTTCTTTGTAAATCAGCTTGGGATGATCAATGGAGAAGACTTAGTTTAGTTTTTGTCTGCACTCGAAGAATTCTTCAAATTTCGTCGAACGGAGGTCGATGAAGTGGGAAAGGTTCTTGTGATATTCGTCGACCTGAGATCGACGAACTCTCTGTTAGTGAAGCTAGTTTCGTCGACCTGAGATTGATGAATCAACTTAAGAAAACCTTCGTAAATGGAGCTCGGCAAAATGTCTTCAACCCTTCAGACTGAGCTCGACGAATTTATTTACTCCAAATTTTCTCGTCGACCCTAGATCGAAGAACTGTTTAATTTTAGTGGAACGGATTTTGTCGATTCATATTCTATAAAACCTTATATTTAGGTTATCTTCGACCTCCGTCCCTCCCTTTCAGTTCCCTTGCACTTGATCTTCGCTTTTTCTCTTATAGATGCATTGATGGCGATTCCAACAGGAACACTTGCAACGATGAAATTTTACTCTGGATTCGACGTAGATTTCGATTCCTTCCAGGACTCAGATCCAATCTTCCTAAATATTCTGAAACTGCTGGAAGACCAGCAACTGAAGAATCTGCTGACCACCAGAATCAAATTACTTGGTACAGAAATCAGAGAATGGGTATACACCGCGTCTATAGTAGAGGACGACACCATGATCGGATCAATAGCGGGTACTACCGTCTCTCACTCTCCCGCCTTCTTAATTGAAATTTTTTGATTGAATAATGGAGAAAAAGAGTTAGAAATCGATAATGAAGAATATGATATGATGCTGAGTATGATGGGTTTTTCTGGAGAAAACCCAAAAAAATGCTGAAGAAACACCTATCTGCTGAGTTCAAGTTTCTCACAGATATTGTTGGGAAAGTCTTATTGGGCAAGCACACTACACACGACTATATAACTAGGCATCAATTTCTATTTATTTGTGTAGTGGTGAATAAGAAACATTTGAACTTGGCACAGATCATTTTTTATCTTATTAAGAAAAATAACAATAAAAAGGAAGTTAACTTTGGAAGGATCCTAGGGATCTTCTTGAAGGAAAAAGCTGCTGACTCACTGGTCTCCCAGACCATATTCATCAATGCCAGCAAAAGGCTCACCTGTGCCTTGTTTGGCAGGTTGGAGAGGATAATCACAAAGCCCTCTAAGGCTTTATCCTCTGCCACCCAAGCTTCTAAGAGTACAAGGGCTGCTACAGCCACTTCCCACCCTACTGAAGAGGTTCCATCCACCTCTATACAACATCTAGCTCTCCAAACTACATCTTAGCAGGAAAATCAACAAACCCCACCTTCCACTCATATTATAGTCCCTACTCCCACACCTCCATCATCCCCAATTCCTACATCTCCAACCCATATTCCCTCTCATACTCCTTCCCCCCATCATGATAAATTAATACCATCACAACCCCCATCTCCTTTTCCAAGGCATTTAACTGACATCCCCCTATCCAACTTATCATCCCTCCCATCCTTCAATCTACTATCATCCACTCTTAACACTCCCTCTCCTCCATATGTCTCTCACCAAGACACTCACATACAATCTTCACCTCTAACTCCACCAGATTCTACCACCTCCACTCAAACACCCCCTGCCACAAAATCTACCTCCCCATTGTTGGACTCTTCCATTATCCCTCCACTCATTGCCTTTCTCACACCCCTCCTCAAAACAATTATATCTGAGGCCATTTCTCTTCTTGCTGCTTCCATCTCCACCCTTATTACCAAGATATCTGCTCTCTCTATTGCTCCCACTTCAGTTGGGAGCCTTGCATCAGTTACCACTAACACCAGGCAGGGGAAGATACTAAATGAAGAAGAAGCAGCAGCAGATGTAGCAGTAGAAGTAGCAACCGCAGCAGATGTAGCAGCAGAACTAGCAGCAACAGAGTTAGTTGAAACTGATATGGAAACACTATCAAATATAGCAGCAGATGTACAAGAGGAAGCAGCAACAGATATTCCAGTAGAAGCAGCAATAGTAGAACCAATAGATACAGTCTGTTTTAATAACCTTCCAACAGACAACAATAAGCCATCCATGACTATAATTCCCTATACCCTACCAATAAGCCCCAAAGTTTGGCTCAAGGCCACTTTTGTTGCTCTAGAGTCTCCTCCCAGAGTTGCTTCCCCCACCATCTCATCCCCTCTTGCAATAGTTTATGTTATGGATGACTCTTCAATGCCTGATCTAGATGCACTGGTCATGGCTGACATAGAAAAAGAAAATAAGTCAGCTGCTGAAAGCACTTATGTGTATAGTTCTCCTGCTCCTCCTCCAGCTTCCTACAACACTGAAAAATTAGCAATACCTGATGAAACAATAAGAGAGATAGATGCATTATATGATAATCCAAAACAGTCATATGATGTTGATGATAATGATGATTCAGATGAGGATCCCTAAAGAAAGAAAGTATCGAAGAAGAGGAAAGCTCCTCCACCTCCTGCCCCTAAACCCAATCCTACAAATGACACACCCTACTATATTCTGCAAAATATTACTCCATACAAGGGTATGCTTGTTTAGATGTGGCTATCCAAGAATGAACAGAAGGCTATGAAGAAAATCAAGAGATACTCTCCTCCTCCATAGAAGTTTCAGAGAGGTCCTCCTCCTCCTACTACTTCTGGTGCCTCTGGAGTTGCTCCTCAAAGTTCAGATGTATCTTCCAAGCCTACATCTTTCACCAGAACCTATCAAAGGCAGGAATGATCATCCAGACATCAATACCAAGGTGGCAGTCAGCAAAGAATAATAAGTTCAGCTGAGGAAATAATGGAAGTTGTTTATCAAAGGCCAGCATTCTCTCCTCCTTAACAGAAAGCTCTTTAACATCAATACAGAAGGCACACTGAATCTCATAAGCCTAAAGGGAAATATAGTGAAGCTGCTCCTCCGAAACCCCTCTATACTCAAAGAAATGAAAAGCAGAATGTGACAAGTTTCCAAGCTCAATCTACACAGTTCAAGCATATTACCCTGCTACCTCCACAAGATGATCTGTCATCTGTCAATCAAGATGTTGATCCAAACTTTAGGATGGCAAGGCTCCAGGAGCTAATTGGACTTTCACAGATAAAGAAAGCTATAGAAGAAGGAGAAGACCCATCAAAATTCACCACTATGTCATCCTATAGAGAAAAAGAACTGGAAAAACTTCAGGTTAGCAAGAAAGTATTCAATCCAGTAGAATACATGGCATTGAACCCAGAGGCTGTTGTACCCAGAACTTCAACCCTGACTGTGATTGGAGCATCAGATCTATATATGTCAAAGAAAGAAGTTTCCAATCCCAACAGGGAAATTATATTCACTCAGTCTGGGGACAAAAGCAAAGAGGAGAAGCACAGGGAAAAGAAGCAAAAGAAATAAAATTTGAACTGCTTTGTTTATGGTAACTTTAAAACTATTTTCTCATCATGATACAAAGCTTACTGTATATGTATATATATCTACTGCATATACCATTCCCTTTTCTGCCAGATATAGGTTTTTCATGCTTTGCACATTTCTATTTTTACCATTGATTCTGTAAATAGTGACCTCACCCAAATACGGGGAGATTGTTGGATCCCTAGTTAGATTTGGGCTAGATTCTCTAAAGTTAGGATCATATGACCCAAAATGTATATCAAGGGTCATGGTTGTGTCCTAGAGTCTAGTCCAAGTCCTTAGAGTCAATAATGCATGGACCAGCCATCAAAAGTCGGACAAAGATTCAAGACTTAGAGAAATATCATGACTCAGAAAAAGAGTTCGGCATTCGTCGTGCTCAGGTTGACGAAAGTCGTGCTCAGCTCGACGAAATCAGAGAAAGATTCTCTGAGCTTAGCTTGACGAACTCAGTTCTTAGGTCGACAATTTCCGGATCATCTACTTCAACACTCAAGTCCATAAAACATCTCAATATTTCTAAGCCCAGAATCAAACTCCATTCGTCGATCTTGGATCTCAGCTCGACGAACTGTGGACTCAGTTCAACGAAGTCAGACTTGGTTATCTCCGTTCTTTAGTCCTTATTATATTGCAATAATTCCTAAGCAATTAATGCTCAAATATTCTCTGAATATTACTGTTAGACGGAGCATTAATTATGGTCTTCATCAGGATTATTGCTTGTTGTTTTTCAAAGGGATAGTTGGGAAAATCAATCAATGCAAATATTCTCAAGGCCATCAGCATTGAATGTAGGAAGGAATTCAAAATTCAAAAGGAATTTCACATGTAAAATATAAAAAGGATTTGTCTTCTTCCTAAAAAAGATGATAGCAATTAAAGAATCTAAGCGTGATAAAAAAAGACACACAGAAGAGTATACCATCGAAACCGGATCAAGGATCTTCTGTTCTTGCTCTCTTCAGAAAACTAAATGATAGAAAGAAAGAAGTGTTAGACTAGAAGGAGAACAACAAGCTGAATAAGAAGAACAACTATTCAATATTAAGAGTCTTCTTCTGTCATCATCTCAGGAATCTTCAAAGGACAACAACTATTGCATCAGTAAAGAAGTTCCTGAATATCTTCTGGTCAAAGCTAAAGACTGAAGGCCTATCACCCTGAAGTAAAGATCCAACCTCTTGAACCTATTCATTATCTCAGGGGGAGCATTTGCTAACATCAGATCCACAAGAGTCTTCTCAATTGTATATTGAGAAAGAGAAGACATAATCAATCTCTCATCCCCCCACTGTATAAAGGGTTCTCTACTCCCTTCAAAAGAAATTCCTGGTTGCAAGTCACCTAACCAAAAGACTTGAGATTTTGTTTTTGAGCACCTGATCAAAAGCTCATTGGTGGTAGTCACCTGAATAAAAACCTGAGTGGATTCCTACCAGGGTGGTAGAAGAGTGGATGTACCCAGGTTGGGGAACCACTATAAAACTCTTGTATTATCTGGTTGCCTTTTTCTTTTGTTCTTGTTATGGCTGTGCTAGTTAGGTTGTTGTCTCTGATTAGATAAATTTGGTGTCCTGTGATATAATATATCAGTTTAGAAATAAGTTTATCTTTTACAGCAAATGTTGTTAAAACCCAAACATACGATATTCACCCCCCCCCCCTTTAGAGTATATCAGATCTAACCCCTCACTTTCAGTTAGGACATCGTTATCGCATAGAGAACACAAAGTATGGAAGCGCACCAACATAAAGAAGAACTAAAATATGTCAACATATAGGCTTTCTGAAATTGTTAAGAAAATCAAGTTCTTACTCATCAATCCAACAACCAAGAAATCAAGAGCAAAGTTACTACAAGAGAAGGGGGAGAGATACAACCAAACGCACAAAGACTTTCCGAGATTTGCGGCTGGAGTAAAGGGTTGTTGGGCCTTGTCCGCGCTCGGTCTACAAATGACGTCTGGGGTTGAGAAGGGATGTCACTTCCTTCTAATAGCCTGTCTTCTTCGTGAATAGCGATCGGGTTAAACCTGACCGAAGAACTCCACGTATGCAACACCTAAGAGCTTGAAACGCAGCTTTAAGGTTGGAGAAGACGATGGCGGCCAATGATGAAGCTATAGAGAGATTTTGGAGGGCGAATGGTGGCAGGAAGAGTTCTCCAAGGAGTTGAGAGGAAAAAGCGGCTACTGGATGATTTTCCCACTCAAAGGAACGGAAATGGCAGAGTAGATCCCTTGGGCGAATGAGACCTGCGGCTTAAATAAAAAAGTCAGAAATAATGGTCACGCACAGTTTGGCGCACGATCGTGCGTTAATCGTGTGATATTAAATCTCGGATCAAGCTTGCGGAAAAAAAAGCTTTGACCCATGCATTTTCTCACGCACGAACGCTTCCACCCGTGCGAGTAGGAAAATGCACGGGTACAGCAGAAAGCAGAAATTTCCGGAGAGTAGGTGGAACCGTGCGTTTTACTCGAACATGGGAACTTCTGCCCGTGCATGAGCAAATCGCACGATTAACCACAGAGCACAAAAAAACAAGGTAGCTATAGGAAAACCGTGCATTTCTTTCGCGCACGGTTTTGAATAAACCGTGTGTTAACCGTGCGTGAAGATCGTCGAGCTCAGCTCGACGATATTCGTCGAGCTCCACTCGACTCTTTTCCATCTCAATTAAACGCACAATCGAGCAAAAAGAGTGTGCTAAGGAAACGTACGACCATGCGTTTTCCTTAAATCTTAATTCGTTCCTTGGGGAAACGCACCACCTGCACAGCAAAAACCAAAACTAGAGCACAAGCTCTTAGCACCAATACATAACAAAAAAAAAGCCGAAAAGAGCCATGGGGAGCACCATGTGCTTACCCCCGATAATAGAATGCACAATTGCACACCCTCAGTCCAAAGAGGTGCACAGTGTGGTCATTTACCGATTGAAGAAAATATAACCAATTACCAGTTGAAATGCAGTGCACGAGTGAGAAAACAGGCCCAGATGAGTCCGAAAAACCCTATAAATATCGCACTCATCACACAACCAGACTTAAAAACATTTCTCGTCCCGAGCAAATCATCACTATGTGGGCTATAAAACAGTTAGCCGGCTCAGTAATTTCAAACTAAAGTATTGCGAAAAATCAAATACATCTTGGGCATAGAAAATATAATACAATAACTTTTTAATTATACTATAGAGTTTATACTATTCGACATGCGTAAAAAAATATTCTATATACTCTAAAATGGAATTCTGGTGAATCGTTCGGTCATAAATAGGAAGAAATTAGGCAGGCAACTCAGATGAGAATTGCCAAAGACTGGGGCTCGTGATCACCACCAAAGAAATCTATCAATATCAGGGACCATATGCTTGCCTGTTCAAACTCTCTCCACGGCGGAGCTTGACTAAAGCGTGACTCTGTATGACTTTAGGATAATAATGGGGCTTAGTTGTATGCAAAGGTAAGAATGAAAAAATAGTAAAAATGACTGCTACTCACAACCCTGAATGAGCTCATACGAAAGATTGTCTTCTAGCCAACCAAAAATTGAAGGTGCACCACACCACCAGACTTGAACTAGACAACAAGGGTGTGTGCACCGCCTACAACCACAGAAATAAAATCACAAATGGAATTTTCTTTTTCACTTTCTTATTTAATATCAAACAACAAATTTTTTTTTTCTTTGCTTTCCTTCTTCCAGATTTTTTTTAAACCACATTCAGCACATATTAACATAAAAACTCCAACTCACAATCAAAAAACTACACCACAACAACATCACCAAATGCAAAAAGTAAACCACTAATATTTAGAGATTGGGGTGTGCGACTGGGAAAAGATTTTAAGCTTTGGTGATCACAGAGTAGGGCTAAATTAAAAGGAGGGATATGCTCAACACAGGCTAACAAGGATTACGTAAGGACGGGGTACAAGGCTATACCGTGACAAAATGATGGCCTACATCACGCTCACACTTGACTAACCATACAACAATTCTTCGAGAGTAGCTTGGGGAAAGTTCTTAGCCACTGATAAAGATGATCCTTCCACCCGACTCGAGCAAAACTAGTCCAGTGAATTCTACACACATCCCTACACTACCGTTCGATTTCTCCAGATTCAACATTTTTGAGTAGTACAAACAATATTTACATCTGCAGAAAAAGTATAAATTTAGGAGCGTAAAGAAAAATTATATCTATACTATTTCTACATAGACCATGAGTACTCGATTAGGAGTGCTGCACGAGTTTCGCACTATTCTATCCAAAAATCTTAAGACAACACCGCTATTTTATAGTTTACACAAACAAATACATTTGAATCGAGCCCCGTGTTTGGTTAAGATCGTGCTAATGTGGGTATAGGTGCACAATGCGGACGAGATTTCATGAAAATAGAAAAAAAATAAAAATATACTTTTGGTATGAAAGTGATAGTGATGCAAGTGCTCAGGTAACTCATATAATTCTCCCCCACCAGACATAATCTAAACATCCTAACACAAGATTTGTAATAAAGTTAATTAAATAAAAGTTGGGGGAGAGGTTACGTCATGCTCAAGAAATGAGCATACCAGTAGATCAGTGTTATTTTCAGTAGAAAGTCCACGACCCAAACAAACTCCACCTGCAAAAGAGAATACCACCAAGAACGAATACTATAAATATATTATCACAGTAGAAAAATTGAACAAATTAAAAGCAACAAAATTGGGTTGTATCCCATAAGCCGTTTTCTTTACCGTCCTTAAGGTGGACCAAATACCTTTATTAGCAGTATTATATAATGTTCAGAGCATAAGTTCATTACGCAAAAAAAATATCTAAAGGCACACACAACATTAAGCAAAAAAAGTAAACTAAAATAAAGGAAGAGGGCCCCGGAGATCCTTCACTTCTTAGCTAAATACTGACTTGTGATAGATCCCCCCAGTCACGCAAGATGAGGAAGAAGCGAAAGCTTTAGGGCCCAGGGAAGATAAATATCCCATGCTCCTAGCCTCTTCCTTTTCGCGCAAACAGGCAAAATCCAGTACCATGTCCTTTGTCAGTTATCTTTTTTTTATCCACGGATGGGGATCGCCATGGAGGAACAACCACCCATCCACTTTAGAGGTAACTCTGGATTTTCTGACCGGAGGAATCCTTTCCTCACCCGCGGCGGGAGATAGATCAGCCAAAGTAACCTGTTTAGCAGTTTTACACAATTTATTAAGCTCAATAAAACTTTATAAATCTATTTTATGCACGCTCTCAACAGCCGTGATCCACTCACATTTCTTCTCATCCGAAACTTGTTTCACTCTAAGCACCTCTTTCTTCGTCTCTTCTTCAGCAATCATAAACATTTCTGCCACCTTCATAACCCTGCATTCCTCTTTCTGCAGCACATATGTCTCAGCTGCACTAGGCAAAACATCAGATAACACAACACTATATTCAAACAGTTTTCCAGGTTAATTTTGAATTATAGGGGGAAGGGACGTCGGTAAAGGCAAAGAAACCTTGGATTCCTAGACGATGCCGCTCGCATTAAATTATATCGTTGCTTCACTAGATTTTAGGAAGGGGACACCTAAGATGGGTTTGTAATTATTCCCCAATGGTCCCAATACCTAGAAATCCGAGATCACTACAGCCCCGTTCAAGATCACTTCCACCTCCATTATCTCACTGTCAGTCTTCACTACCGACCCGTCGGCTAGAATGAGCGATTTCCTGACATTCGACTCAATATTTAAATTAAATTCCTCAAAATCTTGCAAAGCAAGAATGTTGCAAGAAGATCAAGAATCGCATAAGGCCACCATCTAGACCTCATTTATCTCCTACTTTACGACCACTTCATTTTTATTGCACTCATCTGCCTCCCCGACACTCTTACCTTGATTATGAGGATTTTTTTCCATGTCACTTGAAAGGGCACCACAAGTACGCTCAGAGAACACCTGGGCCAGTTTCCCCAGCTGTGTTTCCATGTTTCTCATGGAGGCGGTCTGAGTGGTCATGGTGGATTGGGCCATCTCCTCAAATTTATCCATCATTTCTTCTAACTCACTCTTTCGTGTCCCCTGCGCATTCTGATTATAACCAGGTTGCGGTGGTCGCAGCTAGCTATTAGAGACTTGAACATCAAACTGATGCTGGCCGCTCTGCCACCTTTGAATGGTAGCATTTTGGTTACCAGAGAAATTCGGATGATTTCACCCATTCGGGTTATAAGTATTATTATAAGAAGCAGCACGGTTGTGATTATTTATAAAATTTACACTCTTATCAATAGATATATCTGAGGGATCAACAAAAGCTTCTCCAGCTGGGCATTCATATGTATGATGGCTGGGGTTTCCACAACCCTGTCACGAAATAGCTATCACCCGAGCCAGAGGAGGCATCGATCTTGTAAGCATCATCATTCCCTCCATCGTAGGATGGCTCGCCTCAGCTTGGGGATGCACCGCATTCACCTCGAAAAAAGTTATTGCAACCCTAGGTGTGTTTCTTCCAATAGTCCAATACTATTAAAGTATGAGATCGAGCGGTCTGGCGGTCTGAGTCTGGCGGGTTATAGACCATGCGGTCTAGCGGTTACTCTCCAGTGGTTTGTCATCCAGACTATTGCTATTTGTGGACCGAGCGGACTTGCGGTTTACCTTCGGTATCTTGGAGACCGGGCGGTCTGGCGGTCTCCTACTGCGGCTTGGTCTCTTCATTCTGGTGTTGCCGAATGGTTAGCCAATCTGTTTAACCGTTCGGCCTGTTCGGTCTCTTTATTTTCTAGCCACTCAACACTGTAATTTTTTAGTCCAACATTGTCTATTTGTACTCTCTCCTCTCTCCTCCATTCTATAAAAGGGAGGTCATACCTTTGTAAACTTTACCTTTTTAGAATAATAAAATTTCTGTTATACCACTTCCGGTTTGTTTTTTGTTCCTTTCTTATAAATACGTACTATGATAAGCTGTGTCACAAAGGAGCCACAATGCCTCGTTAGAAGTCGGGTTCATGATAGTACCTCTAGCCACCACATCGATCATAGCCCTGTAATTGGGCTCAATTGCAAAATAAAATATTTCCACTAAATTCCACGGCTCACAGCCGTGCTGGGGCATCGACGCTACTGATCAGCAAATCTCTACAAGGCCTCAGACAAAGTTTCCTGGTCCACCTGCCGGAAATTGGTTATCTCCCTTCGGGCCTTCACTATTTTGTCCATCGGGTGGAATTTAGCTAGGAACTTCGTGGAAAGAGCCTCCCACATAGTTGCAGTCCCGGGAGCAATAGTGTGGAGCCAAGTTTTCACCTTGTCCCTCAGCGAAAATGGGAACATCCTTAGCTTCACCACGTCATCAGTAATGCCAGCGTAGCGGAAGGTGCCACAAATCTCTAAGAAGTTCCCGTGTGTGAATAGGTTCTAAAATTTTTGTGTCTTTTAGATTTTAAGGTAAACAGAGAAAACTTAGGAAAGAGAGAACTTAAAATTGACTGACGTACCACCACCACCACCACCTCCGTAAAGGTGGTGGCTATCGCCAGGCGGAGGTACAGCCGCCGGAGTGTCCTTTTCCGGCGATCAAGGCAATCTCATTTTCACGGGAAAACCATGAAAATGAAAGCTTTGCTCGGGCTCAAATGAGCTCGATTTTTGTTCTAAATGATACTGAAAGTGATAAGTTGTCTACCTAAATAAGCTATAGGGGGGTGAATAGGTGAATTGTGCGTCTATTTGCGGAATAAATAATTTAACAAACTTGAAAAAAAATCAAGCAATCACAGACGATAAGAAGATTTATAGTGGTTCCCCAACCTTGGGTACGTCCACTTTCCCTCACCGATCTAGTAAATCACTAGACTTGGCTACTCCACTATCTCGGATTGAAAACCAATCCAACATCTTGAAACCAAGTTCCTACAATCTTGATCCAAATGGATCTTCACTTGGAAGATGAATACTTCCTACAACTCGGAGAACAAAGCTCCTACACTCGGAGAATAATCTCCTACACAATAAAAAAGAAATTTGATAATACAAACAAAAATTTCTCTTAGATCTGAAAAATTATTCCTAGGTCTTCTTTCTTGAACTTTGCGGCTTTTTCAGAAATTGTTGTAGACGACTCTCGGTAGATCTGATCTAAGAAACTTGGACCTACTCGATCAAGGAGAAGATGAAGATTCCTTGAACAGCAAGTCATTCTGGATCGAAAAACAACCTTGTCGATCTTCAAATTGAGCGGGGGTGGCGGCTTCTGTAATGTCTTTCTTGAGAGAGACGGCCGATTCAGAATTTTAGAAAGTTATGGTTCACCACTTAGGGTTAGTCTTTAATGACAAGACCTTGTATAAGATTTCCCCTAACGGTTAGAATAGACATTAATGACGACACGTGGACCAATCACGATGTATCATTTGAAAATCTTGACAATTTTGAACTTAAGGAATTTTCTGAAAAACTGGACTGTTGTTATCGAGAAGTATATATAAGTTCTTGAGAACAAGCTGATTACTCAAGGGCTATACATTCTGGACTTATGTAAGTACTCAAGAAATAAGCGATAAGTTTACTCAAGAACTAAACTAAGCTTGTCAAGAACTAAAATAACATTACTCGAGAACTAAAAAAATATTACTCGAGATCTAAAACTTGTACTCGAGTACTAAGATGACTTCTTTAGAAGTATACGATAAGTACTCCAAAACTATAACCCAGCTTCTCGAGAGATGGACTTAGAAAAATTTCAAGGCTAGCTCTGGCTACTCAAGAAGTATAGGCTGAGTCTACTCGAAAACTAGTCTAGGCTTCTCAAGAACTTTAAAGATGTTACTCGAGAACTAAGACTTGTACTCGAGTACTAAGCTAAATACTCGAGTTCTGCTAACTCCACTACTCGAGAACTATACTAGGCTTCTTGATAAGTGGACTTAGAAAAATTTTGAATGTTAGGAAATCTTTCTTCTTCAATAATCCAATCTTCATCCAATGTTCCAAGTGCTCGAATGTGAAGTGTATCCCAATAGAGAGGCTATACATGAGTCAACACCTTGGATCACACAGTGAGGGATTACAATTTTTGGTCCTGTGTTAATGACCCACTGTAGACTGACATTGGTCTACACTTATAAATGATAGTCTACAAACATACAACTAAATCGAGAGATCAAATACAACTTAATTCATCTTAGTTCAAGTGTGACTTCATGCAAATCTGAGTTATTATGGATGTAATACCCAACAATCTCCCCCTATTTGTAGAAGTCAAGACCATCTACACTAAGGTGAATTATATCTACAAAGAAAGAACTGTATATGAAGACAGGATCAAATGCAAGTAAGGAAAAACACTAAACACAGAATCAGCAAAACTAGAAAATATATATATATTGTTTTAGATTCCAAATCAACATTCATTTCATCCTTAATCTCAAAAAGAGTAATCAACAGAAAATCAGTCCTTTCTCTGATGTTGCCTGTCATACTTCTCTTGTTGTCTTCTCTATTAGCTGAAAGGCTTTGGATAGTACCTTAGAGGTTTAGGAGTTGCCTTTGGATTGTTCTTCCCATATTCTCTATCATATATTCTCCTTTTAGTCATGGACTTTTTATAGAGTTCCCACTCAAAAAAGCTGTAGTAGAGATTCCTACTTTCATTGTAGTCCATTACTAGATTGAGAGAATCAAGAATCAATGCTTTGGATGTAGGACTCAAGACTTTAGCAAATTCCTGTACTTTACTTTTCTCTGAGTCTTGCTTGGGAATACTTTTCCTTGTAGAGGGCCCTCCCACATACTTCCTCTTCTTAGGAATGTGGATTTCAGGTAGACCTTAAGGAATCACATCATCCCAAACTTGATCATAGGAAGCAGGAGGAGGAAATTGATCTTCTGGCCTTGGAGAGAAGCATGACATCTGAGGTTGCATCTAAGTAGGTATCTGACTTTACTGACCTTCAGCAAGGGGGTTCAGGTGATGAGGTTTGACATTAGGATCAACCTAGAATTCAGGGAATATCTAGTTATGCATCCGACTGCAGTGTCATAGTTTTGGAATTTCACAGACAGGATCTATTCTAAAATATTCTTATTAATTTCAGTTATCTTGTAAGACCAGACTGTGTTGACATCAATTGTAAACTTATCCACAAACTTTTCCACATGTTCTTTCACTAAACTCTCCCCCTTTCTGAATTCTACAGATAGTTTATCTATAGCATCTTCCTTAAAGATACTAACCTCTTCACATTTTTTCATAAGGTTTTCCTGGGCTTTCTTTTCCATGTAAATTTTGTTGTCAGCAGGAGTTACTGATTGATCCATGACCTTACAAACACTAGAGATAGTGTGTTCTATAGCTTTTCCACTAATCTAAAACAGCTCTTTCAGAGAGTCAGTGTTGTGCTTAATTTCTGCAAATCCTCTCCTCATCTCTTTCTCTAGAGCAGATACTTTCTCTTGAACTAGTCTATGAGATTCAACAAAATACTTTCTTTGCTCACTCAGCATTACTTCAATCTTACTTAAAATATCTAAACTTATAGGGGCAGCAGCAGCAGCAAGAACAACAGGAGTAGCAATTTGAGGTTTAGGAGGGACTTCCCATGGAGGGATTTCTTCAACAACTAAAGAGCTTTTAGCTCTGGTAGTATGAATGAAAATATTTTCTTCTTCCTCACCAATGAAGGTGGGAATAGAGAAATCAAGTATCCTTAGAGGAGCTTCAACTTCCTCTTGTTCTGGCTCATAGTCTCCTGAGAGAAGGATGGTATCTGGTTTAGGTGAGTCTTTGCTTGGAGAAGGAGAAGGAGTTGCTTTTGGAGAATGTACTGGAGATCGAGAAGGTGCTGGAGATGGATTCTTTTGGGCTTCTTCTGCATTTTCTGAATGGAGGGAAGGAAGAGGCTCATCAGAAGTGAGTTCTTTTATCATGTTTTCTATATCTTTTGCAGTAGAGTTGAGGGTTTTCTGAACTTGCTCTTCTGAGAATGTCTCATCTGATATGTCTGCCAATGGAGACCTGACTGGAGATCTGATTGGACTTCTGATAGGACTTCTGATTGGAGTTTTTACTGGAGATCTAGCTTGAATTCTAACTAGACTTCTGACTGGACTTCTGACTGGAGATCTAGCTGGACTTCTTACTGGACTTCTGACTTGAGATCTAGCTTGACTTTTGACTGGACTTTTGATTGGACTTCTGACTGAAGATCTATCTAGACTTCTTACTAGACTTCTGATTGGAGATATAGCTGGACTTCTGACTGGAATTCTGACTCGAGATCTAGCTGGAGTTCTGACTGGACTTTTTATAGAAGTAGGAGGAGATGGAATTCTATCATCTAGAATAGAGGAAGCCGGCTCCCCCTCAGTTGTTTCACCAGATGGTTCAGCAACTTCATGAGAGGAGGGAGATGGGGTCCTATCTTATGCAGCAGAGTGTTCATGCTCTTTTGTAATCTGTTGGTTGTTCTTCAGTTTTAACTCCCACCTATGCATAGAAGTTATGGAGATCTTCTTCAGGTGATGAATATTTATTCCTTTGGAGGTGTCAAAGACTGTTGGATTAATTTCATGCAGCATCAAAGAAATTATCCTTGCAAACATTGGATTCTTTATGCTGTCCCTTATCATATCAAAAATCATCTTCCCATACAGAAATTTCTTACTGCAGACGATAGCAGACATTACATCGAATAGTTCATTGGTGATGTAACCAACAGAGCCAGTCCTGCACCATAGGATCTTACCAACAATATCTAGTAGAATCTTGCTTACATCATTCAGAGATGTCCTTCTGAGAGAGGTGATGTCTATTGGTACTCCACAAAAATGACAAGTTCTGTCATTATCTTCCTATGTAAGTTCATCTTCATCATCTGCAATCGGGAACCTTAGAAGTATGTACACAAGGGTCGGGTTTAATTTGATGTTAACCCCTTTTACTTTTGATTTCAGAACTGTGATATTTCTCCTTATCTTGACATTTCGAAAGAACTCTTCAACTTTTGGGAAAATAATTTTGCAAGGTTCTTTGAGAACGAAGTTCAGACCTACGGTTTTGAGAAGAAGTAGAAGATTGTTGAAATCATCTGAGAGTTCGGCAATCCCGGCAACAACAAGTTCACTTCCCACTCCTATTCTGGATTGCTACGCCATGGTTTCTGAAGACGGTGACAAACGGAGCGCGAGAGAACGACGGTGTTGAAGCTCTGAGTCGGCGGAAGGTGAAGAGTTTTCGAGAAAAAGGGATTTGAAATGTCGATTGATTAATGAAATCTAAAGTTTTATGTATATATATAAACCTAGTAGCGACAATTAAGTGCTTAATTAACCTCAAATAAGCCTTAGATTAAGGAAAAAATCAGGCGGTTTGCGAAAATGAAGAAATGAATAGAATTTGAAAAGTGACGGGTAATTTATCGAGAGGGCAATTAGTTCTCGAGAGAAAGAGTTAGATTTCTTGAGACGTGAATTCTTAGTACTCGAGTACTTATAGTACTTCTCGAGAGACAAACGTGAAGTTCTCGAGAAGTAGACTTTATTATTCGAGAACCAGATATTTACTTTTCGAGAAGTAACTTTATGTCCCGAGAAGTGATGTCCACTTGAGAAATTTCTATCCTTTTTGTAGTATCCTCGATTCCTGAGCTTTGAAATGATCCTTTTTGGTATATCCTTCTTTGTTCAGCATCCCAAGTTCAGTTTTGAAGAAATTGAACTTGGTCTCATCTACCAGCTTCATGAAAATATCTACAACTTGCCGATCTGTTGGCACATTTTGCAGATCCACATCCCCTTGCTCCACATGCTCCCGGATGAAGTGATATTTGAGCTCAATGTGCTTTGTCCAGCTATGCAAGACTGGGTTGTTGGAAATTACTATTGCGCTGGAGGAGTCGCAAAATAATGGAATGTCTTTAACCTTCGTGTTATAGTCTTCTAGCTGGTTCTTTAGCCAAAGCAACTGTGCACAACAACTGCCAGCAGAAGTATATTCTGACTTGGCCGTTGTGATTGCGACATAGCTTTTCTTTTTGCTGCTCCATGAGATAAGTCTTCTTCCAAGGAACTGACATGTCCCGAAAGTGCTTTTTCTTCCATCTTTGCTACCTGCAATGTCTGCATCTAAAAAACCAATTAGTTCGCTGTCATTACTTCTTGGGTATAATAAGCCAAGATTCGGTGTACCTTTAAGGTATCTCAAGATCCGCTTTGTAGCAGCATAGTGAGATTCCTTACAGTTCACTTGGAATCTAGCACAGACACATGTAGATAACATTATGTCTAGTCTATTAGCAGTAAGGTAGAGCAAGGATCTAACTATGCTTCTATACTTAGTTTCATCCAAAGATTTCCCTTTCTCATCCTTGTACAGAGACATAACTGAGGCCATTGGAGTCCCCATAGAGGTTGCACTCTCCATTCTAAATTTCTTAATCAACTCCTCGGTGAACTTAGTCTGTGAGATGAAAATTCAATCTTCAGATTGTTTCACCTGAAGTCCTAAGAAATACTTCAGCTCTCCCATACTACTCATTTAAAACTTCCCTTGCATAAGTTTAGAAAACTTTTTGCAGAGGTTATTGTCTGTAGAACAAAAAATGATGTCGTCTACATAGATTTGCACGAGCAAAATCATGCCTTGTGAGAGAAAACATAAATATAGATTCTCATTTGTTGTACCTCGACGAGTTCTAGCACCATCCCGGGGATCTCCTATTATTTGGTCCAATGGATGATCCTTCAGATTTCTGAGCTCTAGATTCCTAGCATCTGGAACTTCTTCATCCACTAGAGTGACTTCATCAACTTGGATGGTTTCTTCATCTTGATCGTCTATCTATCCAATGGGGGTTGGAGTAGTGATCTTGATGAAATTTTCTCTTTCACCTTCAGTCGGTTCATACAAGCTGATTTCTTTCATCTTTTTACCTGCATCTACAACAAGCACACTAGACGATTTGCTTTGCAGCAAGCTCGTCTCATCAAATTAGAAATTTATGGATTCATCTACAACCAGAGTTTTTCCATTGAAAATCATGTATGCCTTACTATGGCTACTATAACCTACAAAAATACCTTCGAAACTTTTCTCACAAAACTTGGTAGTGTGATACTTATCATTGTTAAGCACGAAGCATGTACAGCCAAAAATTCTAAGATATGAGACTGTCGGTTTCCTGCCTTTTAAAAGTTCGTAAGTTGTCATATCATGATTCTTGTTTATGATTACTCGATTTTGCACGTGGCATGCAGTGTTGACGGCTTAAGCCTAGAAATACTCTGGTAGTGAGGCATCACTCAACCTAGTCCTGCAGCCCTCTATGAGTGTTCTATTCCATCTCTCAGCTACTCCATTTTGCTGTGGAGTACGGGGAGATGAAAACTGATGAAAGATACCAAGGCTTTCACAGAATTCTGTCATGGCCCCAGACTGGAACTCTCTTCTATTGTCACTTTTGAATCTGACTACGGAACAGTTGTACTCATTCTGGACTTGCCTGACAAAATTTGTAAAGATATCGAAGGTATCTGACTTGTGTTTTAGAAAGAACACCCACGCAAAGAGCGAGTAGTCATCAACAATAACAATTGAATATTCCTTACCTCCCAAGCTTCTAATTTGTAGTGGACTGAACAAGTCCATATGAAGTAGATGGAGACATCTACTTGACTTTGTTAATAATGCTTTTAAAGGTAGCCTTTGTTTTCTTGCCTTTTACGCATGCATGATAAGGTCTATCTTTAACGTACATGACATTCGGGACATCACGAACTAAGTTCATGATTAATAGTTTTTAAATTAATATGTGCTAACCTCTTGTGCCATTGGTCACCAAGAGACGCACTATCTTTTGCTAAAAAGCACACTGGTATAGAAGAGTCTATAGAAAAGAAATTTAAAGAAAATATATTCTTGCTTCGAGTGCCAGATAGAATTATTTCCGTATTGTCAACAGACTTATCAAGCACTTGTCAGTATGGAATTCAACTATGTATCATTTGTCGCATAGTTGGCTTATGCTTATAAGATTGTGTTACAATCCCTCGACATAAGCTACATACAAAAAGGATACACTACCGTTAGTGATCATACTGTAGCCTTTGGTTATCCCTCATTCTGAACCTCCAAAGATGACCTTTGGTCCGTTCAACACTGGAGAATAATTTTTAAGTAGGCTTATTGTCCCGGTTATGTGCCGAGAGCATCCACTATCCAAATACCAGATAGGCATTTTTGTGGCCTTTGGACATCCCTTTAATCATAATCGGGTTGCCTTAGGAACCCAAACATGTTTGGGTCCTTAGTCTCATGTTAGAACACTCCCCCTACGAGGATTTGCATCATGAGTTGTCATTCTCATGTTGCCAACTTGAGGAGTTGTAACATTTTTGGGATTAAACAAACAATCGATGGCAAAATGACCAATTCTGCCACATCACCAATAGTCGAACCTGTTGTTTCTTTGCCTTAGGTACTCCTTCTTGACCTTCTAGGATACTGGTCCAGCAGGGGTAGCATTCTTGTAGGAAGAAGCTTCATGATGATGGAAATCACAAGATTTCTTCTCCTTCACATGCTTTTCCACAATGGATTTTACTTTTGGTGCTTTCTTGAAGTTATGACCATGATCATAAGGACCATAGTCCTGAAGAATTACTTCTTCATAAGGTGCCTTAAAGACACTCTCACAAATGTTTTTGGGGCGAGTCCATCCTTGGTAACAAGACTTTGGCTCTACATAAGTAGGCCTAGTCAAGTGGTCGTAGGATGAGTCATGATCAAACTCATTAGTTGGAAATATGACTTTCTTAAAGATAGTCTGATCTTGACGGGCCTTCCCCTTTGCTTTGGACTAGGCCTTCTTGGCGGCCTTATTCCTTCTCTTAGCCTTATTCCTCCTAGAAGATTTATTAGGAGCTTCTATATGGACTAGCCCAGCACCCTTGGCTTGAGTAGAGAACTCAGCAATAAGAGGAAGAACTACCTTGGGATTAGAGAAACCTTCAACAAGTTTCTTTTTGGCTTCTAGTAATTCTTCCAACCCCTTGATGATTTCATCATTCAGATCAAGGTGCTTGATAGCCTTGTTTAACTCATCAACATCAGTATCTATGTCTTCTCTGAGTGAGTCCACTTTAATGAATTTGAAAGTGAGGATAGATACAACTCTGGATGGGGGGTGAATAGAGTATTCAAAAATTTGACTATCTACTCAACTCCCTTAGAGTTAATTTGCGGAATGAGTTTATAGATATTTGAAACCCTAGAGTTTAACACAAAGTGTGGTGCAGAAGAGAAAGCTAACTGTAATTACAGTTTCATCTTTAGTCCTAACACAGTAACTAGAAATCCTAGTTAGTTCTAATCACAGCCACAGTACAATAATTAAAGTAAGCAACATAGACAACACAAGAGGTTTATAGTGGTTCCCTTTAAATAAGTACATCCACTCTTCTACCACCCTAGTAGGAATCCACTACAGGTTTTTGTTCAGGTGCCCTGCCAGCAACTGATCTAGTTCAGGTAGATTAAGTAGAACCTTTGAGCTTTTGATCAGGAGCTCAAAATCCAACACAGGTTTTTGCTAAGGTGCCCTGCCACCAAGGTTCACTTTTGAAGGGAGTAATAACCCTTTTACAGGAGGTTGAGAGAGAGTTAGAGTGTCTTCTCTATTGTAAAACAAGATTAGAGAAGCTAGTGGATTG
This sequence comes from Platanthera zijinensis, assembly GCA_039513925.1. Taxonomy (NCBI): domain Eukaryota; kingdom Viridiplantae; phylum Streptophyta; class Magnoliopsida; order Asparagales; family Orchidaceae; genus Platanthera; species Platanthera zijinensis. Next base: position 69,984,249 of record CM077091.1, read on the forward strand.
CACAGAGCTAGAAAGCTCTTAGGAATCAAGGCTTAACCTGGCTTAGAGAATATCCAGGAAGAAAGCCTTGCTTTAGGGAGCAGGAACTCTTCTGAACTCTTGACAAGGAGCTGTCTTGAAGTTCTTGAAGGAGAAGCTTGAAGAAGACTCTTGATGTAGAATGATTGTTCTTCTTCAATCAGTTTTCTTTCTTTCTTCTTCTTCTTCTTGAGGCACTGAGTGTGAATGTTCCTGGAAGAAGGATGAACTCAGGGTTGAAGAAGAATGCTGAAGAGAGTAGATTATCTCAGTATAATGTGAAAGAATCTGAGTGCTGTTCTTCTTGTTTTGAATCTGTATATGAACAACAGTATATGTCTGTGTATGCGTGTGAACCTCTTTTTTTTGTCTGTGAGTATATCTCTCTATCTATGTATATGTGTGTTCAAACTTCTTTCAAAAGAGCTCTTTATATATTAGCCTTTATAATGACTCTAATCTTTATTTGAACTTTTTCTTCTTCTGAGATCTGCAATCTGGGCTGCAAATTGCACAATACAAAAATATATCCTGCAGAGAGACATCCTATAAAGGGATAAAGCTTTCTAAGAAGCTGCATATCCAATCTGATAAAAGAATACAAGAGAAAGTAACATTAGGACAAACTCTTTACGACTAGAGAATACTTTTGTGTTTAACGGCTATAAAGGATAGCATGACAGATAAAACATAAAGATATTTCAACTAATAAGACAAAAGACTTTTGTTAGAAAGAACTTGACTTATGCATAAAGAATGTGGCAAAGATTGCCTTGAAATGTCAGCATAAAATCAATGAAATAATCTTTAATAAAATATGCCAAATAAATAGGAAATAAATCACAGAAGAGAAGGAGTACAAAATTACTAACATCAGACAAAAGATCGTCGAACGATCCACAGAGATCGTCGAATGAACCACAGAGATCGTCGAACTATCAGAACAGATAGTCGAACGAAACAGATAGTCAAACTATCAAAGCAGATAGTCGAGCTATCAAAAAGATAGTTGAACCATCAAACAGATAGTCGAACTATCAACACAGAGCAGGTAGTCGAACTATCAAACAGATAGTCAAACTATCACAATAGAACAGATAGTCGAACTATCAGAGCAGATAGTCGAACTATCACAACAGAACAGATAGTCGAACTATCAGATCATATAGTCAAACAATCACAACAGAACAGATAGTCGAACTATCAGAGCAGATAGCCGAACTATCACAACAGAATAGATAGTTGAACTATCAGAGCAGATAGTCGAACTATCACAACAGAACTGATAGTCGAACTATCAGAACAGATAGTCGAACTATCACAACAGAACAGATAGTCGAACTATCAGAGCAGATAGTCGAACTATCAAATAGTTAAACTATCAAGAAATCTGTCTGGTCAAAAGAAGTCGAGCAGGGTTCGACGATCGACGAGGCAGAGACCATAGATCGTCGAGCTAACAAGAGTTTAACTAACTCAGAGATCGATGATCTGCTGACTGACGAAAGTCGACGAACTGATAGACGATCATCGAACAGTTGATAGACGATAGTCGAGCGCCGTTCGACTATAGTCGAACCAAAAACTAACATAGCCAGATTTTCATCTGGATAAGCAATAACTCTACAACTGAGGGAATCTAACCTAACAACTAACCTTTGACCATAGATAAATCTTGGGTCAAGAAACTAATTGAGAATACTTAACACAAATCAAAACTAGGGTACCAACAATCTCCCCATATTTGGGTCAAGTCTCTCAAAATAACAACAACAAACAAGTGCTATAAAATAGATATAAAAACAAAATTAACCTGTTAGGATCAAAGGTGTATCATATCATAAATAAGCATCAATTTGTATCAACCAAACAGATAAACAATCTGACAATAAATAAGAACTCAAATAGCATCAGAGTCTTATTTGGAGACAGAAGAACTGGGAAGAAAAGAAATTTTTCTGTAAGGATCTGGAGCATCTTTCTTTGAGGTCTTCAAGTCTTGTTCTCCAATAATCTTGGATTCTCCTGTTCTTGGCACTACAGCTTCTGGATGCTTTTCCATGTACTTTGAAGCATCAAAAACCTCAGGTCTGACCTGGAATCTATCTAGTTCCTTCTTTCTAAATTTTGACATTGTAGTAAAGCCTGTAACATCTTTTCCTTCAGCTTTGGCTTGTCTGATCTGAGCTGATCTAACCAATTCAAGAAATCTGGCCATCCTGAAATCAGGATTAAGCTCTTGGCTTTCATATTCATTATCATCAGTTGGATCTAGAGGTTTTATGGTCTTGAATTGAGTAGAGAGGTTTAGCAAACTTGCAGCTGGCTCTTTGTTTTCTTGAATCACAAGAGAAGATGGAGGAGCAAATTCTGCATATTTCTTACTTGATTTTTCAGAATAAACTACTCTTTTACCTTTTGAATCTATTTGCTTTTTCTGAACTGGTTTACTGGATGGTATACTTTTCTTTTCTTTGAAAGGCACAACTATTCTCTTGGGTAAAGGAGGAGGAGAAAAAGTTGGTCTTAGATAAACCATCTCCTTCACTTGTGCTTCAGCCTCTTTTCTTTGATGACCTGATTGAGATCTTCCTTGATGGCTTTGGTTTCCTCTTTTCTGATAGGATTGAGAAGGTGTGAATCTTGCAGAAGAAGCAGATGGATTGGCAGAAACATTTCAAGAGGCTCCTGTACTTGGAGGAGGAGGAGGAGGTCCTCTAGGAGTCCACTTGGGAGCTGGACTGTCATATCTTTTGCTTTTCTTTCTCTGATTTTGTTGGTTTCTGGATAGTCCCATCTAATGTTGATATTTTTTAGATTTGGGATCTATCCCTTTCAGTATGTAAAAGGGAACATCATGGTCAGGATTTGGAGGAGGAGGAGCAGCAGCTTTCCTTTTCCTTTTTGCAAATTTCTTCTTCTTAGAACCTTCTGAATCATCAGAATCATCCTCATCATCAGAGTGAGATGATAGAGGTTGTTCATAAGGGTCCAAGATATCTTGATCAGCTTTCTCTTTTGCTTTCAAAGCAACTTTCTCTCTTTCCTCTTCTAAGGCATCTTGTGCCAGAAGGGTATCCAAATCAGGTCCTTGCGTGTCATCCCACAGAGTTGATTTCTCTTCTTGTTCTTCAGTAACTATCTTGGAGACCAGTTCTTCTATCATAGCTTCAGATGCTGGTTGAGCAGGCTCAGGTTCTTGATGAACTGTAGTAGGTTCTGGAGCAACTTGATCTTCTTGAATTTGATCTTGAACTAGATCTGTAGCCAAAGGGAGACAAAAATGCTCTAAATGGGCTAGAAACATTCCTTCAAGATACTCACAGGTTAACATGTCAGTTAACAGGTAAGTAAATTGAGATAAAGAATTACCTGCAAGATTTCCCAACTCCCATAAATCATCTAGAAAGGAGGTGATGACTCCCTCTAGGTATAGAGCAACAATGGGAGTAGAGAATTCTTCAAGGCACACTTTGATAGCAAATTCTGCTTCCAATATAATATCAGATGCCCACTGATCTCAGACTAGGGCTACTTGAACAGCTGCTGTGTCTGGAACTGTAACTGTAAGAGAAGTTGCATCTGAAGCTTTCAGGATTTCTTCTGAAGGAGTCTCTTCTGGAGCTTCAGTTGAGAGAGAGATCAGGGGAAGTCCTGAGACATCTACCTGGAACATCTCCCCCTACCTGATTTCAGTTGGTACTGAACTCAGGCCCCTAAATGAAGAGGGCTCAGTAGATTTGGAGAGGGCTGTGATGGATTGAGTAAGGGAAGAAATGGAAGAAACAAGAGGGGCAATTGCTTCTTCAATCATGATTTTGATTGAAGGAGTAATTAGCTCCATAATGCTTGCAATGAAGGCTGGAGTTATTTCAAAGGATGGTGGGAGAATCAAAGTAGATGGAAGATCATCAGGGACAGTGGTCTCCTGATGAGATATGTTGTGAACTGGAGACTAATGAGTGGATGAGGGAAGATCAATATGATCTGGAGGTGTAAGTGGTGACTGAGGTGGAGTGGGTAGTATCTTAGAAACTAACAAATCAAAACTGGGAATTGAAATCCCAACAAGATGTGAGGGAAGTGGAGATGCTGGAGGTGATGCATGGAGAATAGTGGAGGAATCTAGTGGAAGAGAGACAGTAGATGTAGATGGCACTTCAGTAGAAGATGATGGTAATGCAGTAGATGTGGATGGCAATGCAGATGAAAGTGGAATGGGGGGATTGGAAGAGCCTTATTCAGGTAGGTGGGGAGTGACAGATACAGTCCTGGTGCTCTCAGATGTAACAGGAGCAACCCCAGCTGGTGAGGGCTTCTGGATGTTCCTCCTCCACTTAACAAACAAAGTGGGATCCATCTTCTTACTAGCATTGATGGATGTAGCAACTGTACCCAATAATTGAGGATATTTTTCTTTTAGAAATATTCCTATCACCCTTCCAAGAGTTACTTCCTTCTTGGAGTTCTTCTTCCTGATCAAATCAAACACTATACTTGCCTAATAAATCTCTTTCTTATTTACAATGGCACACATCAAGGCAAACTGCTGCCTGGTGATGTTGTCATAAGTAGAGTGCTTACCCAATAGCACTTTTCCAACAATTTCTGCTAAGAACTTTATCCTCATCGGGATGTTTACTTTCAGCAACTTTGTAGGAATGCCCTCAGCATGTCCTAGCTCTACGAGTATTCTTCCATACTCTCGAGTATCTTGATCATACTCCTCTTGTCCATTCAATAATCCAAAAATCTCAGTCAAAATGGCAGGAGTTAGGATTACCTCTTCCCCGCCTACTATCCCGATCATGGATTCGTCATTAGAAGATGATGAGAAAACCCATTTTTTAATCTCTGGAATATATATCTTAATCCTTGTGGACATCAGCTTTTCTAGTCCTTGATCCTTGCAGAGCTGGAGTATCTCTAGAATCTCAACATCGCAGGTGCTGAACGAATCGAAATCCATGCAAAAACCAGCGTCAAACTTCATCGCGGTCAGAAGAGCTGGAGCAATCGCCATCAATTTTTTTCGGAGAAGACGAGTGAAGCGAAGAGCAGAAAGCGCGGGGCAGAGCTCAAGCAGAAAGATGGAATACGAAAATACGAGCTCTGTCGACTACTGAAAGACAATCTCTTAAGCTAGGTCGATGATCATTTTATATTAAAACAACAATCGTCGATCTATTTTAACAGATACTGGAAGCGATCGTCGAACGGTCGTTCGACGATCGTTTCCTGAAGTTGAGTAGTCGAGCAATCGTTTGACTATTTCTATCTTCACAAGCACACAAGCCGTCGCCAACCATAGGTCGACGATAGGCTCGACCTGTTCGACTATCGTCGAACGTCATTCGACGATCTTCAAACAGATTTCAACAAGGCAGAAGTCACACTTAGTCTTTTCCATTTATCATGCCTAGTTGAACCAAAAAGACCAGATGCTTCTATTCATCTAAGGGCTTGGTGAAAATATCACCTCTCTGAAGGTCAGTGGATATGAACTCAAGGCTGATCTTATTCTTTTCCACACAATCTCTTAGAAAATGATGTCTAATCTCAATGTGCTTGGTCCTCGAGTTGTGCACAGGATTTTGTGCAATGGAGATAGCACTCGTACTGTCACACATGATTTTGGTGTTCTTGTGTGTGTACCCATAATTCAAAAGTTAGTTTTGAATCCACAGGATCTGTGAACAACAACTAGCAGCTGCTATATATTCAGCCTCTACAGTTGAAGATGAGACAGAAGCCTTTTTCTTACAAAACCAAGAGACTAATATCTCTCCCAGGAATTGACATGTTCCTGAGGTACTTTTCCTGTCAACTCTACAGCCAGCATAGTAAGAATAAGAGTATCCAATATACTCAAATTTTGATTCTACTGGGTACCACAGTCCTAAATTTGGACATCCCTTTAGGTATCTCAAAATTCTCTTGAGAAGAATCAAATGAGATTCCTTGGGGTTGACCTGGAATCTAGCACATAGGCATGTGCCAAACATTATATTTGGTCTACTTGCAGTTAAATACAATAGGGAACCAACAATGGCCCTATAGTTTTTTTGATCAACTGGCTTACCCTGATCATCAGAATCTATAACTGCATTAGTAGCCATAGGTGTATGCATTGCTGAAGCATCAGCCATCCCAAACTTCTTTACCAATTCCTTGGCATATTTGGATTGGGAGATGAAGATGCCATCAACATCTTGCTTTACTTGGAGACCAAGAAAGTAAGACAGCTCACCCATACTACTCATCTCAAACTTAGAATGCATCAGGTCTGAGAACTTTTTGCACAGTTTGGGATCAGTGGAGCCAAAAATAATATCATCCACATAAACTTGAACTAACAGGATGGTGTCCTTGTGGTGCTTAACTAAAAGGGTTCTATCAACTACTCCCCTAACAAAGTTGTGCTCTAACAGGAAACTAGCTAGAGTCTCATACCAGACTCTGGGTGCTTGCTTAAGTACATAAAGAGCTTTTTGCAACTTGTAAACAAATGAGGGTTGAGTTGAAGAGACAAACCCAGGAGGTTGTTCAACAAACACCTCTTCCTTTAGATCACCATTTAGGAATGCACTCTTAACATCCATCTGAAAAACCTTAAACTTCGTATAGGCTGCATAGGCTAGAAAGATCCTTATTGCCTCTAGCCTTGCAATAGGGGAAAAGGTTTGGTCATAGTCTATACCTTCCTCCTGTCTGTAGCCCTGAGCTACAAGCCTAGCTTTGTTCCTTACAATAATTCCATTTGCATCCAACTTGTTTCTGAACACCCACTTGGTTCCTATGATCAGTTGGCCTTTTTGTCTTGGAACAAAAGTCCATACTTTACATCTTTCAAATTGATTGAGCTCCTCTTGCATAGCAATGATCCAGTGGGGATCTAGCTCAGCATCTTTTATAGTGAGGGGCACAATTTGTGAAAGGAAACAAGCATGCATCACATCCTGTCTTAATTGATGTCTTGTTTGCACACCAGCTGATAGGTCACCAATCAATTGAGATGTAGGATGATCTCTAAGTGTGACAATATCAGCAGGTGGGATGTGATCTTCAACAATAGTTTGGATTAATTTCTCTTGAGGAATTGGATAACTGTTGGTGGTACAGCAACTGCTTCCACAGTCTCTTCACCACTATCTGAATAAGTGATATGAAGAGTTGATAGAGGGAGAATCTCTTGAGTGACATCTTTGCAAGACTCAGGTACCTGCAATGAGCTTGAGGAAGGAGAAGTTTCCTTCTCCTTGTAAATCATCTTTGACTCATCAAAGGAAACATGCACAGACTCTTCTATTTTAGATGTTGATTTGTTAAAGACTCTATAAGCTTTACTTACTTGGGAATATCCAAGAAAAATTCTCATTGAAGCTTTTGCTTCAAACTTTCTAAGGTATTCTTTGTTGTTATTGTGAATATACACTACACAACCAAAGACTCTAAAATAATTAATTTTAGGTTTCTTTCCTTTAAGCAACTCATAAGGAGTTTTACTCTTAAGTTTGTGTATAAGACATCTGTTCAAGACATAATTAGCTGTGCTAACAGCTTCTGCCCAATAAGAGAGAGGCATGTTAGCATCTGCCAACAATGTTCCAGCAGCTTCAATCAGGGTTCTATTCTTCCTTTCCACTACGCCATTTTGATGGGGAGTTCTAGGAGTAGAGAAGCTATGTTTGATACCTTCTTTCTCACAAGATTCTTGCATGAGAAGAGACTCAAACTCAGTACCATGATCACTTCTGATCAAGGCCACATGAGTAGAATACTCAGTCTGCACACATAGCAGAAAGTCTGTAAGAACTTTGAAGTTATCATCCTTAGTTCTCAAGAAGAACACCCAAGTGAACCTAGAGAAGTCATCTACAATCACTAAAGTGTAAAACTTCCCTCCTAGACTCTGTACATTTATTGGGCCAAAAAGGTCCAAATGTAATAAATACAGGATTCTAGGTGATTCACTTTTATTTACAGATTTAAAGGAATTTTTGGTTTGCTTGCCTAATTGACAAGCCTTGCATAGGCTTTCCTTCTTGTATGGGTAAGAAGGTAAACCTCTAACAAGGTTGTATTTAGATAACCTATATATGTTCTTGAGGTTAACATGGCTCAGCCTCCTATGCCATAATGTGTTATTATTTATTACTTCATTAAACAGGCAGATTTCAGATTGAGTTGAGTTAAAATCTACTAAATAAATATTACCCTGTCTAATGCCTACTAACACTACATTACTATTAAAAGTAATATTACAGAGAGTGTTAGTGAAAGATACCTGATAACCTGCATCACATAACTGGCTTACTGAGATTAGGTTGTGCTTCAGTCCAGTTACATATGCAACCCTTTTGAATGTTACTGCTCCAATTGTAATCCTACCATATCCTTCAGTTTGACCACAGCTAGAATCCCCAAAGGTCACCTTTGGTCCAAGCTTGGCCTTGTATCTTGATTGATTTTCTTTGTTTCCTGTCATGTGTTTGGAACAGCCACTATCCAAATACCATTTATCTTTAGTAATTGGATAGGTCTTCGCCTGCAAATTAAACAGTTAGACATTGTGGACCCAGACAACCTTAGGTCCATTATTCTTCACATAATGAAAACTTGAAATAAATGAATAAGCAGGCTGAGGTTTATATCCTAAGGGATAGGATCTCCTAGGTGGAATACTCCATGCAGTTGATGGGTTAATAAACCTAGGGTTTCTATTTACATTAGGATTTCTAAGGTTCATGTTGTTATTTTGAAAATAATATTGAGATCGTCGATCATCGTTCGACGATCGATGCTCAGATCGTCGAGCATCGTTCTACCATTGAGCCTTCGATCGTCGAGCAGCGTTCGACGACTTTTGTATTTCCTTAAATTTTTTCTTTCTCTTTTCTCTCTTAGCTTGATTTAAGGCTTTGTTAACTAGATTTACTTGCTCAGTTTTTTTATTCCATCAGCTAAAATAAAGTTTACTACAGTTGAAAGATGATTTTTAAGAACCAAGGGCGGTTCACTTGGTGAAGCTCCTAAGCCTAGCTTATTATTACCTGTCCTAGTATTTGACATGCTAGTAATTTCTAATAGCTTAAGACTTCTACCATTTAAAGATTCTTCTAATCTTTTGGATTTGGTTAGTTCAGTTTTGAGAAATTTTATTTCTTCACTATATTTAGTGAGTTTAGTTTCTATCCTTGCATTTTCATTAGAAATAGATTCTGATTCTGCTATTCTATTTCTAAGCTCATTAATTTCTATTTTTGAGCTAATTAAGTCTAAACAAAGAGATTTAAATTTAGACCTAAATTCAGCAGAAGTGAAATCATAAGAAGATAATACGTGGTCTTCAGTTGGCATTTCCTCAACATCAGAACTCTCTGCAGCTGAATGATTGTTGCAGGCATCAATTGCCATAAGGCAAATTTATTTTGCCTTCTTCTCTTCCTCATCTTCACTGGAGCTTGAGGAGGAAGATTCCTCATCTGAATCACTCCAGGATTCAGCAACAAATCCTTTCTCCTTATTCTTGTTTTTGTAGGAGGAGGACTTGGAGTGCTTCTTCTGATGTTCTTTGTCTTTTCTCTTATCCTTGTTCTTTTCCTCTAGACACTCTGGTAGAATATGTCCAGGTTTCCTGCAGCCATAACAAATAATTTCTTTAGCAGGTGATCTATCATACCTTGGCTTTTCTTCATATCTTGAAAACTTCTTTCTGAAGTCCTTTCTGCCCATCTTGAGAAACCTTTTGGCAAAGAGTGCCATCAGCTCCTTATTGGATTGGCTTCCTTCAGAAGCATCAGCAGCTTTGAGAGCAAGAGTTTGCTCTTTCCTTGTTGGAATAGGAGTCTTAGCTTCAGCTTCAGCTTCCCTGGACTTTAGAACTTGCTCAAAAGATTTGAGCTTGCCAAGGAGGGCTTCAGTGGAGATCTCAGTAGTACTTCTGTCCTCCTTGATGGGACAGAACCTAAGATCCTATGTGCTGGGGAAGCACATCAGTATCTTATCATTGAGCTCTGTCAATGTTATCTCCTAATCAAGGGTTCTCAGCTCATTGATGATGGAGCTGAGCCTGGTGTACATAGATTCAACTGGTTCAGCTTCAGTATTCTTGAAGTTTTCATATTGAGATATAAGGTTGGACCTCCTGTCCTTCCTTTCATCAGCTGAACCAGCTACAATCTGGTTCAGTGAATCCCACATGGCTTTTGCAGAAGTGCAATCAGCCACTTTTTGAAAGGTTTCATCAGACATGGTCTGAGCCAGAATATTCATGGCTTTTGCATCAGCTACTTTTGCTTTCTTGTATGCATCATTGTAGTCTATAGGTGGCACTACACTGAGATATGTAGATGTTGTAGTAGTGGCTGCAATAGGTGGTGTTGGAGGTCCTGTCAAAATAGAAGAAAAAATATCTTCATCAATAGAATTCATATATAACTTGATTCTTGCATTCCAGATGCTGAACTTAGCTAAGTTGCAAACTGGAGGTCTGGTGCTAGAATAATCCTTGTACTGGGCCATGAAATGAATGTCTATAAACTTGGTATCTATCTAGATCTTGTGACTCAGGTGTTAGCCTGTACAATCAGTCAACCTCCCTCTGATACCAATTGAAAGTGAGGATAGATACAACTCTAAAGGGGGGTGAATAGAGTATTCAGAAATTTGACTATCTACTCAACTCCCTTAGAGTTAATTTGCGGAATGAGTTTATAGATATTTGAAAGCCTAGAGCTTAACACAAAGAGTTGTGCACAAGAGAAAGCTAACTATAATTACAGTTTCATCTTTAGTCCTAACACAGCAACTAGCAATCCTAATTAGTTCTAATCACAGCCACAGTGCAATAATTAAAGTAAGCAACACAGACAACACAAGAGGTTTATAGTGGTTCCCTCTAAATAGGTACATCCACTCTTCTACCACCCTAGTAGGAATCCACTGCAGGTTTTTGTTCAGGTGCCCTGCCACCAACTGATATGGTTCAGGTAGATCAAGTAGACCCTTTGAGCTTTTGATCAGGAGCTAAAAATCCAACACAAGTTTTTGCTAAGGTTCCCTGCCACCAAGGTTCACTTTTGAAGGGAGTAATAACCCTTTTACAGGTGGTTGAGAGAGAGTTAGAGTGTCTTCTCTATTGTAAAACAAGATTAGAAAAGCTAGTGGATTGCACAGAGCTAGAAAGCTCTAAGGAATCAAGGCTCCCCATGGATTAGAGAATATCCAGGAAGAAAGCCTTGTTTCAAGGTGCAGGAACTCTTCTAAACTCTTGATAGAGAGCTGTCTTGAAGTTCTTGAAGGAGAAGCTTGAAGAAGACTCTTGATGTAGAATGATTGTTCTTCTTCAATCAGCTTTTGTTTCTTCTTCTTCTTGAGGAACTGAGTGTGAATGTTCCTGGAAGCAGGATGAACTCAGGGTTGAAGAAGAATGCTGAACAGAGTAGATCTTCTCAGTTGAATGTGAAAGAATCTGAGAGCTGTTCTTCTTGTTTTGAATCTGTATATGAACAATAGTATATGTCTGTGTATGTGTGTGAACCTCTTTTTTTTTGTCTGTGAGTATATCTCTCTATCTATGTATATGTGTGTTCAAATTTATTTCAAAAGAGCTTTTTATATATTAGCCTCGATAACGGCTCTAATCTTTATTTGAACTTTGTCTTCTTCTGAGATCTGCAATCTGGGCTGCAAATAGCACAATACAAAAATATATCCTGCAGACAGACATCCTATAAAGGGATAAAGCTTTCTAAGAAGCTGCATATACAATATGATAAAAGAATACTAGAGAAAGTCACATCAGAACAAACTTTTTTCGGCCAGAGAAGACTTTTGTGTCTAACGGCTATAAAGGACAGCATGGCAGATGAAGCATAAAGATATGTCAACTAATAAAACAAAAGACTTTTGTCAGAAAGAACTTGACTTATGCATAAACAATGGGGCAAAGATTACCTTGAAATGTCAGCATAAAATCAATGAAATAATCTTTAATAAAATATGTCAAATATATAGGAAATAAATCACAGAAGAGAAGGAGTACAAAATTACTAACAGCAGACAAAAGATCGTCGAACGATCCATAGAGATCGTCGAACGAACCACAGAGATCATCGAACTATCAGAACAGATAGTCGAACGAAAAAGATAGTCAAACTATCAAAGCAGATAGTCGAGCTATCAGAAAAATAGTCGAACCATCAAACAGATAGTCGAACTATCAACATAGAGCAGATAGTCGAACTATCAAACAGATAGTCGAACTATCACAACAGAATAGATAGTCGAACTATCAGAGCAGATAGTCCAACTATCACAACAGAATAGATAGTCAAACTATCAGAGCAGATAGTCGAACTATCACAACAGAATAGATAGTCGAACTATCAGAGTAGATAACCGAACTATCACAACAGAGCAGATAGTCAAACTATTAGAGCAGATAGTCAAACTATCATAATAGAACATATAGTCGAACTATCAGAGCAGATAGTCGAACTATCACAACAGAACAGATAGTCGAACTATCAGAGCAGATAGTCGAACAATCAAATAGTTAAACTATCAAGAAATCTGTCTGGTCAAAAGAAGTCGAGCAGGGTTCGACGATCGACGAGGCAGAGACCACAGATCGTCGAGCTAACAAGAGTTGAACTAACTCAGAGATCGATGATCTGCTGACTGATGAAAGTCGACCAACTGATAGACGATCATCAAACAGTTGATAGACGATAGTCGAGCGCCGTTCGACTATAGTCGAACCAAAAACTAACTTAGCCAGATTTTCATCTGGATAAGCAACAACTCTACAACTGAGGGAATCTAACCTAACAACAAACCTTTGACCATAGATAAATCTTGGGTCAAGAAACTAATTGAGAAGACTTAACACAAATCAAAACTAGGGTACCAACAGACTTACTCTCTCAGAGAGCTTTCTATGGCCTTTAGAGACTTAATCTCTTTTGCCTGAGTTTTCAAGACCTTTCGACATTTGTCGTATGCCTTAATCAACACCTTATACTGGGTCATGAGTTCAGACTCATCGTCAGAGGAGATGTCCTCATGATCATTCTCAGAAACTTCAGATTCTGAAAGAGGGGTGTGAGATTTTACCTCCCCAGTGAACTGGGGCTCTTGTTCATCATAGGCATAAGCCCAAAGTAGGCTTCCTCTTTTTCACTCGACTCAGATGAGTCAGAGTAACTAAGTGTCTTGACCTTCTTGGCTATCAGGCTCTTCTCTATCCTCTTCTTGCTGTACGAGAACTTCTTTTCTTCTCTCCTGCCATCCTCCTTTTTCTTGTGGGTGCAGTCAGCTACGACGTGACCTAGCTTGTTACAACAGTAGAAAACTATATCAGTCAAAATATGTTTGTTCTATTTAGAACCATACCTGTCGTTGCTGCTTGAGCCTTTTCTGTGTCGATCACTATCAAGTCGTGATCTTCTGTGAGAGGCATCCTTGCCTTTCCATTGCTTCTTCTTGTTCAAGAATTTCTTGAACTATCGTGAGAGTAAGGAGAACTCTACTTCAGATAGTTCTGATCCCGAGGTACTTGGCTCTGAGTTTTCTTCTTCACTAACTTATTGTGCTGGGGCTGGAGAGGTAGCCTTTGACTTCTGGGAGGTGTCCGCCTTTAAAGCAACATACTTATCTTTGAATGCAGACCTGCTCTTCTCTTCTTAAACTTTCCTTGTGTTGAGTTGAAGCTCATATGACATCAGCTTCCCGAAGAGATTCTGAGGATCTGTCTAAGCTAGCTTTCCAAATTCCCTGATGGCACAGACCTTGTTGTCCCATTCCTTAGTTAAGGATCTTAGGAACTTGTCATTCAGTTCCCCGTTGGTGAATACTCGGCCATATACTCTGAGGTCGTTAACTATCTTTAAAAATTTCTCAAAAGAATCTGCAATGGTGTCTTTGTGCCCTTGTCGGAAGACTTCATATTTCTGATTCAAAAGGGTTCTTCTGTCATCCCTTACTTCTTCTGTACCTTCCATCAAGGTGACGAGGGACTGCCACATCTCCTTAGCAGACTAGCAGTGGATCAGGTTTTGCAGCATAGAGTCATCGACTGCACTTGTTATTATATTCTTAGATTTCTTATCCAGAGAGACAAGTGCAATATTTTCTTTATCTAGACCCATCAACTTCTTTGGGACTTTCTTTGTTGGATCTATAGTGGAGGCAATCATAGGAAGGTAAGGACCTTCTTCAACAATCATGAAGATCCGGGAATCCACAGCTTCCATGAAAAACTTAATTCATTCTTTCCACATGGGAAAATTGTTCTTTGTGCACAAGGGAAGCTTGGAAAAATATTTAGCCATGTCCATTGCTTGAAAATTTCTCTAGAGAAAACTTAAAGAGGAAATTGATCTAGGTGTTAACCTTTTAATGATCAACCTCCCTCTGATACCAATTGAAAGTGATAAGTTGTCTACCTAAATCACCTAGAGGGGGGTGAAAAGGTGAATTGTGCGTCTATTTGCGGAATAAAAAATTTAACCAACTTGCAAAAAAACAATCAAGCAATAATAGACGACAAGAAGATTTATAGTGGTTCCCCAACCTTGTGTACGTCCACTTTCCCTCACCGATCAAGTAAATAAATAGACTCGACTTCTCCACTATCTCGGATTGAAAACCAATCCTACGTCTCGGAAAAAAGTTCCTACAATCTTGATCCAAATGGATCTTCACTCGGAAGATGAATACTTCCTACAAATCGAAGAACAAAGCTCTTACACTCGGAGAATAATCTCCTACAAGATTAAAAAGAGATTTGATAATACAAACAGAAATTTCACTCAGATTTGAAAAATTGTTCGTAGGTCTTCATTCTTGAACTTTGCAGCTTTTTCAGAAATTGTTGAAGCAGACTCTCGGAAGATCTGATCTGAGAAACTTGGACCTACTCGATCAAGGAGAAGATAAAGATTCCTTGAACAGTAAGTCGTTCTGTATCGAAAAATAACCTTGTCGATCTTCAAGTTGAGCGGCGGCGGCGGCTTATGTAATTTATTTCTTGAGAGAGACGGCCAATTCAGAATTTTAGAAAGGTACGGTTCACCGCTTAGGGTTTGTCTTTAATGACAATACCTTATATAAGATTTCCCCTAACGGTTACAATTGACATTAATGACGACACGTGGACCAATCACGATGTATCATTTGAAAATCCCGACAATTCTAAACTTAAGTAATTTTCTGAAAAAATGGACTACAGTTCTCGAGAAGTATATATAAGTTCTCGAGAACAAGCTGATTACTCGAAGACTATACGTTCTGGCCTTATGTAAGTACTCGAGAAATAAGCTCTAAGTCTACTCAAGAACTAAACTAAGCTTCTCGAGAACTAAAATAACATTACTCGAGAACTAAAAGAATATTACTCAAGAGCTAAAACTTGTACTCGAGTACTAAGATGACTTCTTGAGAAGTAGAAGCTAAGTACTCCCCCCATCTTCTCGAGAGATGGACTTAGAAAAATTTCAAGGCTAGCTCTGGCTACTCGAGAAGTATAGGCTGAGTCTACTCGAGAACTAGTCTAGGCTTCTCGAGAACTTTAATGATGTTACTCGAGAACTAAGACTTGTACTCGAGTACAACACTAAATACTCGAGTTCTGCTAACTCCACTAATCGAGAACTATACTAGGCTTCTCGAGAAGTAGACTTAGAAAAATTGTGAATATTAGGAAATCTTTTTTCTTCATGAATCCAATCTTCATCGAATGTTCCAAGTGCTTGAATGTGAAGTGTATCCCATTAGAGAGGCTACACATGAGTCAACACCTTGGATCACACAGTGAGGGATTACACTATATGGTCCTGTGTTCATGACCCACTGTAGACTGACATTGGTCTACACTTAGCAATGATAGTCTGCAAACACACAACTAAATATAGAGATCAAATACAATTTAATTCATCTTAGTTCAAGGGTTACTTCATGCAAATCTGAGTTATTGTGGATACAATACCGAATAGATCCATATGATCTACCCATAGGAGAAGAGGAAGGGGAGGACCTTATTTGTGTCCTGGAGGCGGGTTGATCGTCGGGATGTCATTTCCGATGGTGGAGCCACTCGACTTCTACAACAACAATGTGGACTACTCCGGCTCCTTTTGGTAAGATGTGTTAACGATTCCTAGAAGTCCAATGATGGTTTTAAGATAGTAAAACAGGGGAGGGGGGTGGTCAAGCATCAATGGCCATTAATGGCCATTGATTGATCAAGTGGTGGTGGGGGGTGAATATGGGCTTAATTAGCCAGGAAATGGCTGGAATCTCCTCCTCTTCTATAGAGGAGTTGAATCCATCCATAAAGGGGTGGAAGGGAGAGGCCAAGGCTTCAATGTCCATTGATCTCCACTGAAGGTACCAATCGTCCATTGTGTGGCAGCATAATTCCGGCCATGAATAGCCACCAATATTTCTCCTGGTCTACCTGGATTGAATGGGGATTTTGATCAGCCAAAGAAGAATGTCCCTTGGCCTCCTTGGCAATGAATGGCTCTCTTTCACCATTTCTCTCTCCTCCATTAAAGAGGAGTTGGATTTTTCTCACTCCTACTCATTAAGGTTCACCTTGTTGACAACTCCAGCCTATTGGCAGCCCACTAACCCATATTTTCATGGAACTAAGGTTAGGATGTGTTTAGCCCAAGTGGCTAGGGGCTTAAGCTTGAGCTAGCCCTTTTTGAGCTAAGTTTGACTTGACCTAGCTTAGGGTTGACTTTGGTCAAATTAAACTTTTGTGTCACCACCAATGGATCCTTGGTGACCTATTAGTCTCCCTTAGGGTATAGGTAGTGATGGGTAGGGTTGACTTGGCACCTTGAAGGTGACTTGACCCTTATTAAGGGCACTTTGACCAATTTGGGGTTTGAGTTGAATTGGGTCAAATTAGCCACTAGGGTTGACCCCAATGGGTCCTTGGTGACCCATTGACCTCACTCTAGGGTTAGGAGGGCCTTAGTGGGGTCCACTTTGCTAAGGTAAGGTCAATTGTCCCTATGTAGGTCATTTTTACCCATTTAGGGTTAGGGTGACTTAAGTAAACTCAAGCTCCATGGTTGACTCCAATGGGTCTCTTAGTGCCTTTTAATAGATTGGTGAGGTCATGGTGGGGTCTTGGAGTCTCATGATCATCCTAAGCTAGGGTTTAGGAATCTACTATTTGCAGACCATTCATCTCAATCACCTTTATTCCTAAATCCACTTGGTCTTCTTAGGCTCCCAGGGTTTTGTCATGACCTAGTCATGACAAAACCACTCCTAGGTTGTCTAGTTGTCTGAGAGATGTTACAAATCCCAATATATACACATAAAATTTCATCCTCGAAATTCTATTAAGGCCTACGGGGTTTCAAATATGAAAAATAAAATTGTAACATCCCGAGAGGTTGTGAGTTATACCTTACTGAAAAGCTCCGGGTACCATTGTTGCATCAAGTCCTGTGGCTCCCATGTATGCTCCTATCACACATTATTCCTCCACAGGACCTTAACAAATGGAACCTTCTTGTGGCACAAGACTCGTATCCCCTTGTCGTCAATACGGACCGGTTCAAGGTGAACTGACCGATCAGATGCTACCGGCCCATCCGTGGTCGTTATCTGCTGCTCCGGGCATAGAAGTGCCATCCTAAGAGATGATATGTGGAACACATCGTGTAGACCCGCTAGCTCCAGTGACATCTCCAGCATTAATGCTAAGTGACCGATCTGCTCTAGGATCCTGTAAGGCCCATATATCTCGGGGTGAGCTTCTTCTACCGACCCCGCACCCGTAAAACTCCATGCATCGGTCGGATCTTCAAGAATACCCGGTCCCCTACCTGAAACTCCACCTAAAGATGTTGAGTGTCGTAATACTTAGCCTGTCTGCTCTGCTCCTCTAACATCCTGTCACGTATAAGCCTCACCTGAGCCTCAGTGTCCTCAACAAACTCCTAGCCCAAAACCTCTGGGTCCTCGTCCTATATCCATGATTGCGGAGTCTTCTAACTTCGTCTTTATAGGGCCTCGTAAGGAGCCATCCTTATGCTAGACTGGTAGCTATTATTATATGAGAAATCGATCAGTGGTAACAACTTCTCCCAAGTCTCTCCGCAATCTAGAATGCATAGTCGCAGTAGATCTTCCAAGGACCGATTGGTATGTTCCATCTGCCCGTCAGTTTGGGGGATGAAAAGCTGTACTGAAAGTCAGCCGAGTGCCCAAGTAAGTCTATACTGATCGCCACTCCATGGACGTAAACTGTCCATCCCGATCAGATACGATCGTCTTGGGTACGCCAAGATAACGGACGAATTGCTCCACAAATTTCCGAACCAGCACACCAACCGAGTCATCCTTCCTGTTCGGGATAAATGTGGCTACCTTCGTCATCCGATCAACAATCACCCATATCGAATCATTCCCTGTCCGTGATCCGGGAAGTCCATGTATGATGTCTATCGCGATGTCCTCGAACTTTCACTCCGATACTGGGAGTGGTTGCAACAATACTGCGGGGTTTCTGCACTCCGCCTTCACCAGCTGGAATGTCTCACAGTGGGTCACGAAGTAGGTGATATCCTTCTTTATTCCTGGCTAATAGATGGTATTCTTCAGATTCGCAGTCATCTTCGTAACTCCCGGGTGTACCAAAAATCGGATGTAGTGGTCCTCCGTCATGATATCCTCCCGGACCTGGCCTCCCTCTAGTATATAAACCTTTCGTCTGAAGCATACCAGATCATCCATCAACATATAATTCCCAGCAGTACCTGCTTCCAAGGCCCGGAATAACGGCGCCAACTTGGCATCCCGCCTATGCCAATCTCTTTCTCGGTCTCGAATGTCATCTTTAGAGCTCATCGTGGCTAAATACTCCTCATAAATCTCCGGGTCATCAGACGACACTAGCGTGATGTGCATATCCTCCAAAATCTACACAAGCTCCATGGATATAATTTGAGGCTCTGCTCCGGATGTGGCGGCTCTCCGACTCAGCACATCGGCCACCGCGTTCGCCTTCCCTGGGTAATAATGCATTTTGTATTGGTAATATGCTAGAAATTCCACCCATCGCCTCTGCCTAATGTTTTGCTCTTTCTGTGTGTCCACATACTTCAAATTTTTGTGATTAGAGTAAATGTCGCAATGGACACCATACAAATAGTGTCGCAAGACTTTTAGAGCAAACACGACCGCTCCCATATCTAGATCATGAATAGGGTAGTTCAGCTCATTCCTCTTCAACTAGAGAGAAGCATAAGCAATCACATGGCCTTTCTACATCAACACTGCTCCCATTCCCTGGTAGGAAGCGTCGCTGTAGACATGGAATCCTTCTCTCCCCGAATGGAGGGCAACTATAGGAGTTGAGGTGAGTCAATCCTTTTGCTCCCGGAAATCCGTCTCGTACTGAGGGGTACAGACGAAGGGCACGTCCTTCCTTGTCAGAGATGTGACTGGGAGGGAAATTCGAGAGAATCCTTCCACGAACTTCCGGTAATAACAAGTAAGTCCTAGAAAACTACATATGTTTATGGCCGCCTTCAGCTGCGGTCAATCCCAAACTGCCTGAATCTTGGTCGGCTCCACTGCTAACCCGGCTCCACTGATAATATGGCCTAGGAAGGCCACCTCCTTCAACCAGAACTGGCATTTGCTGAATTTCCCATAAAGGTGGTGCTCCCGTAGTCTCTCTAGAGTCAATGTTAGATGTCATATGTGCTCCTCCTCTGTCCTTGAGTAGATGAGGATGTCGTCAATGAACACGATGACGAAGACATCCAGATAAGCCTCGAACACTCTGTTCATGAGGCTCATGAACACCGACGGTGCATTCGTGAGCCCGAAGGGCATCACGGTAAACATGAATAACCTATATCTTCTACTGAAGGCAGTCTTCGGAATGTCCCCCTCCCGAATCCCCAGCTAATAGTAGCCCGACCTCAAATCCAGTTTCAAAAATTAATGCGTCCGCTCCAGCTGATCAAACAACTCATCTGTCCTTCGCAGTGGGTAGGTATTCCAGACTGTCAGTCTATTTAATGCTCGGTAGACGATGCACAACCTGAGTGACCCGTCCTTCTTCTTGATGAATAGCACGGGGCCCCCATTGTGAAGAACTCACTGGACAAATATGGCTTCCACCAGCTCCTGTAGCTGGCTTCGAAACTTCGCCAACTTCTTCGGGGCCATCTGATAAGGAGCTCTAGATGCCGTCTTAGCCACCGACACAAGCTGTATCTGGAAATCCTGCACTCGGTGCGGGGGTAGTCCTAGCAGCTTCTCTAAGAATATACATAACACCCCAGAACCCTATGTCCCAAAATGGGTTCAGGCTGGGTGACACGGACTGGGACACGGGAGTGTACCAGGGCATGTCTGGTGCACACGTCTTGGGACACGAGCGTGTCCTTTGTGGTGTGTGTTGAGTTGAGTTCTCGAGATAGCAAGGTCGACATTCGTCGAGAGGTGACATGGCCTGGGACACGGTTGTGTCCCAGGGTATGTCCTGCTCGGGCGACGTTGAGTGGAGTGGCGTTCAGTGGCGTTGAGTGGAGTGGCGTTGAGTTGCATTGAGTGTGGTACACGGCCTATAACACGGGCATATCATAGGGGCGTGTTAGGAACACGACCAAGGACACAGGCGTGTTCATTAGCCGTGTTCTTCTCGGGTTTTTCGGCCTTGTGTTGTTGAGGTGATACGGCCATCCACATGGCCGTGTACTGGTTGACACAGGCATGTCAGGGAATGACACGGGCGTGTCGTTGCCCATGTTCTATTCCAAATTGAGTAGGTTCTCTAACCGCTCAAGTAACACGGACTGTGACACGAGCATGTCACAGGTCATGTCAGCACTATTTAGATGCTTTTCAAAGCAGACCGTGGCTGTTCGTTCCCTTCTATTTGGATCCTATGGTAAAAGTTCATCCCTGATCTTATAAGGCCGAGAATGGAGATGAATATCTCATTCTCTTATTGACCATTCTCTTTGTAAAGTGAAGAGAGAGATGAGAGAAAGGAAGGAAGAAGGAGAAGCTTTCCGATCGCCGGTGGAGCTTCAGCGGTCCGAATCGAGAGCTGAGTTCAGCGTTGCGGAGGCAAGGTCTCTCTGGGGATTTTCATCCGAATAGTTCTTTCATGGCGCCGAAGAGATCATCAAGGGTAACGGTCTTTCTTCTTTGGGCAGGTGATGCCCTTTGTTTATGCATGTATATCTGTGGAATCCTTCATCAATAGATGGAAGAGCGTAAGTGATTCAAGTGGTTGAGTCCGCATCTAGAGTCGAAAATGTGTAGTATTGCATAGGCATGCTGTGTGAAGCCCATCTGGATGGATGTCTGGATTGGTGATGCTGCGAACCGGAGAAGACTCTGTGTATACATCAGGTAACCAACGGAGATGGTGAGATTGATTGTGATGGTGAGAAGGAAGCTTTGTATAGCTCCAGTGGTTATATGCTCGGCACGAGGTGTATTGATGGAATAGAAAGTGGCACCGTGTTCTTGTGTTATGAGATGAATATGAGATGGATTACGAGCACCTCTGAGTGGGTGGGTACGAGAGGCCTCCGATAGTGGTTTGGAGGCTAATGCCCAAAGCCAACAAGTTAAGAACCTCTGAGTGGGTGGGCCACCCAACAAGTTCAGTGGTATGATCGGGTGAGCTGTCGATTGGTAGCAATACAGCGGGGTGATTTCCCTAGGCTTGTTACACTACGAGGGTATGTCGACTGATAACGCTTACAGTTTGTCATGAGGTGCGTGCCTCTGAGGGGACGGGTGCGTGAGGTCTTCAACAGGGGTTTGGAGGCTTATGCCCGGCCAACAAGTACACATCTCGATTCGGTAGTGGAACCTTGAGGAGCATGGTACACCGTAAGCGTGCCGTGAGTACACAGAATGTTCAGCACGAAGGCCGGCGTTAGTGATGTTATTGTGTATTGTATATATGTGTTGAGACTCAAATACATGCAGGGAAGGAAACACTATCTTGGGTAAGGGATAGGGTTGTTATAATTGGTCAGCTGAATGCTGACCATTGCTTTGTTTATCACCCATGGGGTGGATGTACATATGCAGGTGTTGCCCTTATAGACGCTAAAATGGATTGAGCGGGCTGAAGCCCTTGCTGCTGTTAGGCCCTCGAAGGCCGTGCGAAGATTCGGATTTCATGTATGGCCGACCTGTGTGCCGATGTATGAAGTCATAAGTTTGTAAAGAGAAACTTGTAAACCTTAAGGCCTTGAGCGGTGTGCTTGTAAACATTCCTGGTCTCGTATATAAATGAGTTATTTATATAGTAGTGGACATTTATGGATTGAATTCGTGCAACTTATAACCTTCTGCTAGAATGCTCTGGGGTAGGATGCGTTGGTATTTCTGTATTAACCTGTGACTTCGCCATCTATTTGTGGGATATAGTGTGGTGCCACAGCCGGACCTTCTATTATATATTATTTAATGGGTCGAGTTGTTACATTTTGGTATCAGAGGCCCCTCGGTTTTCCGCTTTCGAATTCATGGCCGAATTCATTTGTCGGGTGGCGAGCACGTGTACGTGCGAACCATTTTAACTTTAGTGAACTCAAGAATGTCTACTAGGAATGTGCGCGTGTGTATTCGGTGTTTGTCGTTTTTGATTGGAGGTTGATTATTGATATCTTGTTCACATATAAGTGACAAGGAGTGGTGCTGGGTTGTCTGAGCCCCAGCGTTCAGATGAGAGTGCGGCAACAACCGAGGTTCCCACACCTCCTCCTTCTACGGAAACTGTATGCCTAGTTACGAAGGCGGTATTTTCCATGATTCAAGCAGAACCTGTTGGGCAGGCAAGGCCTGTAGTGGAGCCTGTTCGGGTTGGTGCAAGGCAAGAGCATGTGGAAGCTCAAGTGGACGAGCGTGCGACTAAAGAGCAATTGAAGCGGTTTATTGATTTTCAGCCACCTACGTTTGTCGGGGCACATTGCCCAACGTAGGTGGAAGATTGTCTTTCAAGAGTGAAGAGGATCCTGACAACACTCAGGATTTATGAGGGGTAGAGAGTGACGTTTACCACTTTCCTACTGGAAGGAGAGGCAATACTGTGGTGGGATGACGTCGAGATTCACCAGTTGGTAGGCAGAGGCCTGGCAGAGATTTAAATTGACGAATTATCCAGATTGTTTAGGGCAAAGTATTTGCCAATATCGCGGTGAATTGCTATGGAGACTGAGTTCCAACGTCTGGTGTAGGGTGAGAAGACTGTGGATGACTACCTGCATGAATTTACCAGGTTGGGGCATTATGCGGGGTCGACTTTTGTGGAAGAAGCGTAGAAGATGAACAGATTCTCTGAGGGACTCCGAGATGAGTTGAGATTGGCGCTTCCGAGTTCAGTAAACCAAGGCTTCCAAGCCTTAGTAGATATAGCCTGTCCGCTAGAAAAAGATTTTAAACGAGTACACGACAAGAAGAACTTGGCGGCAAACAAGTCGGAGTTCAAAGTTCCGCAGTCCGAACAGTCGGAGTTTAGGAAACGGGATAAGAAGAGGTTAAGGCCTACTGAACAAACATTTTCGAGTTTTGCTTCGGGCGAGACGTTTGGTCAAGTACGTGTTGAGTCGCATACCTATTTCACTTGTGGGAAGCAGGGGCATATAGCCCGTTACTGTTGGAAAGGCCCGTCAAAGAGTGAGCAAAAGACAGGCGCGTCCTATGAGTAAAAGGGTAAGGAAGATGCGGAATCATCTACATCCCGGGCGCAACAGCGAGTGTACAATCTCATAATACAGGAGCCGCAAAGCTCACATCATGAATTGCAACAGCCTCGAGTGTTTAACCTGGAGTTGCAGGAGGCTGTCAAAAAGCTACTTAGAGATGCGGATGAGCGGAAATAAAGTGGAGGGTGCACTTTATTGCTTGTAGGTTGTACTTTGTATATACTGTATGTATGTGTGTTTATGAAAACACTTTTGTTGGTGCAAGGACGTGGGGAGAGTAACCCCGGATCGTTTTGGTTAATAGTGCATCGATTGCATTGTTGTGTTGCTATTGCCGTTGCGCTAAATTTCCGGACAAAATTTCTCTAAGGAGGGGAGGATTGTAACACCCCAAAAACCCTAAGTCCCAAAATGGGTTCAGGATGGGTGACACACCTTGGGACAAAGGCGTATCCCAGGGCGTGTCCGGTGCACACGGTTTGGGACACGGGCGTGTCCCAGGGTATGTCCTTTGCGGTGTGTGTCGAGTTGAATTCTCGAGACAGCACGGTCGACGTTCGTCGAGAGGCGACACGACCTGGGATATGGGCGTTTCCCAGGGCGTATCCTGCTCGGGTGGCATTAAGTGCAGTGACGTTGAGTGGTGTTGAGTGGAGTGGCATTTAGTGGCGTTGAGTCTGGTACACGACCTATGACACAGGCATGTAACAGGGGCGTGGTGGCACACGTGCAAGGACACGGGCGTGTGCCTTAGCCGTGTTCTTCTCGGGTGTTTCGGCCTAGTGTTGTTGTGGTGACACGGCCATCCACACGGCCGTGTACTGGTTGACACGGGCGTGTCATGGAGTGATACGGGCTTGTCGTAACCCGTGTTCTATTCCAAATTGTGTCGGTTCTCTAACCACTCAAGGAATAATGCCTGTGATACTGGCGTGTCACAGGACGTGTCAGCTCTATTCAGATGCTTTTAAAAGTAGACCGAGGACTTTCGTTCCCTTCTATTTGGATCATGTGGTCCAAGTTCATCCCTGATCTTATAAGGCCGATAATGGAGATGAATATCTCATTCTCATATTGACCATTCTCTTTC
The DNA here is from genome assembly GCA_039513925.1 of Platanthera zijinensis. Classification (NCBI taxonomy): domain Eukaryota; kingdom Viridiplantae; phylum Streptophyta; class Magnoliopsida; order Asparagales; family Orchidaceae; genus Platanthera; species Platanthera zijinensis. The sequence goes on from CM077091.1 coordinate 70,009,074, forward strand.
TAAAGTGAAGAGAGAGAGGAGAGCAAGGATGAAAGAAGGAGAAGCGTTCCGAACGCCTGTGGAGCTTCCTCGGTCCGAATTGATAGCTGAGTTCAGCGTGCGGAGGCAAGGTTACTGCAGTGATTTCCATCTGGCTTGTTCTTTCATGGCGCCGAAGCGATCGTCAAGGGTAACGGTCTTTCTTCCTTGGGCAGGTGAAGCCCTTTGTTTATGCATGTATATCTGTTGAATCCTCTATCAAAAGATGGAAGATCTTAAATGATTCTAGCGGTTGAGTCTACATCTAGAGTCGGAAATGTGTAGTACGGCATAGACATGCTGTGTGAAGCCCATCTGGATGGATGTCTGGATTGGTGATGCTGCGAACTATCGAAGACTCCGTATATACATCGGTTAACCTACGGAGATTGTTAGAACGATTGTGATGGTGAGAAGGAAGCTTTGTATAGCTCTTGTTGTTGTATGCTCAGCACGAGCTATACTGATGGAATGGAAAGTGGCACCGTGTGCCTGTGTTATGAGATGAATATGAGATGGATTACGAGCACCTCTAAGTGGGTGGGTACGATAGGCATCCAATAGGGGTTTGGCGGCTGATGCCTATAGCCTACAAGTTTATAACCTCTGATTGGGTGGGCCACCCAACAAGTTTAGTGGTAGGATAGGGTGAGCAGTCGATTGGTAGCAATGCAGCGGGGCGATTTCCCTAGGCTTGTTACACTACAAGAGTAGGTCGACTGATAGCACTCATAGTTTTCATGAGGTGCGTGCCTCTGAGGGGACGGGTGCGTGAGGTCTTCAATAGGGGTTTGGAGGCTTATGCCCAACCATCAAGTACACATCTCGATTCGCCGGTGGAACATTGAGGAGCTTGGTACACCATAAGCGTGCCCTGAGTGCACGAAACGTCTGGCACGAAGGCCGGCGTTTGTGATGTTATTGTGTATTGTATATATGTGTTGAGACTGAAATACATGCAGGGAAGGAACCACTGTCCCGGGTAAGGGGTAGGGTCGTTATAATTTATCAGCTGAATGTTGACCGTTGCTTTATTTATCACCCATGGGGTGGATGTCCATATGCATGTATTGCCCATATAGACGCTGAAATGGATTGACCGGGCTGAAGCCCTTGCTGCTGCTGTTAGGCCCTCGAAGGCCGTACGAAAATTTGGATTTCATGTTTGGCCGTCCTGCGTGCCGATTTATTAAGTCATAAGTTTGTAAAGAGAAACTTGTAAGGCCTTAAGTCCGTGAGCGGTGTGCTTGTATACATTCCTGGTCTTGTATATAAATGAGTTATTTATATAGTACTGGACATTTATGGATTGAGTTCGTGCAACTTATAAGCTTCCGCTAGAATGCTCTGGGTTTGGATGCGTTGGTATTTTGGTATTAAACTGTGACCTCGCCGTCTGTTTGTTGCATATAGTGTGGGGCCCCTACTTGACCTTCTATTATATGTTATTTAACGGGTGGGGTTGTTACATTACATCAGCAAAATCCTGTAGCACCGAGATACCAGAGATGGAACCCTTGGCCTCAGCCATTTCAAACAACACTTTGTAGACTTCCTCTCCCTGCAGATGGGCCTTGACGACATGCACAGATTATAACAAGAGAAGGGGAATAGGTCTGATTCCTTCGATGATGACGTAAGAATCACCATGCCTCGTTGTGATCCTCTTTGACAGGCAGTCGATCTGGGCATGGTTCTAATGCAACCATGTCATGCCTAGGATCAGATCATAGACTGGCATCCTCAGGATCGTTGTTGGTGTTTCGAATTCCTTTCTGCCGATCTCCTCCTACATGTCATAGTGGGCAGAGGTGAATATATCCAATCAGTCGGGTAGTCGTATCCTCATCATCAAGCCTGTGAATCGCTCCACGCCTTCCAGCCCTTCCACGAAGGCTTCCGACACAAATGAGTGTGAAGAACCCATATCAAATAGCATATAAGTGAGTTTGCCACTGATGAAGACTATGCTTAGGGTAGTAAAATACCTTAGAAGTCTATTTATGGTTTTCTTTCCTAGTTTATCAATTCTATATCCATAAATCTAATTACTTAAGAAAGAGAAAACTTATATTTAACTAGCGTACCTGTGATCACTTGCTCCCGGTTCCGAGGTTGAGCCAGATCCAGTGCATACACTTTCTCCCACTCCTGTCTCCGTTCTCCGCCCTGGTATCCACGTCCTTGGCCTCCAAAATGCTGAGCAGGAGGGGCAAACTGTGGTTCTTGTAGAGGTGCCCCCTTATGGGGAAGTTTCTCCAGATATGCCCTATTTGATGGAAGATGAAACACTCTGGAGGGGAATATGCCATACCCCCGGGTCTCTACTTCTCCCACATCTAGAGAGGTGGAGGAGCCATAACCACTGGCTCCTTCGGCTCCTGTCACACCTCCTGACAAGGTGGATCCTCTGCACTTCTCCCATCTCTTCCATCAGCAATGCGACCCCATCGCTGATCACTTCTGGCTCCCTGGCCCAGATCGTTAGTCGGCCGCTTCCGGCCTTAAGTAGTGTGCCAATCCGCCTCAATCCTCTTTGCCATCTCCAATATCTGAGGAATAGGCTTGTCAGACACGAACAACAGAGCCTCTCTCTAATCCTCTCGCAAGCCCTTGTAGAACCTCGTGGTGTAACCTGCCTCATCCAATTGATAAGAATCCGCAAACTGGGCTAGATGATTGAATTACTGGTGGTACTCCACCACTATCTTGTTGCGTTGCCTTAAATGTTGAAATCTGTCCTCTAGTTCATCTCTGGCCAATTGCGGAACAAAATGCTCCAACAGTGCAGCCCTTAACTCCTCCCAAGAAATCTCTGCAACCTCTCTATCAGCAAACATCGTGTCCAGTAGACACTTCAACCATATCTTGGAATGGGTTTCCAGGCAAGAGACAACTAAGGGAACCCTCTCCTCCCATGGGCATCAGATGCCAGTCAACATCTCATTCATAATGTCCAACCTCTCCTCCGTCCGAACTGCCAACTCTGTCCCTAAGTATGATGGGGGAGAAAGTCCTCGGAAAATACTCAACCAATTGGCCCCCAGGTTTAGCAGCGGAGCCAGAACCTACTGGGCCCTGAAAGCATCCAGAATAGCGGTCAGGGTCTGCCCCATCTCCGACTGTAGAAATGGAGTGGGAGCCGAGGGAGGTTATGCAACATCGGGAGCTTGCTGGACTCCGCCTTGTAGTGTGGGATGAGCTGGTGGCTGCACGATAAGGACCATTGTAAGTAAAGGACCCAAGCCTCATTAAAAGTGGATAATTTACATGTGATACCCATATGGGCACACCTCAGCTTTTGCTGCTTAGTTTGTCACCAAACTAAACTCTTGCGGGGGTGACCCAGGGGGTTGTGGACTACTACTTTTCTGATTGAGGTTTGCTTTGATACCACTTGTAAGACCCCCCACCACCTTTTTCTTCTTTTTAAACACCGGGGTCTTAGACCAAGAACCGTCGTTTTGTGGTGACACCTTCACACCCGGGAAGGTAGCCACTACAAAACGCTAATCCTGTCGGTCGATTCGATCATAAACTGTAGAAAAATGATAAAACGCAAGTCAACAGACATCACATATATAAATAATAATCTCCACGAAGGGAGAGTCCACAGAAATAATAAAAGTACAGAAGATAGGGCTCATGCCCGGTACATCAATATCCTCACTACATATCACTCAGCGTGGAATAAAAACTAATCATCTAATAATGATCGGGACTAACAGTCCCAAGTATCTGAACTCTGGTGCTAGACTGTCCCATCTCCAAGCGTGCCGGCCTCCGGGGCTGCACCTCCATGCTGGGCTCCACTGTCCTCTAAAATGTTGTGGTTCGAAAACTATTAGTCTAAAAGACTAAGTCCTATCATCCCCAGCCCCTTCCCTTATGCCTCCTGGGCACCGAGCGGGGAGGAGGAAAGGAGAGGATTTTAAGGTGGAGAATAACAAGTACAAGTGACGGCGGAACTAATCTAACAGTTCTAAGAGTATAAGTGACAGGAATGAAAGTACAAAATATTGAATGTATAATATATAACCTTAACTTATATGAAAACACATAAGCTAAGGGATCTTCTGCAAGGCTCCTATCGTATAAAAAGTCGCATACTAATTTATACGATATAGTGTCGGATTTCTAGCAAGCATGTATATATCTACTTAATAAAAAACCTTAACTTATAAGCACGCTCACGCAAACTTATAAAACAAGGGGTCATTTTGCAGGGCCTATTATATAAAGCTTCCCATACCACTTTATACAATATATGTCAAGAGTTATATGCAGAGATGATGATGTAACATCCGATTTCAACCTAGACCCCTAAAGGTGGTTTTGTCATAATAGAAACCTAGGAAACCCAAGAATTGAAGTCTATCGACCAAGATTTCAAGTCATGGGTTGGTCACGCCCGTGACCGACCCGTCACGCCCGTGACCTAGGGCGTGACCCCTTCGACAATCGTCGACCTCAGAAAGACTATTGGCGAGCTCGGAAATTTAAACATGGGCCTGGCACGCCCGTAACCGATCCGTCACGCCCGTGACCTTTGAATGGCGTTGAGTGATCTTAGTTCACTCAACGCCATAAGCTAGACGGCGTTGAGTGCTCAGACCGCACTCAATGCCATCTTAAGTAGGCTGGATGGCGTTGAGTGAGCAGAGCTCACTCAACGCCATAAGCTAGACGGCGTTTAGTGCACAGACCGCACTCAATGCCATCTTGAGTAGGCTTGATGGCGTTGAGTGAGAAGAGCTCACTCAACGCCATAAGCTAGACGGTGTTGAGCGTAAGGATTGCACTCAACGACACCTTGAGGAGGCTAGATGGCGTTGAGTGAGCAGAGCTCACTCAACGCCATAGTCTAGAAGGGCTGCATTTTGGATGGCGTTGAGTGAGCAGAGCTCACTAAACGCCGTATCCTGGATGGCATTGAGTGAGCAGAGCTCACTCAACGCCGCAGCATGGATGGCATTGAGTGAGCAGAGCTCACTCAATGCCGTAGCTTGGATGGCGTTGAGTGAGCTGAGCTTACTCTATGCCATTTTACTTAGAAATTTTCTGGCAGGATTTTTGGCTGTGTGCTGGTTCAGTTGAACCGGGCCGGTCTAGATAGTGGGCCCGAATGCATTATTAGGTCGTTTCTCTTAATAAGACCCAATTAAGTATTATTTGAAAACGTGTTGACCATTCATGCCACATGGCTGTCGGTTTTGAAAACAAGGAAGAGCCACGACAATGGCCGGAAACTGACGATCACCGCCAAAAATGGCACTTGATGTCGTGGCCCCTTCCCATCCCATTTTATGGCCGGATTAAACTCCTCCAGGGAAGAGGAGGAGTTTCCAGCCGTTAGCTTGCTGGAAAGAGCCGTTTCTATCCCCCACCAACATGGCCGAGCCAAGTTTTAATGGACCATTAATGGCCATTGAAGTTTTGGCCTTTCCCCTCCTTAACTGAGCTCTTAAACACCATCATAGGCCCAAGAGGAAGGTTTCCCAACCTTTACCTGATGCTTTCGAGCCCTCCCATCGTGCTATTGAATAGATCCGACGACGCCACCACTGCGCAAATGACATACCGACATTCATCTCGCCTCCAAATCACGAACAAGATGCTCCCCTCCTCTCTTTCTACGGGTAGATCTTAGAACTCTTTAGGTTTGATAATCCAGCTCAACGGAGCTCGATCGGGCAGGGCTCCTCCTCCTGGTTTTTCCCGCAATAATCTCCACTCTCGGGTTCGCTGGATTCCGCCTCTCCGGCGGCCACGCCGCCGCCCGGCGATGGCCACCACATCAATGGAGGTGGTGGCGGAGGTGGCCGACCAGGTAGGAGGCTGGATGGCCGGCGGTAGCATTTGGAATTCACTCCAGGTAGGGCTAATCACAGCGCTTGGCCGGAGAAGAAGATGACCTAGCACTGTTGGATCTGCTTCAAGATCTATGCTGTTTATTTAATTCTTTTGTTTTATATGAATTTTTTGTACAAAATAACAGCCACTTTAGAAAATTTATGAAAAATACATAGAAGCTCTATATGAAGAAATGGCCAACATGTAATTTGTAGCCCTATAGGCCTATTTTATTTTAAAATTAATTTGGGTCAATTTGGTCAACTGGTTTGACCAAGGCACCTCTTTTGGTGGGATCTATACCTAGAGCTAGGCAGAGACTAAAAGGTGTCCCCAGTCTTCATCCCTTGACCAAATGATCTAAAATTTGGGCAGGGAGTCTACCCTAGCTTTACCTAGGGCCTGTATAAAAATTGGAATTTTTGAAGAATGTTTTTCTATAGTTTTTAGAAAAATTTAATAATCTTAGGGTAAAATAATTAGATGGCTTAATGACTTCCAAACCCTCCCAAATTTTGGTGAGTGGTCCCTGGGTTCATCAAGAGGCTCTGTATAATTTTTACTCTCATTTGGAGATGTTTTAGATTGGAAATGGACAAACCTATGATTTGCCCTATTGAGGGGTTTTTAGGTCAAAAGTGCACTTTGAGATTGGAGTGGCCAGATCACCTCAACAGAGGCTGAGATTTTGACCACTGACTATGCATGATGCCTAGCACACTCTCATGGATTTTGAGGTGGATTGGTGTAAATTTGCCCTAGGACCCAAGGTAAAACCCTAAGGATGGTCCTTGGTGGTTTGTGAAGGGCAAGTGGTCTAATGTCCTTGTTATAAATTGAAACTTAGTAGATAGAATTGTAGGGTAGCTAGAATTCTCTTGTAGAAATATGAATGGATTTTAAAGTAAATAAGTCTCTCAAAATTCTTACCCTAGTTTAGGGCACAAAACTTGTAGAGATAGAAAATGTCAATAAAACTCACTTAACAGTGATGGGATTTGGGTAGAGTAGTTCTTAAGGTTAGTACAAACTCTGCAGATTTTATTATGAATTTAGAATCTTTATTTTTGATACTTCATTAACAATTTAGTAGTTTGTATTATTTGCTTAGAAATTTATTATGGAGAAAATACTTTCTGGAAATTAGTGAAATTTAAGCAGAGAACTTTTATTATGATTTTAAAGCTCTGTGAATTTTTATGGGATTTTTAGAAGAGTAATTCTAAGGCTTGCTTCATTAAGTGTTGTTTCCCATGAAAAATTAATTAAATCTATTTCGGTGTCTAACAAGACAGTAAAATTATGATCTTTGAACAATGACCTTTTCTGGACAGTATTAATATTCAGTTATTTTTCTATAATTTATGTTGAGTAATTTCAGTACTTCCTTCTTTACATAGTATTAATGGGATTATAATAGATAAATTAATTAGAGGTTAAATACTTTCTGTAAAATCATGAAAATTAGTATTTGATGATACCTTGCTATTATTTAGTGATCATAATTTTTGGGTGGCCATTACTTGAGAAAATCATGTAGTTCATGTTTTAAATTACCCATGGACAATCTTTTGGGAAAATTAAATAAATATCAGATTAATTAGTAAAATTATAAATTTCTGGATTTAGTCTAATCATGTCATGATAGACCTCTAGTAAGTTTTATAGGAGATTTGGAAGACAATTGGGAGTACCTGCCATTCTATATCTCATATAGCTTAGGATGGTCTGCGTTTAGTAAAACAGCTGAAATCATAGTAGGCTACAAGATGAACTTAGAGGATTTGGGTATTAGGTTAGTGGTTTGGAAATGTGTATGAATGCATCCTCAGTAACCAAGATGAGGTTAGGTTGGTAGGTTGTCGAGTCATAAGAGGTGCTCGGGACCGACGAAAGATCGTCCTACCCGGTGGGAGAGGAAGTGTCTTAACCCACAAGCGTTAGATCCAAAGTAATTTGAATGGGATCAGGTAATGGGTAATAACCAACAAAAGTATGTGCCTTGCGAAAGGGAAAGATGGGCTTCAGCTACCATCATTGTTCCTAGTGCCCTTTAAGAGCCTTTCACAGGGAATACCGGGGGCAGTCCTAGGCTAACGTAAACCGTAGGAATAATAAAATAAAAGAGCAACTAGAATCTCTAGGGTTGCACATTCACACACCCCAGAAGCTAGGGAGGTAGAATAAGTTGGTTTGGTTGCCATTCAGACGGTAGCTCTGAAGGTAGATGCATGGACGGGACAGTCCGGGGAGCTGAGGGCTCGAGGGTTTGAATACAGAATAAGGTGGTGGGTCTTCAGTATTGATTGTCATTCACAATGACATCGGTATGTTGACTCGGTGGTGTGGGACACTTAGCCAAAGAAAGTCTGGTAGATACAGCCAGAACTAGTAAGCGGATACTCTAGGTTGTGTTCTTCTAGAGGCGTACAAAAGGGCTAGGATCGTTAGTGTGGATACCCACCTAGGAGTGGGGGGCCCGACCCACTGTCTCCATTTGCCACTACGGAGGTTCCTTGGAGTGAAGCTAGCTGCCCGAATAGGGGAACTAAAGGTCTGTGCACATAGAGTCGCGTGCGTGAGTTGAACTTGCATGAATTATGGCATAGCATATCACTACACTCATATTCGCATACAACTGACACCCCAACGTATAAATCAGTATGGGACTTTTTATACGATGGAAGTCTTGCAGAAGACCCCTTAACTTATAAGTTTGTATGGGAATTCATATAAGTTAATGTTACATTCTTATTTACTTACTTGCTTTATATTTGTCTCCTTATAAATATGCTACTTACTATATGTTTTACTTTACTACTCACTACCGTAGAACTGCTAGATGTACTCTATTTGAATTAGTTGTTTATACACCATGAACAATTGTTGGATTAGTTCCATTGTCATTCGTTTGATCATTCTCCACCATTGTAGCTTCCCTTTCCTCCTCTCCTCTCGGTGCTTAGGAGTCGTGAGGGGAGCGGTAGGGGATGATAGGGCTTAGTCTTTATGACTAATGGTTTTCGAACCACAACATTACAGGAGCTCAGGATGGGAGACAAGGACCAGCAGCCCAGGGACCAGCACTAGCGGAGTACGGTGCGCATGGAGGTGGGCAAGTCTAGCATCGGAGAACCTGTGACCAGCTCCGTGAGTGTTTAGTATTTTATAGCTTCTGCGATGAGTGATTTGTAGTGAGGACTCTGATGTACCGGGCTCGAGCGCGCTTCTGTATTTCATCTAAACTGTTCTTTGCAGTACTTTATATATATTGATGGACTTGTTGTGATTTTATTCATATGAGTTTCTGTGGACATATTTACATTCAATGTAATACTTACTTCTCGCTCTTTGTGATTAAAAAGGGCCAGCAGGATTGGCGTTTTGTAGTGGCGGCCTTCCCGAGAGTCGGTGCCACCGCAAAGCGGCGATTCTGGGCTAAGACCCCGGTGTTTGAAAAAGAAAAAAAAGGGGGGGGGGGGTCTTACAAGTGGTATTAGAAGAGACCTTGATCGAAATAGAAGTAGTCCACAAACCTTGGGCCACCCCCGTGCGAGCTTAGTTTGCGGACAAACTAGCAGCGGAAGCAGTGGTGTGCCGATAAGGGAAATCACATATGAAAGTCCATCCTACCCCTTTCTTATATCCATTCATACGTTCACTAACAAATGGAACTTTTCCTTGTAGCCTGCGACGAACCCTACACCACAACAGGGGACACCTCAGGCTCCGAATGTGGTCCCGCCTCCGCCAGCTCCAGCTCTGTTTCATCAGACGGAGATGGGGCAAACACTGACGGCCATTCTGGAGGCCTTCAGAGCTCAGCAAGCCCTGGCTCCAAAACCAAACCCTGGGGACAACTTGATTAGCGTCTTCCGGGGACTTTTGCCTCCATCCTACCTGGGGATGGAGTGGGCAGTACGCACGGAGGAATGGTTGGATACCATCTACGAGAAGCTTGCGGGGATTCGATGCCCCACATAGGAGGCAGTTGCTTTGGCAGCCTCCTGCCTGGAGTCACATGGAAAGAGATGGTGGAAGTCACAGTTGGACACCACCTTTGTGGGTATAGATTGCGCAGATATTACTTGGGAGGAGTTCAGAGCAGCGCTCCTGGGATATTTCATACCTCAGTCGGTGAGGGACGAGTTGGAGAATAGGTTCCTGCGGTTGAGGCAGGGGAACAGGACGGTGCTGGAGTATTATCAGGAGTTACTCACCTGGCCCGCTATGTGGACGCTTATCAGTTGGACGACGTTGGCTATGCTAGGAGGTTTTATAAGGGGCTGCAAGATTACATAAGGCAGGCCCTCCTCTTCGTCTCAGAGGGGAGTTTGGCCAAGATTCTGGAAATGGATAAAAAGAGGGAAGCGGATCAGCTTACAGTCAAGTGTCGGAAGAGACCGGCTGACGATACAGTGATTGGAGGTCGTAGAGACCATACTCGAGGCCAGGTTATTGGGGAGAGAAGGAACGGGGATCAACCTCATCAGGAGATTGGGTAGGAGCAGAGGAGTCAGGGGGGTATTGGCTCCCCAACCTTTACAGATGCTGGAGATGCCAAGGACAGCAGAGCAGGAACCGGTAAGCTTTTAGTGCAATCAGCCGGGGCACATCAAGAGGAACTGCCCTATGAGGCAAGGACCCCCACCAGCACATCAGGGCGCCCCACCTCCCCGACAGTTTGGCGGTCGAGGACATAATCGAGGATGAGGATTTCAGCGCCAAGGCCACAGGACAGAAAGGGAGCAAGTGTATGCTCTAGACCTAACACAGCCCCGGAACCCGGAGCAGGTTATCGCAGGTATGTTAGTACTTTTAAAGTTTTCTTCCTAGGAACTAGTTTTCTAGACATAACCTAGTTAGAAATTAAGAGAAGACAACTATAACAAGAATACTAAGACACTTAATTACCTCAGGCATTGTTTTCATTAGCGACAAGCCCGCTAACACGCTCTTCGATACCGGTGCTTCGCACTAGTTTGTGTCGGAGGATTTCATGAAAGGATTGGCAAGAGTGGAGCCGTTCACCGGAAAGATGATGAGGGTGCGCCTACCCGATGGATCAGAGCTAATTACCTCTGCTCATCGCAATATGGAAGCGGAGATCGGCGAGAAGGTGTTTGAGGCACCAGCGATGATTCTAAAGATGCCAGATTAAGATTTGATCCTGGGCTTGACTTGGCTGTGCTGGAACCATGCCCAGATTGATTGTGTGGCGAAGAGGATCACCGTGAGGCACGGTGACTCCTTTATTGTTATCGAAGGTATTATACCAGCACCCCGTATATTATTATCACCTGTGCAGGCCATTAAGGCCCATCTGCTGGGGGAAGAGGTTTATCAGATCTTTTTTGAGGCAGTCGTGGCAAAGGACTCCGTTTATAATATTCCAGTAGTGCGAGACTTTGTCGACGTATTTCCGGAGAAGCTACCAGGGCTATACCCGCACCGAGAGAAGGACTTCGAGATTCAGCTTGTACCAGGGGCTAAGCCGGTATCCAGAGCTCCCTATCGAATGGCCCCAAAGGAGTTGGTGGAATTTCAAAGCCAGCTTCAGGAGTTAGTGAAGGCTGAGTTCATTCTGCCTAGCTCTTCACCATGGGGAGCTCCGGTGTTATTCGTCAAGAAGAAGGATGAGACTCTTCGACTGTGTATAGATTACCGGGCCTTGAACAGGTTAACAGTCCGGAATACTTATCCCTTGCCAAGGATAGACGAGCTATTTGACCAGCTGGAGGGAGCCCATTGGTTCTCAAAGCTGGATCTGAGATCGGGGTACTACCAGCTTTGCATTCGGGAGGAGGACATCCCGTAGACAGCCTTCAGCAGCAGATATAGTTTGTACGAGTTTACCGCGATGCCTTTCGGGCTCACGAATGAACCCTCTGCATTCATGACCTTGATGAACCGGGTGTTCGAACAGTATCTGGATTTCTTTGTTATCGTATTCATCGACAACATCCTTATCTATTCAAGGACGGAGGAGGAGCATACGAGACATCTGGCCTTGAACTTGGAGAAGCTGCGGGAGCATAAGTTGTATGCCAAATACAGCAAGTGCCAGTTCTGGCTAAAGTAGGTGGCCTTCTTGGGCCATGTCATCAGTAGAGTAGGTTTGGCAGTAGATCCGGCGAAGGTCCAGGCAGTACGGGATTAGCCACCACTAAAGTCGGCCTCGGATGTTCGAAGTTTCTTAGGACTTGCCGGTTATTACCGGATGTCCGTAAAGGGGTTCTATAAGATTGCCCTCCCTCTTACGTCTCTGTCGAAGAAGGAATCCCCTTTTATTTGGATGCCACGATGCGAATCTGCTTTTCAGGAGCTGAAGGATCGTCTTACCTCGGCTCCCATCCTAGCTCTTCCGTCAGGGAAGGAAGGATTCCAGGTGTACACAGATGCTTCCTATCAGGGGATGGGTGCCTTCATGATGCAGAACGGGCACGTAATAGCCTACGCCTCCCGTCAGTTGAAGAAACATTAGCAGAACTACCCCGTGCACGATTTGGATACGGGGGTAGTCGTTTTTGCTCTTAAGATCTAGCGACACTATCTCTACGGAGTACATTGCGATATCTTCTCAGACCACAAGAACTTGAAATACGTAGACACACAGAAGGAGCTAAACATCTGGCAGAGATGCTAGGTGGAGTTTCTGTCGGACTACAAGTATACCATACACTACCATCAAGGAAGGCAAACGTGGTCGCAGACGCTTTGAGTCGGAGAAGGGGTACGTCAGGAGTAGGCCCGCAGCTGATGGCCTTGGAGTTGGTTAAATCATTCGAGGAGATGCATATATCACTAGTGTCCGAGGATGACCCGGAGTTATACATGGAGTACCTGGGATCGATGGTTACTACTAGTTGATATCCGGGACCGCATCAGAGATGATCAGAAGCTGGATGTGAGAGCTGAGCCGATATTCCGAGCCTTGGAGGAAGGCACGACAGGAGAATACTCTTTAAGGGATGGTCTCATGTGTTTCAGAGGCAGGGTCTACATACCGGCAGGAGGCCAGATCCGGGAGGACATTATGACGGAAGCACATTGCAACCGATACTCGGTTCACCCAGGAATCACAAAGATGGTAAAGGATTTGAAGAGGACGATGTACTGGCCGGGTATGAAGAAGGACATTACGTACTTTGTGACGCATTGCGAGGCCTGCCAACTCGTAAAGGTAGAGTGTAGGAACCTGACAGGCTTACTACAGCCACTTCCAGTGCCGGAGTGGAAATTTGAGGATATAGCCATGGACTTCATACATGGGCTACCCCGATCCCGTACGGGGAATGACTCGATCTGGGTGATAGTGGACAGGCTAACAAAGGTGGCCCAATTCATTCTAATGGCGAAGGATGCTCCGGTTAGTGTATTAGTATGGAAGTTCATTTAGCAATTTGTGTGTTATCATGGGGTGCCCAAGACAATCGTTTCGGATCGGGATGGGCAGTTTACATCTACGAAGTTGAGGTCAGTCCAGGCCCATCTGGGTTCTCGGTTGACATTCAGCATAGCTTTTCACCCTCAGACCGACGGGCAGACGGAGCGCACCAATCGTATACTGGAAGATCTTTTGCGCCTGTGTATTTTGGACCGCGGCGAGCCTTGGGAGAGGTTGCTACCACTGGTCGAGTTTTCATATAATAACGCCCATCAGTCCAGCATAGGCGTGGATCCATATGAGGTGTTGTATGGAAGGAGGTGCATGACCCTACTATCATGGGTTCAGGATGAGGATCTGTAGGCACTAGGCTCGGAGTTTGTGGGAGATACAGATGCTCAGATTAGATTGATCCGGGACAGGATATTGGAAGCCCAGAGTAGGCAGGCCAAATATTACGATGTGAGGCATCATCTGGTGGAGTTCCATGTGGGGGACCGAGTTTTCTTGAAGATACGGCCGATGCACGGAGTCTCGGGGGTTCGCAGGCGGAATAAGCTCAGTCCGAGATATATGGGGCCTTACAGGATCCTGGAGCGGATCGGCCCATTGGCATATAGATTAGAGCTACCACCGGAGTTAGCGGGACTGCATGACGTCTTCCACGTCTCCTCACTATGGAGGGATCTACTACGCCTTTAACAACTGATTTCCTCGGCAGATGTCCCGGTTGCCTCGGATCGGTCAGTAACCATTGAGCCTATAAGGATCGATGACACAGCAGTGCGAGTCTTGCAATGTAAGAAGGTTCCACTAGTCAAGGTTCTATGGAACAATGATGGGCAGGAGGAGAATACATGGGAGCCACAGGACTTGATGCGACAAAAGTATCAAGAGCTTTTCAGTAAGGTATACCTCACAACCCCTCCGGACAATCAATTTGCCTCCCTATTTAAAACCAATAGGACTGAAATTTCAAGAATAGGGGCTAATCTTTTGTTTATTGGGGTCTAGACTTTGTCAATTGGGCGAATCGGTCTTAGATTTGACAATTGCCTTTAAACATCACATAGAAAACATGGCGTCGCGATATAATCTTTAACTTCTCAAGTGATGTTACAAGTTTCTTTCTCCCCGATAGGAGCCCCCGTAGGCTTAACCTTGATTTTGGGGACGAAATATTTGTTTTGTTTATTGGGATTTGTAACATCCCATTTCCATCTAGACCCCTAGAGGTGGTTTTGTCATAACAGAACCCTAGGAAACCCAAGAATTGAAGTCTATCGACCAAAATTTCGAGTCACGGGTTGGTCACGCCCGTGACCAACCCGTCACGCCAGTGACCTAGGGCGTGACCCCTTTGACGATCGTCAACCTCAGAAAGACGATCAGCGAGCTCGGAAATTTAAACATGGGCCTGACACGCCCGTGACCGATCCGTCACGCCCGTGACCTTGGAATGGCATTGAGTATAAGCTCACTCAACGCCATAAGCTAGACGGTGTTGAGTGCACAGACTGCACTCAACTCCATCTTAAGTAGGATGGATGGCGTTGAGTGAGCAGAGCTCACTTAACGTCATAAGCTTGACGGCGTTGAGTGCACAGACCACACTCAATGCCATCTTAAGTAGGCTAGATGGCATTGACTGAGAAGAGCTCACTCAATTTCATAAGCTAGACGGCGTTGAGTACACAGACTGCACTCAATACCATCTTGAGTAGGCTGGATGGCGTTGTGTGAGCAGAGCTCACTAAATGCCATAAGCTAGACGGCGTTGAGTGCATAGACTGCACTCAATGCCATCTTGAGGAGGCTGGATGGCGTTGAGTGAGCAGAGCTCACTCAGCGCCATAATCTGGATGGCATCTCACTCAATGCCATAGTCTAGAAGGGCTGCATTTTGGATGACGTTGAGTGAGCAGAGCTGACTCAATGTCGTATCCTGGATGGAGTTGAGTAAGCAGAGCTCACTCAACGCCGCAGCATGGATGACATTGAGTGAGCAGAGCTCACTCAATGCCGTATCTTGGATGGCGTCTAGTGAGCTTAGCTCACTCAACGCCATTTTACATAGAACTTTTCTGGCATGATTTTTGGCTTTGTGCTGGTTCAGTTGAACCGGGCCGGTCTAGATAGTGGGCCTGAATGCATTATTAAACCGTTTATCTTAATAAGACCCAATTAAGTCTTATTTGAAAAAGTGTTGACCGGTCATGCCACATGGCTGTTGGTTTTGAAAACAAGGAAGAGCCACGGCCATGGCAGAAAACTTGCGATCACCGCCATAAATGGCACTTGATGTTGTGATCCCTTCTCCTCCCCTTTTACGGCCGGATTCAACTCCTCCAGGGAAGAGGAAGAGTTTCCATCCATTAGCTTGCTAGACAGAGCCATTTCTACCCCCCACCACCATGGCCGAGCCAAGCTTTAATGGACCATTAATGGCCATTGAAGTTTTGGCCTTTCCCTCCTTAACCGAGCACTTAAACACCATCAGAGGCCCAAGAGGAAGTTTTTCTAGCCTTTACCCTAACCTTTCGAGCCCTCCCACCGTGCTATTGAAGAGATCCGGCGACGCCACCACCGCGCAAATGACAAACCGACGTTCATCTCGCCTCCAAACTGCGAACAAGGTCCTCCACTCCTCTCTTTCTACGGGTAGATCTTAGAAATCTTTAGGTTTGATAATCAAGCACAATGGAGCTTGATCGGTAGGGATCCCCTTCTTGGTTTTTCCCGCAACAATCTCCACTCTCGGGTTCGCCGGATTCCGCCTCTCCGGCGGGCGCGCCGCTGCCCGGCGATGGCCACCACCTCAACGGAGGTGGTGGTGGAGGTGGCCGGCCAGGGAGGAGGCTGGATGGCCGGAGGCAGCATCTGGAATGCACTCCAGTTCGGGCTAATCTCAGCCCTTGGTTGGATGAAGAAGATGACCCAGCACTGTTGGATCTGCTTCAAGATCTGTGCTGTTTATTTAATTCTTTTCTTTTATTTGAATTTTTTGTACAAAATAACAGCCACTTTAGAAAATTTATGAAAATACATAGAGGCTCTATATGAAGAAATGGTCAACATGTAATTTGTAGCCATATAGGCCTATTTTATTTTAAAATTTATTTGGGTCAATTTGGTCAACTTGTTTGACCAAGACACCTCTTTTAGTGGGATCTATACCTAGAGCTAGGCAGAGACTAAAAGGTGTGCCAACTCTTCATCCCTTGACCAAATGATCTGAAATTTGGGCAGGGAGTCTACCCTAGCTTTACCTAGGTCTTGTCTAAAAATGGGAATTTTTGGAGAATGTTTTTCTATAGTTTTTAGAAAAATTTAATAATATTAGTGTAAATTAATTAGATGGCTTAATGACTTCCAAACCCTCCCAAATTTTGGTGAGTGGTCCTTGGGTTCATCATGAGGCTCTGTATAATTTTTCATCTCATTTGGAGATATTTTAGATTGGAAATGGACAAACCTAAGATTTGCCCTATTAAGGGGTTTTTAGGTCAAAAGTGTACTTTGAGATTGGAGTGGACAGATCACCTCAACAGAGGCTGAGATTTTGACCACTGACTAGGCATGATGCCTAGCACCCTCTCATGGATTTTGAGGTGGATTGGTGTAAATTTGCCCTAGGACCCAAAATAAAACCCTAAGGATGGTTCTTGGTGGTTTGTGAAGGGCAAGTGGTCATATGACCTGGTTATGAATTGAAACTTGGTAGATAGAATTCTAGGGTAGGTAGAATTCTTTTGTAGAAATATGAATGGATTTTAAAGTAAATAAGTCCCTCAAAACCCTAACCCTAGTTTAGGGCACAAAACTTATAAAGATAGAAAATGTAACTAAAACTCACTGAACAGTGATGGGATTTGGGTAGAGTAGTTTTTAAGGCTAGTACAAACTCTGCAGATTTAATTATTAATTTAGGATCTTTATTTTGGGTACTTCATTAACAATTTAGTAGTTTGTATTATTTGCTTAGAAATTTATTATGGAGAAAATTCTTTCTGGAAATTAATGAAATTTAGGCACAGAACTTTTATTATGATTTTAAAGCTCTGTGAATTTTTACGGGATTTTTAGAAGAGTAATTTTAAGGCTTGCTTCATTAAGTGTTGTTTCCCATGAAAAATTAATTAAATCTATTTTGTTGTCTAGCAACCCTATAAAATTATGATCTTTGCACAATGACCTTTTCCAGACCATATTAATATTCAATAATTTTTCTATAATTTTATGATGAGTAATTTAAGTACTACCTTCTTTATATAATATTAATGAGAGTATAATGGATAAATTAATTAGAGGCTAAATACTTTATGTAAAATCATGAAAATTAGTATTTGATGATATCTTGCTGTTATTTAGTGATCATAATTTTTGCGTGGCTATTACTTGAGAAAATCATGTAGTTCATGTTTTAAATTACCCATGGCCAATCTTTTGGGAAAATTAAATAAATATCAGATTGATTAGGAAAATTATAAATTTCTGGATTTAGTCTAATCATGTCATGATTGACCTCCAGTAAATTTTATAGGAGATTTGGAAGACAATTGGGAGTACCTACCCTTGTATATCTCATATAGCTTAGGATGGTCTGCGTTTAGTAAAACAGCTGAAATCATATTAGACTACAGGATGAACTTAGAGGATTTTGGTATTAGGTTAGTGGTTTGGAAATGTGTATGAATGAATCCTCAGTAACCAAGATGAGGTTAGGTTGGTAGGTTGTCGAGTCATAAGAGGTGCTCGGGACCGACGAAAGATCGTCCTACCCGGTGGGAGAGGAAGTGTCTTAACACACTAGGGTTAGATCCAAAGTAATTTGAATGGGATTGGGTAATGGGTAATAACCAATAAAAGTATGTG
The DNA here is from genome assembly GCA_039513925.1 of Platanthera zijinensis. Taxonomy (NCBI): domain Eukaryota; kingdom Viridiplantae; phylum Streptophyta; class Magnoliopsida; order Asparagales; family Orchidaceae; genus Platanthera; species Platanthera zijinensis. The sequence continues at coordinate 70,027,207 of CM077091.1, forward strand.
CCTTGCGAAAGGGAACGATGGGCTTCAGCTACCATCATTGTTCCTAGTGCCCTTTGATAGCCCTTCACAGGGAATACCGGGGGAAGTCCTAGTCTAACGTAAACCGTAGGAATAATAAACTAAAAGAGCAACTAGAATATCAAGGGTTGCACATTCACACACCCCGGTAGCAAGGGAGGTAGAATAAGTTGGTTTGGTTGCCATTCAGACGGTAGCTCTGAAGGTAGATGCACAGACGGGATAGTTCGGGGAGCCGACGGCTCGAGGGTTTGAATACAGAATAAGGTGGTGGGTCTTCGATATTGATTGTCGTTCACACCGACATCGGTACGTTGACTCGGCGGTGTGGGACACTTAGCCAAAGAAAGTCTGGTAGATACATCCAGAACTAGTAAGCGGATACTCTAGGTTGTGTTCTTCTAGGGGCGTACGGAAGGGCTAGGCCCGGGAGTGTGGATACCCACCTAGGAGTGGAGGGCCGGACCGACTGTCTCCGTTTTCCACTACGGAGGTTCTTTGGAGTGAAGCTAGCTGCCCGAACATGAGGAAATAAAGTTCTATGCGCATAGAGTCGTGTGCGTGAGTTGCACTTGCATGAATCATGTAATAGCATATCACTACACTCATATTCGCATACAACCGACACCCAAACGTATAAATTATTATGGGACTTTTTATACGATGGGAGCCTTGTAGAAGACCCCTTAACTTATAAGTTTGTATGGGCATTCATATAAGTTAATGTTACTTACTTATTTACTTTCTTTCTTTCTATTTGTCTCCTTATAAATATGCTACTTACTATATGTTTTACTTTACTACTCACTACCGTAGAACTGCTAGATGTACTCTATTTTAATTAGTTGTTTATACACCATGAACAATTATTGGATTAGTTCCATTATCATTCGTTTGATCATTCTCCACCATTGTAGCTTCCCATTCCTCCTCTCCGCTCGGTGCTTAGGAGTCGTGAGGGGAGGGGTAGGGGATGATAGGGCTTAGTCTTTATGACTAATGGTTTTCGAACCATAATATTATAGGAGCTCCGGATGTGAGACAGGGACCAGCAGCCTAGGGACCAGCACCAGCGGAGTACGGTGCGCATGGAGGTGGGCCAGTCTAGCATCAGAGCACCTGTGACTAGCTCCGTGTGTGTTTAGTATTTTTATAGCTTCCGCGATGAGTGATTTGTAGTGAGGACTCTGATGTACCGGGCTCGAGCCCGCTTCCTTATTTCATCTGAACTGTTCTTTGCAGTACTTTCTATATATTGATGGACTTGTTGTGATTTTATTCATATGAGTTTCTGTGGACATGTTTATATTCAATGTAATACTTACTTCTCTCTCTTTGTGATCGAAAAGGGCCAGCAGGATTGGCGTTTTGTAGTGGCGGCCTTCCCAAGAGTTAGTGCCACCGCAAAGCGGGGATTCTTGGCTAAGACCGCGGTGGTTGAAAGAGAAAAATATGGGGGGGGGGTCTTACAGATGCTATGACATGATGTGATCATGCAAGTGCAACACACCCACTCGACTTTATGCACACAGACCTTTAGTTCACCCTTTCTGGAGCCGAACTTCCCAGGAAACCTCCGTAGTGACAAACAGATGCGGTGGGTTGTGCCTCGCCCACCTCTAAACCGGTAATTACACTACCAGTCAGATTTATCGTATTCCTAAACGCTGGTTCACTAAGAGGAGCTCCTGCATATTCTTGCTGGCTGGCGCACCACACTTAATTTGGCGAAGTGCTAAACCACACTTGCCGAGTCGACGTATTGGCATAGGTGTATCGACCCTCCAATACCGAAGACCCACCACCTTATGCCTTATGCACATGCAATCTTATATATCAGCTACAAAGACAAGGGTCCCCGAACCATCCCATTCGTCATAATCAACAACCGAGCCAAAGCTCGCCGGGCCAACCTGCCAATCACAAAATCCACCGAGCCTACGGCCCGAGTAACCTAAACTAACATCCCGAGACATCGACGTGACTGAAAGTGAATCCCTGGTTATACTAATTACTCTAGCAGTTTATTTGACCTATAGTTTAGATTAACCCAGGACTGCCCCCGGCATACCACGTGAAGGGCTCTCAAAGGGCACTAGGAACTATGATGGTAGCTGAAGCCCATCGTTCCCTTTCGCAAGGCACTTATTGTTATTGGTTGATACACGGTTCCCGGTCCCTTTACTATTACTCTGGATCTAATCCTAATGTGTTTTGACCTTCTCTCTCTCCCATAGGGAAGATGATCTTTCGTCGATCCAGGGCACCACCTAAACTTAGACAATTCTACTACCTACACATCCCAACTTCCAATGGTATACTATAATTCACTTACCAGACTCAGTAAACACAAATCTCATCTCCTTACGTCCATTCTCATGTTAACACGATTATTTAGTTTTACTAAACGCAGACAACCTTAAACTATATGATCTATACAATGGGAGGTACACAAAATTATCATCCAATATCCCTAAATTTTTTATTGGGGGTCTATAATGACGTGTTTAGCCTAAATCCATAATTTTATAATTTTCCTGATTTACTTGATAATTTATTTAATTTTCTAAGTAATCCAAATACTTTGGTTTGAACAAAAAGTACCATTTTCAGTGATGCAAAATGCTCCACAAATTTATGATAAATACAAGATGACTATTTAATATTAAATTCATAGGAATACACATCTGATCAAGTTTCACATTTTTGAATCAATCATAGGGCTATGAGTCAATTTTTGAATATAATTGTATTTTTAAAAGCTTGTGAACATGGTACTGAGAATACACATCTAAAAATTTTAATAAAATTCAAGGAGGTGTATATTGACCTAGAACACTCTCTGCCCAATTTTCATTACATCTTATTAAGCAGTGTGATCATAATAATTAAAATATTATCAAGGGCAATTCCATGTACTATAAAGGAGGTACTAAATTTATTATTATAAAATTATCAATAAAATTATCAGAGGATATAATTAAGATTATAACCATACAACCCAATTTCATCACTTTCCATTAAGTTCTGGAGGCCTATCTTACATGTATAAGTGTTGTGCCCTGAACTAGGGTTATTGTTTTGAGGGATTTATCTATCTCCAAATCCCCTAAGATTTTTACCAGAGGACTTTAGCCACCATAGTATCCTCCTTACCAAATTTCAAATCCATACAAGGGCATTTGACCCCAAGCCCTTCTCAAATCCCCAAAGCCCAAACATAGGGTTTGAACTTAGGTCCAAGGGAAATCCTACCCCCCCCCCCCATAACCCACATGGGGGTGTTATATGTCATGAAAATCCACTGGTCAAAATCATAGACTCTGTTGAGGTGATTCGACCACTCAAACTTCAAAGTGCACTTTTCACCTAAAACCCCTTATTAGGGCAATGCTAGTGTTTGCTCAACTCCTACCCAAATAAACTCAAAAGGAGATGAAAATTTATACAGACCCTCATGATGACCCCAAGGAACACGCACCAAAATTTGGTAGGGTTTGGAAATTATTAGGATCCCTAATAATTTACCCTAGGATATTTAAATAATTACAAAAACTATAGAAATATTGTCCCCAAAAATTCTCATTTTTAGGCAGGACCTAGGTATAGATATGGGTGACTCCCTGTCGAAATTTCAAGTCAATTGGGAAAGGGATGATGTTGGTGCACTCATTTTAATTTCTGTCTTTCCCTTGGTATAGGCACCACCAAAATGGGTGCCCTGGTAAAACCACTTAAACAAAATGGTTGAAATTAATTTTAAAATACATTAGACCCATTGGGCTACAATTGATATGTTGACCACTTTTCTTATTTAGCCTCTAAGTATTTTTAAAATAATTTACAAACTGACTAAATAAATGTTACATAATTGAAATGATATAATCATTTATCCTATAGTTTAAATAGTGGCGATGCGAATCTTGGTGCATATTTGGACGACATCCCGTCATTGTCCCCGTGCAACAATGGCCAGTATTTATTCCTCCTGTCCAACTTCATCCCCTGCCGCCGGTCACCCGGCCACTCGGCCACCTACCTAGCCGGCCACCACCACTTCCATCGAGGTGGTGGCTATCGCCAGGAGGCAGCACAGCAGCCATAGGGCCCTTTTTCGGCGACATAGGCAATCTCGTTTTCACGGGAAAACCATGAAAAAGAAAGCTTTGCTCGGGCTTAATTGAGCCAGATTTTTGTTCTAAATGATCCCTATGATATACCCATAGGAGAAGAGGAAGGGGATGACCTTATTTGCAGCCTGGAGGCGGGTTGAGCCTCGGGATGACATTTCTGATGGTAGCGCCACTCGGCTTCTGCAACGACACAGTAGACTGATCCGGCTCCTTCAAGTAAGATGTGTAAATGATTCCTAGAATTCCAGTGAAGGTTTTAGAATAGTAAACCATATGAGGTGGGTGTTCAAGCATCAATGGACATTAATGGCAATTAATGAAGCTCTCGTCCAAGTGGTGGGGGGGGTGAATATTGGCTTAATTAGCCAGGAAATTGCTGGAAACTCCTCCTCTCCCCCAGAGGAGTTGAATCCAGCCATAAAGGGGTGGAAGGGAGAGGCCAAGGCTTCAATGACCACTAATGGCGACAAAAGGTACCAATCAGCCATGGTGTGGCAGCACCATTCCGGACATGAACAACCACCAAAATGGCCCCCTGGTCTTCCTAGATTGAATGGGGAGTTGGATCAGCTAATGAATAATTGCCCTTGGCCTCTTTGGCCATGAATAGCTCTCTTCCACCATTTCTCTCTCCTCCATTAAAGAGGAGTGGGATTTTTCTCTCTCCTAGTAATCAAGGTTGACCTTGCTGACCACTCCAGGCTATTGGCAGCCCACTATCCAATATTTTCATGGTACTAAGGTTAGGATGTGGTTAGCTCAAGTGGCTAGGGGCTTAAGCTTGAGCTAGCCCTTTTTGAGCTAAGTTGACTTGACCTAGCTTAGGGTTGACTTTGGTCAAATTGACCTTTTGTGTCACCACCAATGGATCCTTGGTGACCTATTGGTCTCCCCTAGGGTATAGGTAGTGATGGGTAGGGTTGACTTGGCACATTGAAGGTCACTTGATCCTTATTAAGGGCACTTTGACCACTTTGGGGTTTGAGTTGACGTGGGTCAACTTAGCCACTAGGGTTTACCCCAATGTGTCATTGGCGACAAATTGACCTCACTCTAGGGTTAGGAGGGCATGAGTGGGGTCCACATAGCTAAGGGAAGGTCAATTGACGTAGGTCAGTTTGACCCATTTATGGTTAGGGTGACTTAGGTCAACTCAAGCTCCATGGTTGACTCCAATGTATCTCTTAGTGCCTTTCAATAGATTGGTGAGGTCATGGTGGGGTCTTGGAGTCTCATAATCATCCTAAGCTAGGGTTTGAGAATTTACTATTTGCAGACCATTCATCCAAATCACCTTTATTTCTAAGTCCACTTGGTCTTCTTAGGCTCCTAGGGTTTTGTCATTACCTAGTCATGACAAAACCACTCCTAGGGGGTCTAGTTGTCTGAGGGATGTTACAAAACCCAATATATATATATAAAAAAATATTTTACTCTAAATTCTAGTTAGGCCTACGGCGTTTTAAATATGAAAAGTAAATTGTAACATCCCGAGAGGTTGTGAGTTATACCTGACTGAAAAGCTCTGGGTACCATTGTTGCATCAAGTCTCGTGGCTCCAATGTGTGCTCCCCTCACTAATGATTCCTCCATAGGACCTTGACCAATGGAACCTTCTTGTGGCGCAAGACTCGTATCCCCTTGTCGTTAATCCGACAGGTTCCAGGTGAACTGACTGATCAGATACTACCGGCCTATCCGTGGCCATAATCTGCTGCTCCGGGCGTAGTAGTGCCCTCCTAAGAGATGATACGTAGAACACGTCGTGTAGACCCGCCAGCTCCGGTGATAGCTCCAGCCTGTATGCTAAGGTACCGATCCGCTCCAAGATCCTGTAAGTCCCCATATATCTCGGGCTGAGCTTCTTCTTCCGACCCCGCACCCATGAAACTCCATACATCGGTCGGATCTTGAAGAATACCCGGTCCCCCACCTGAAACTCCACCTAACGATGTCGAGTGTCGTAAAACTTAGCATATCTGCTCTGTTCCTCTAAAATCTTGTCCCGTATCAGCCTCACCTGAGCCTCAGGGTCTTCAACAAACTCCGAGCCGAAAACCATCGGGTCCTCATCCTATATCCATGATAGCGGAGTCCTGTACCTTCGTCCGTATAAGGACTCATAAGGAACCATCCTGTTGGAACACCCTAATTTGGATTTTTTGTCAGGATCACTATGTCTTTAGGACTATTAAATTGACCTATCAATGTATAGCTAAGGGTCATAGGATGTGCTAAGTCAAAGGCTCTCAGAGTTTGAAGAAATCAGCCAAGAGAAATCAGTCAGAGAAGAATTCAGAATTCAACCTTGGCGTCGAGCTCAGATCGACGTTTTGTAGTTCAGGAGTCGAGCTGAGATCGACGATCTCTGAGCTCAGGTCCACGAGGCATCGAACTCCATTCGACGATCTCCGAGCTTAGATTGATGTTTTTTGTCCCATACCAGCTCCAATATCTCTGAGCTCAGATCGATGATAGTTGAGCTCAGATCGACGATCATCTTGTTGAGATCGACGATTTCTACCATCACTCTGAACGCAAGTTCCCAGGCAGATTTTCAGGATATTTTTGGTCCAATCAAAGTGAGTTGTTCATATTCAAACACAACTTTATTTCAGGACAGTTATAAGAATGCTTTTATGAAGATTATTGTCGTTGGAGTAACTAAGAGGCAGTAGTAATAAATGCAAGAATTCAAATGACTGTTGCTCTCCTATTAGAATATATACACAGAGATACAAAGGAACAGAGAGAGAGTAGAAAAGTAGTGAAAACAAAAAGAGAAGAGAAGAAAAGAATAAAGAAAGTAGTACAGGAATCAGAGTTCGAGGAAGAACTCAACATCACCTGTACAGCCAGTGCTCTTCTCAGATTTATTGTTCCAGGAAGCCTGAAGAGACAACTACTCTACATCAGTTTGAAGGCTTACTGGAAGATCAACTTCATCAAGGCTTCATCATTCACACTCCAAGACAACTCACATTTCAGCCTTTGCTGAAATCATCATTTGCTAGAGCAGTCATACATTGAAGACCTATCACCCTATGCAAAGCTCTCCTTCTTGAACAATTGCAAATCTCAGGGGGAGCTTTGACAACATCATCAAAATCCACTTATGCTTCTCTTTGATTGTTGAACAGAGAAGACAAGATCAACTCTCCCTTCCCTCTTATAAAAGGGTTCTTGAACTCCCTTCAAAAGTTTTGCTTGGTTTTTGAGACCTTATCAAAACTCAGTGGTGGCAAGACACCTTATAAAAAAATCTAGTTTGGTTTTTGAGCACCTTATCAAAATCTCATTGGTGCCCAGAACACCTGATCAACTCTTCCTGTAGTGGATTCCTACCTAGGGTGGTAGAAGAGTGGATGTACCCAAGTTTAGGGGAACCAGTATAAAATTCTTGTGTCATTTGGTTTGCCTTTATTTCTTTTCTTTATTATTCTTGCTCTGTGTTTGCTCTAATCTCTAGGATAGATCTCCCTTTCAATTTGTATTAGAGGGAGGTTGGTTATTCAACAACTAGATCTTCACTTATTTGGTTGTTTATACAGGCAAACACCTGAACCAAAAGATCTCTCTTTTGATCCATCCTAGTTAGATTAATTATTCTATTTTTCACATAACAAGAATATAGAATATTCTAGCACCAGACATCCTAAGTGCAACATAAACAAATTTGCACTTTGGAAGACAAGAATTAAGTCATTTATGGATAATATTGATGAAGAAATATTTTATGCCATTATGACAGGTCTCCCAACCTCAGCAACAATAACTAAAAGGGCCAGACTAGCTGATTCCAGAGCCATGAATATCCTAGCACATTCATTATCTAATGACTTGTTCCAGGAAGTTGTTAAATGCTCAACTACTAAGGAGATATGGGATTCTCTTCATCAAATGGCTTCTGAACCTGTGGATGGAACAACAAAAAGAAGCTACAACATCTTATTTGAAGAAGGAGAATCTGTATCCCTAGATGTCAGTTGGGATGTATCAGATGATGAATCATCACTTGAAGATGAAGAGGAGGAAGCAAGGGCCAAAAAATTCTTCTTAATGGCCATCAATAATTCATACAGCAGTTTAGAGGCTGAACAAACAGAAGGAAAATCAAAACCTGAAGAGGATCAGGTATTATCTAACTTTGTTTTCAGTTCAGTTAACTTAGAACTTCAATTTTGCTGCCAAGATTTAATAAAACCTGAGGAGGAAAAAAACTTCTCAGAGGAATGTCTTCAAAATATATTAAAAGGAAGAAGAAACATTTTAATCGACGAAATGACTTCAGATCGTCGAACTCAGATCGACGATCCTATATGAAATCATCGAACTCAGATCGACGATCCTATACAAAATCGTCGAACTCAGATCGACGATCCTATATAAAATCGTCGAACTCAGATCGACGATCCTATATAAAATCGTTGAACTCAGATCGACGATCTTATAAAAAATCGTCGAACTCAGATCGATGATCTTATATAAAATCATCGAACTCAGTCTGCTTTTTCATAAATTGGTTTTATAATTATAAGGATAAACTATAAAATATTTTCAAATCCTTTTCTTATTTGGAACAAATTTATTAGGAAACATCTTTTCTTAAGGGCTGCTTCTATCCTTTTGATATCTTGTTCAAAATTATGTTAGGATTTCTATATGAGAATTCTCTGTCAGATAACTTTATATTTCTTATAGATCCTTTTCTAAATTCATCTAGATTGAGTCCTCTACTCTAGTTGCATTGGTCAGCAGTGATCATGACACTGAGTTTGAATCTCTTCTGATGAAAAGAAATTCTATAGGAAGAAAGATATAAGACTTTGCTTTTTAGATTCAGAATCTGAATAAAATGTGCTGGACAAATATCATTTTTTATGCTAACATATCCTTATCAAGGAGAGAGCAATCTCTACCATAGCCTTCTACAGGTACCATCTACAAAAGTTTGCTGGATGACTCAATCAAAATCCATATTTTCAAAGTCATCCCAGCCTCCTGCAATCACAGTTACTGCATCAACATAGGGGGAGTTTTGTAAAGCCAGCAGCAGTCAGTTTTAATAGCAACAGAAGACTGCTATGCAAAGCTTTTCTTTTTATATCTTATGCTTTGTAACATTTATTGTAATATTTTCATTTTCATGTAAATAGTAATCCTAACCCAAATAGGGGGAGATTGTTGGAACACCCTAATTTGGATTTGGGTCAGGATCACTATGTCTTTAGAACTATTAAATTGACATATCAATATATAGCTAAGGGTCATAGGATGTGCTAAGTCAAAGGCTCTCAGAGTTTGAAGAAATCAGCCAAGAGAAATCAGTCAGAGAAGAATTCAGAATTCAACCTTGGCGTCGAGCTCAGATCGACGTTTTGCAGTTCAGGCGTTGAGCTGAGATCGACGATCTCTGAGCTCAGGTCCACGAGGCGCCGAACTCCATTCGACGATCTCCGAGCTCAGATCGACGTTTTCTGTCCAAGACCAGCTCCAATATCTCTGAGCTCAGATCGACTATAGTTGAGCTTAGATCGACGATCATCTGGTTGAGATCGACGATTTCCTCCATCACTCTGAACGCAAGTTCCCAGGCAGATTTTCAGGATATTTTTGGTCCAATCAAAGTGAGCTGTTCATATTCCAACACAGCTTTATTTCAGGGCAGTTACAAGAATGCTTTTATGAAGATTATAGCCGTTGGAGTAGCTAAGAGGCAGCAGTAATAAATGTAAGAATTCAAATGACTGTTGCTCTCCTATCAGAATATATACACAGAGATACAAAGGAATAGAGAGAGAGTAGAAAAGTAGTGAAAACAAAAAGAGAAGAGAAGAAAAGAATAAAGAAAGTAGTACAAGAATCAGAGTTCCAGGAAGAACTCAACATCACCTGTACAGCCAGTGCTCTTCTCAGATTTATTGTTCCAGGAAGCCTGAAGAGACAACTACTCTACATCAGTCTGAAGGCTTACTGGAAGATCAACATCATCAAGGCTTCATCATTCACACTCCAAGACAACTCACATTTCAGCCTTTGCTGAAATCATCATTTGCTGGAGCAGTCATACATTGAAGTCCTATCATTCAAAGCTCTCCTTCCTGAACAATTGCAAATCTCAGGGGGAGCTTTGACAACATCATCAAAATCCACTTATGCTTCTCTTTGATTGTTGAACAGAGAAGACAAGATCAACTCTCCCTTCCCTCCTGTAAAAGGGTTCTTGAACTCCCTTCAAATGTTCTGCTTGGTTTTTGAGACCTTATCAAAACTCAGTGGTGGCAAGACACCTTATCAAAAATTCTAGTTTGGTTTTTGAGCACCTTATGAAAAGCTCATTGGTGCCCAGGACACCTGATCAACTCTTCCTGCAGTGGATTCCTACCTAGGGTGGTAGAAGAGTGGATGTACCCAAGTTTAGGGGAACCACTATAAAATTCTTGTGTCGTCTGGTTTGCCTTTATTTCTTTTCTTTATTATTCTTGCTCTGTGTTTGCTCTAATCTCTAGGATAGATCTCCCTTTCACATCCTTATGCTGTACTGGTAGCTGTTATTATATGAGAACTCGATCAGTGATAATAACTTCTCCCAAGTCTCTCCACAATCCAGAATGCGTAGTCACAATAGATCTTCCATGGTCCGATTGGTGCATTTCATATGCCCGTCACTCTAGGATGAAAAGCTATACTTAAAGTCAGCCTAGTGCCAAAGTAAGTCTACACTGATCGCCACTCCCTGAACGTCCGTCCTTCCCAATCCGATACGATCGTCCAGGGTACGCCATAATAGCGAACGAATTGCTCCACAAATTTTCGAACCAGCAAACCAACCGAGTCATCCTTCCTGTTCGGGATAAATTTGGATACCTTCGACAGCTGGTCAACGATCACCCAGAACGAATTATTCCCTGTCTGTGATCGGGGAAGTCCATGAATGAAGTCCATCATGATGTCCTCAAACTTTCACTCCGGCACTGGGAGTGGTTGCAGTAATCCGGCGGGGTTTCTACACTCCGCCTTCACTAGCTGGAATATCTCACAGTGGGTTACGAAGTAGTTGATATCCTTCTTCATGCCTGGCTAATACATGGTCTTCTTCAGATCTGCAGTCATCATTGTAACTCCTGGGTGTACCAAAAATTTGCTATTGTGGGCCTCCGTCATGATATAATCCCGGACCTGGGCTCCCTCTTATATATAAACCCGTCCTCTAAAGCATACCAGATCATCCCTCAATATATAATCCCTAGAAGTACTGATAATACGTTTTTTAGCCTAAACTATTATCGTATTTTCTATTTTATATTGTACAAATTATGTCTATTATTAGTTTATTTTTATCCTTTTTATGTAAATTTTATTGCCACTAACTTTTTCCTATCTTTTTGCAGGTTTTCAGAAAAATTGCCAAAATGGCCTGTCACGCCCCCTTGTCACGCCCTCCCTGGGCGTGACCTAGGGCGTGTCGCCCGATCCTAAGGACTCCTGCTGGAGGGGACAGAAAATGGTCAAAAACCGCTGTCACGCCCCCCTGACACGCCCTCTCCGGGCGTGTCACCAGGCGTGACCATGGGCGTGTTGCCCTCTGCCGCAAAGCTGCCGCCGCATTAAATGCCGTTCCGCCTCTGCACACAAATAGTACTGTCACGCCCCCCTGTCACGCCCATGACATGGGCGTGACACCCTCCTTTTTCGACGACTGACGGATTTCCGACCAATAATTTGGACATGACGTGCCTGTCACGCCCCCCTGTCACGGGCGTGACCTAGGGCGTGACCACCGACGTACCGAAGCAATCATCCCTCCCGCCATAATCCAGAGCCCGAGGTCAACATAGTACTGTCACGCCCCCGGACACGCCCCCCCTAGGGCGTGTCGGAGGGCGTGACCAACCCGAGAAAATTTTCTATAAATTGAGACCCCCCTCTCCATTTCAGCAAGCTTTGGTTGAGTGGGGGAGGTGCTGCCCCTTTGTTTCTTGAGTTTTTTTTCATGCTTTCTCTCTCTCTCTCTCTCTCTTTGTAATTTTTGCTTAATCATGGTTTAATATTTAGTTGCTTTAGCTTTCTTTGTAATCTTTGCTCTTGCTTAGTGCTAATTGTAGGGCTAGAATAGGATTTAATTTTCATGCACTTGTAATTTTATTTTCATTAGTGTAACTTGCCCTTTTTCATTAATAGAATTGTTCTTTGTTTAGCTTGTGTTCTTTTCATGCTTTACTACTCATCCCCCTCTCCTCCACTCCATTATGATTAACTAATCCTCCTTGTACTCGATCTTGATGATCCGAGGTTAAGGCGATTATGTTATGATGTTTTAATTTATCTTTTCTTTTTAGGTTAGGGCCTTGAATTACTCTTGATTAATCACGGGTTGGAGGTATATTTTCGATATATACTCTTCGCCTTTGCTTTCATTCTGGGCTAGCCGAGAGGCCGAAAGAATGAAGTGAGCATTCAAGAGTAAAGGGAGTTGTACGCACCCCTCGAGAGAGGCAGACGTCCAAATCTCCTGGATTGGAGTAAAATCCAATAGTGGGGTTCACCACGTAAAGCGAGTTTTAGGCCTCCGATTTAGACGAGAGTCGGTCGGACCTTCCTAAACTCAGTTGGGCATGACTTCGAGAGAAGCGTGTTCAAGCTTTAGGAACCTCCACGGTCAAGGACCCTTATCCTATTAAGTTTAGATTTTTATCGCATTTTCTTAATCGTCTTTATCCGAGGTGAATCTTGGTCGGGTGCATTTCCATTTCATATTTTCTACCTTTCGTAGTAATCTACTATCTTGTGCTCTTTAATTAACTGCAGTAGTTTCCTTTCTAGCTTAGTTGTTTACTTAATAGCCTTCTTAATTGCGGTGTTTCTCTTTCTAGTATAGCTTTACTTTCTCCCCTGCACTTAGATTTTCTAAAACCCTAGTTTTTCCGTCGATAAGATAATAGCGTTCGTGTGAGTAAGCATAGCCAACAGTTCCCGGATTTCAATACGACACTTGTGTCCCCTTGCTACAATTCGATAGGTATACTTGCCTCATTGGGTTGCTAGTTCGGTTGCGTTTATTTTCTTTGAACCCTAGCGCGCAATAAGTTTTTGGCGCCGTTGCCGGGGACCCAATTTCCGTTCATATTTTGAAAACACGAACCTATTAATTTTATCTCTTCTCTTTCTCATCCTCTTTCTTCAAAATTTTAAAAATCAAAAAAATTTTATCACCGCTCTTAATAGAAACCAACCTCACAATTTTTCTACGCCACCTAATTCTCTCGAAAAGGGCAAAGGGCTTTAAGCGACACTGTCTTGTCTAGTACCTTGCGAACCCTTCACGGGGTAGTCCTTGGGAAGTTCGGGAGTTAATCTATAAAAAAAATCTATTTCAAAAAGAAAAAAAAATCTAATCTTTTTTCTAGTTTATCCTTTTTCTCTCCCTCCTCTTCTTTTCTGTTCTTTTAGTGCATGACCCGCAGGAGTCCGTCGGTTATTTTGGACTTGGACCATGAAATTGAGCGTACTCTTCGGAGAAGATCGCGATTTCAAGGTCCTACTATCCAAGTGCCGGTTGAGGACTCCGAGTCATTTGCTACTTTAAGAATGGAAGAACCCAACGTAGATGAGGCCGTGCAAAGGACTATGTCCTATTATGCACGACCGAACCTCGAGGGAACAGAATCAAGTATAGTTCGTCCTGCTATAGCAAATAATAACTTCGAATTAAAGCCTAGCATAATTCAAATGGTGCCGCAATATGTGCAATTTGACGGACTTCAAGATGAAGATCCGAACGCACATATAGCTAGCTTTCTTGAAATTTGTGACACCTTCAAGATAAATGGTGTCACAAATGATGCGATCAGGCTGAGACTCTTCCCCTTCTCTCTAAGAACTAAAGCTAAGCAGTGGCTTAACACACTTCCGAAAAATAGCATAACCACTTGGAATGAATTAACTGAAAAATTTTTGGCGAAGTATTTTCCGCCAGCAAAAACCGCAAAACTTAGGAACGACATCTCTGCCTTCGGACAAATAGACTCTGAAACCCTATATGAAACCTGGGAGAGATTTAAAGAATTATTAAGACGATGCCCACATCACGCGCTGCCTGTATGGTTACAAGTGCAGACGTTTTATAACGGGCTAAATCAAAGCACGAAGCAAATGATAGACGCAGCTTCTGGCGGTACTTTAAATCATAAGACCCCGGAAGCCGCTCTTGAGCTTTTTGAGGACATGGACATGAACACTTATTAGTGGAATGTGCCTAGGTCCCGCCCGAACAAGCCTGCAGGTATCTATGAAGTGGACAACGTCTCCCAGCTCGCTCTACAAGTAGAAATCCTAAGCAAAAAGATAATGGAGATGACTGCTGCCTCCGCTCCTCAGGTATGGGAATCTGCAACCCCTACTCCAGAACATTTAGATTATGTTAATAATATGCCTAGAACTGCTTTTAATAATTTTTCTGCTGCGAATTTTCCTCCGCCTGGTTTTAATTTTCCGAATAGTTATAACCCCGCTTTAAGAAATCACCCGAACTTTTCATGGAGTAATCCATCGAATGCGATGCGCCCACCCCCACAAAATGATTTTTCTGCACCACCACCACCACCACCTCTTCAAAATTTCCCAAAACCTCCAAGCTTGGAGGAATTACTTTCTAAATATATCACCACAAATGACGCCACTATAAGAACGTTAACCGGAAGCGTAAAAAGTCTAGAAAATCAAGTAGGACAGCTCGCGAAAATAATTTCTGAGCGACCCGCAGGATCTCTTCCTTCCAATACCGAACCCAACCCGAGAGAGCAAGCGAAAGCTATAACTCTTCGGAGTGGGAAGCAAGTCTCCGGTATGGTAAGTGAAGAGCCCGAGGCAAGCTCCGCTCCCATTTTTAAAAATCAAAGCTCCGCTCCCGCTTTTAAAAATCAAAGCTCCGCTCCGCTTACACCCTCTGCTGAAGAAGTAATCACCCCCGCTTTAGAAAATAATCTCACTCCACCACCCATCTTCAAAAATAATTCAACTCCTCCATACCCCTCTGAACTTAATAGACAACGTCAAGATGATCAGTACTCCCGCTTCTTAGAAATCTTCAAACAAATCCACATTAATCTTCCCTTCCACGAGGCTATTTCGCAGATGCCGAAATACGCCAAATATCTTAAAAACCTCCTCACAAACAAGAAGAAGTTAGAGAATCTTTCGCACGTCACGCTAAACGCCGAGTGCTCCGCCGTTTTAACAAACGGTTTGCCGAAGAAAATCAGTGACCCGGGTAGTTTCTCTATCCCGTGTGTCTTCGGTGATCTCTTTGTTAAACACGCGTTAGCCGACTTAGGCGCAAGTATAAACCTGATGCCCTTTTTGTTGTTCAAAAAGTTAGGGATTGGTAGCGTTAACCCCACGTATATGAGTATCCAGCTAGCCGATAGATCTGTCAAGTACCCGTTAGGAATAGTGGAGGACGTTCTAGTGAAAGTCGACAACTTCATCTTCCCGGTGAACTTTGTCATTTTGGACATCGAAGAAGACGTCGAGGTTCCCCTGATCCTTGGCCGACCCTTCCTTGCCACCTCCCGAGCCATCATTGACGTAAGCAATGGTAAGCTCTTTCTTCGAGTAGGCGACGACGAAGTCACATTTTCTATCACCCCTTCGATGAAGAACACCTTAGCAAACGATGACTCATGTTTTTTCGTAGACGCCGTGAGTGATGATTCTTTCAACTGCCTCTCCAACTTTGAAAAAGAATTTTCTACTTTTTGCTCCTCTTCTCTTATAACGGAATCACTGCAAGTAAGTGATGAATCTTCTTATTGTCTTTCTGAGTTTGAAAAAGAATTTTCTGATTTTTGTTCTTCCTCTGTTCTTCCCACTGAATCGCTACAAGAAGCCGTCTTGGCTGCTAACCCCACCCCTTATTACGTTCCTTATAAAAAAGTTTATGAAGATATTATTTTTGAAAAAGAAAGAATCTCAAAATCCTCTTATGAAGAACCCCCTACCCTAGAACTTAAAGAACTTCCCGAACACCTTAAGTATGCTTTCTTAGAAAAAGATTCCAAGTTTCCACTTATCATTTCGGCCTACCTCACGGATACGCAAAATGATAAACTTCTGCTAGCTCTACGTAAGCATCGCCGGGCTATTGCTTGGCAAATTTCTGACATCAAGGGCATAAGCCCATCTTTCTGTACCCGTAAAATTTTAATGGAAGATAATTCCCGTAACTCTATCCAACCTCAGCGCCGTATAAACCCGAACATGAAAGAAGTAGTTAAGGGCGAGGTTATGAAACTATTAGACGCAGGAATTATCTACCCTATATCGGACAGTAAGTGGGTTAGCCCCGTTCAGGTAGTTCCAAAGAAGGGAGGGATAACCGTAGTTAGTAATGAGAATAATGAATTAATCCCGACACGGACGGTGACGGGTTGGCGTATGTGCATAGATTACCGTAAGTTAAATGACGCCACCCGCAAGGACCACTTTCCTTTACCATTTATCGACCAGATTTTAGAACGTCTCTCCGGCCATAGCTTTTATTGTTTTCTCGATGGCCTCTCGGGGTACTTTCAAATACCCATCTCCCCCGAGGACTAAGAGAAAACTACGTTTACTTGTCCCTTCGGCACCTTCGCGTACCGAAGAATGCCGTTTGGATTATGCAATGCGCCGGCTACATTCCAACAATGTATGCTCGCAATATTTGACAAGTACGTAGAAAGCATTATGGAGGTATTCATGGATGATTTCTCCGTGTTCGGCGATTCCTTCGATAGATGTTTAGAAAACCTCGAAAAAGTCTTAGAACGATGCGAAGAAACTAACCTTGCCCTAAATTGGGAAAAATGCCATTTTATGGTGAGGGAAGGGTTAGTTTTGGGTCATAAAATTTCTGCTAAAGGTATTGAGGTAGACGTTTCCAAGATAGAAGTTATTGAGAAGTTGCCGCCGCCTACAAACATAAAAGCTATAAGAAGTTTCCTAGGCCACGCTGCTTTTTATCGTCATTTTATAAAGGACTTCTCCAAGATCACAAAGCCCCTCACCCATCTCTTAGAAAAAGACGCTCCATTCATTTTTGATGACTCTTGTATTTCTGCCTTTGAATCAATTAAAGAAAAGTTAATTAACGCACCAATTATGATAGCTCCGGTGTGGGACCTTCCCTTCGAGATTATGTGCGATGCGAGTAGTTTTGCGGTGGGGGCCGTATTAGGTCAACGCATATCTAAGAACTTCCACCCCATGTATTACACTAGTAAAACCCTCACATCTGCACAAGAAAATTACACCACAACCGAGAAGGAGCTCTTAGCTGTAGTATTTGCGTTTGATAAATTTCACCCTTACATTACACTTTCGAAAATCATTGTTTTTATGGACCACTCGGCCCTCAAGTACCTTCTTGCCAAAATGGATGCCAAGCCTCGCTTGATTCGCTGGGTCTTACTCCTCCAGGAGTTTGACTTAGAGATCCGTGATAAGCGAGGAGCCGAGAACTTGGCCGCCGACCATCTATCCAGATTAGATAACCCCTTTATAGAAAAATTAAATGAAAAATCTTTTAATGACTATTTTCCTGATGAGAAGCTACTTTTAGTTAATACATCTACTTCTTCTTGGTTCGCGCACATCGCCAACTATCTAGTGGCCCGGATGCTCCCAAGAGAGTTCTCCTCTCAGCAAAAGAAGAAATTCTTTTCTGAGCTGAAGAACTACTTTTGGGAAGACCCGTATCTTTTTAAAATTTGTGCGGATCAGGTGATAAGGAGATGTGTTTCTTTTGATGAAGGAATTGATATTCTAAAACATTTGCATGAAGGTCCGACAGGTGGGCACTATCAAGCTGCTCGCAACGCTCATAAGGTGCTATGCGCGGGTTTTTACTGGCCTAACCTGTTTAAAGATGCGCAAGCCTTTGTGAGCAGGTGTGATAGTTGCCAATGGTCGGGCAATATTTCTAATAAAAATGAAATGCCGCAAAATTATTTCTTAGAGTGCGAAATTTTCAACCTCTGGGGAATTGATATTGTTGGCCCCCTTCCTTCTAGCTTCGGAAACAAATATATTTTAGTTGCTGTTGATTATGTTTTACGATGGGCTGAGGCCCAAGCTCTTCCTACGAACGACTCCCGAGTTGTAGTCACGTTTCTAAAAAGATTATTTTCTAGATTCGGTACGCCACGCGAAATCGTTAGCGATAGGGGTTCCCATTTTTGTAACGCGCAATTTTCAAAAATTCTTACCAAATACGGCGTTACGCATAAGCTTTCCACTGCCTACCACCCCCAAACTAACCGTCAAGTCGAAGTAGTTAATAGAGAAATAAAAAGAATATTAGAAAAGACTGTTTCAACTTCTAGAAAAGACTGGTCAGCCAAACTTGACGATGCCTTATGGGCCTACCGAACAGCGTACAAAACCGCCCTCGGATGTACGCCGTATCGGCTGGTCTATGAAAAATCGTGCCATCTGCCCATAGAGTTAGAACACCGCGCCTTTTGGGCCTTAAAATTTTTAAACTTCGATCCCCACTCAGTCGGTGACCTTCGAAAATTTCAACTAAATGAACTCGATGAGTGGCGCTCTTATGCTTATGAAAATAATTAACTTTATAAAGAGCGGACGAAGCGTTTACACGATAAACACTTAAGGCACCCTAAAAACTTTAAGCCGGGCGACCAAGTACTGTTATATAATTCTCATTTACGTTTATTTCTGGGCAAATTAAAATCTCGCTGGTCTGGCCCGTTTTCTGTTTTAGAAGTATTTCCTTATGGAACTGTTTTAATTTCTCACCCTGATAAGGGTAATTTCAAAGTGAATGGTCAGCGTCTTAAGCTGTATTTCTCTGGTGATGATGATGTCAGTCCAAACATTATTAATTTTCTGCTTCACGAACTTTAATCTTGAACTTTTAATTTTCTGCTAAAAACAATTTTATTTCGGGACAACAATATTTTTTTGGACAATATTATTTTTTTTTGATGCGTCGAGCTCAATGACTCTTTAACCAAAGGGCGCTCTTGGGAGGCAACCCAAGTTATCTTTTTCTATTTTCTTTATTTTACAATTTTTGCCTCGGACGGCTCCGACAAGCTGAAGCTTCTGCGATCGCCTGCTCCAACATTGCTGAATCCATCACAAAGTCCAAAGAAGACATTCGGAGGAGCGGCATCACTCAGCTTTCGCAGTAAATAAATCCGGGGAAGTACCTGTATTTCAATTCTGTCTTTCAATTCTGTACTTTATTTTTCTCTCCTTCTCCAATCCCCTTCTTTAGCCATTGAGGACAATGTCTGTTTTAAGCTTGGGGGAGGATTTCCTCCTTCATTTTTGCTTAGTGTAAATAATTTCCTTTTTTGTATATATTGTAAATATTTCCAAAAAAAAAATGAATATCTTTAAATTCCAAAAAAAAAAGAGAAAAAATTATCCAAAATCCAAAAAAAAGAGAATATTTCGCCAAATAAAAAAAAATCTATGTGTTTTTGAATAGTTTAGACATTTTGGTATTTCAATAGTACCCCTAGTTTTTGTTTTTGTTTTACTCAAAATCTCCTATAAACAACTTAGTTAATTATAATATTTCTAATCGTCCTTTTTAATTATGTTTCACAAGTAAAATGTTGGCCATGCTGTGTTTCTAATTCACGGTAGCATGTTAAGGAGAAATATTTTTCTAAAACTCGCATTTCTATTATGGTTTTTGTTGTTTATTTCCTTTACTTTCTCAAAAATTCATCATCCACTATTTTCTTTCTCGTTTTTGAATAATTTTTGTAAAGTCAACTTTTGAATAACGTAGTAGATGTGAACGATCCAAGTCACCTATTATTTCTATTTTCAAGTTAATTTCATCAATCTTCTTTTATTATCTAGGACTCACTTTTTGAAAAAATTTCAAACCTTTGTTTTAAATAAATTCAAAAGCGTGAAAATGATTTAGGCCGTTTTTGTTTTCGTTTGAGCTTTCCTGCCAACCTAAAAACTTTTACCTCTAATTAGCCGTTTTTGAGCCTTTTTCCGATTTCATTTGATAGCTCCTCCCTTCATTTCAGTTTCACCAAAGCCAAAATTTCCAACCTATCGAATCGCACTAGCCTTTTTGAGTTTCATAAATTATTTTTGACGATTTTGATAGGGTATTTTGTGATTTTTGTGGGAGAAAGGTTTTTGAAAAAAAAAGAGTATGTTCGAAAGTGATGTTTATTTTTGTTTGGCCAACTCAAAAAGGAAATTAAAAATATTTATGGCCTTTGTTTTGAAAAAATAAAAAAAATGAAAAAAAGAAGAAAAAGAAAAAGAAAAAAAAGGTGTGTATATATTTTTATGAATGTTTTTGAAACTCTTTGCTTTGGTTTAGTGTGATTTTAGAACCTTCACGTTTATCTTTGAATTCCACTCCTAATCATTTTCCAAAACCAAACGTTTCTGTCCTATTTAAGTCCTTTTGATTCACGCTTTTTGTTTTTTATTTAACAACTAAGAAAAGAAAAACAGTAAATCAGTTTTAGTTTTGGATTTTAACCTAGATTTTTGTTAATTAAATTGATATAATTATAATGCGTTGCTTGGATCTAGTAATAACTCAATGCGTGTTTTTCATTTTCGTTGCTTTGCTTAAGTCTATTTAAAAAATTCTCGTTAAAATTTTGGATGATTTGTTTTTATTAAGTAAAGTTTATAAAAGTTTTACCATACCTAAATAATTGTTTTAGACTTACATTTCACCTTTTCCCTACTAAGAATTTCGCATAGTACTTGTGTAGGCATAATTAGAACTTTTTGATTAGTCCTTTTATAAATATCTAGTTTTTATATTTTTGCTTGGGGACAAGCAAAGCTTAAGCTTGGGGGAATTTGATAATACGTTTTGTAGCCTAAACTATTATCGTATTTTCTATTTTATATTGTACAAATTATGTCTATTATTAGTTTATTTTTATCCTTTTTATGTAAATTTTATTGCCACTAACTTTTTCCTGTCTTTTTGCAGGTTTTCAGAAAAATTGCCAAAATGGCCTGTCACGCCCCCTTGTCACGCCCTCCCTGGGCCTGACCTAGGGCGTGTCGCCCGATCCTGAGGACTCCTGCTGGAGGGGACAGAAAACAGTCAAAAACCGCTGTCACGCCCCCCTGACACGCCCTCTCCGGGCGTGTCACCAGGGGTGACCAGGGGCGTGTCGCCCTCTGCCGCAAAGCTGCCGCCGCATTAAATGCCGTTCCGCCTCAGCACGCAAATAGTACTGTCATGCCCCCCTGTCACGCCCGTGATATGGGCGTGACACCCTCCTTTTTCGACGACTAACGGATTTTCGACCAATGATTTGGACATGATGTGCCTGTCACGCCGCCTGTCACGGGCGTGACCTAGGGCGTGACCACCGACGTACCGAAGCAATCATCCCTCCCGCCAGAATCTAGAGCCCGAGGTCAACATAGTACTGTCACGCCCCCTGACACGCCCCCCCCCTAGGGCGTGTTGGAGGGCGTGACCAACCCGAGAAAATTTTCTATAAATTGAGCCCCCCCCCTCTCCATTTCAGCAAGCTTTGGTTGAGTGGGGGAGGTGCTGCCCCTTTGTTTCTTGAGTTTTTTTTCATGCTTTCTCTCTCTCTCTCTCTCTCTTTGTAATTTTTGCTTAATCATGGTTTAATATTTAGTTGCTTTAGCTTTCTTTGTAATCTTTGCTCTTGCTTAGTGCTAATTGTAGGGCTAGAATAGGATTTAATTTTCATGCACTTGTAATTTTATTTTCATTAGTGTAACTTGCCCTTTTTCATTAATAGAATTGTTCTTTGTTTAGCTTGTGTTCTTTTCATTCTTTACTACTCATCCCCCCCTCCTCCACTCCATTATGATTAACTAATCCTCCTTGTACTCGATCTTGATGATCCGAGGTTAGAGCGATTATGTTATGATGTTTTAATTTATCTTTTCTTTTTAGGTTAGGGCCTTGAATTACTCTTGATTAATCACGGGTTGGAGGTATATTTTCGATATATACTCTCCGCCTTTGCTTTCATTCGGGGCTAGCCTAGAGGCCGAAAGAATGAAGTGAGCATTCAAGAGTAAAGGGAGTTGTACGCACCCCTTGAGAGAGGCAGACGTCCAAATCTCCTGGATTGGAGTAAAATCCAATAGTGGGGTTCACCGCATAAAGCTAGTTTTAGGCCTCCGATTTAGACGAGAGTCGGTCGGACCTTCCTAAACTCAGTTGGGCCCGACTTTGAGAGAAGCGTGTTCAAGCTTTAGGAACCTCCACGGTCAAGGACCCTTATCCTATTAAGTTTAGATTTTTATCGCATTTTCTTAATCGTCTTTAGCCGAGGTGAATCTTGGTCGGGTGCATTTCCATTTCATATTTTCTACCTTTCGTATTAATCTCCTATCTTGTGCTCTTTAATTAACTGCAGTAGTTTCCTTTCTAGCTTAGTTGTTTACTTAATAGCCTTCTTAATTGCGGTGTTTCTCTTTCTAGTATAGCTTTACTTTCTCCCCTGCACTTAGATTTTTTAAAACCCTAGTTTTTCTGTCGATAAGATAATAGCGTTCGTGTGAGTAAGCATAGCCAACAGTTCCAGGATTTCAATACAACACTTGTGTCCCCTTGCTACAATTCGATAGGTATACTTGCCTCATTGGGTTGCTAGTTCGGTTGCGTTTATTTTCTTTGAACCCTAGCGCGCAAAAAGTACCTGCTTCTAAGGCACGGAATATCGGCTCCAACTTGGCATCCTCCTCTGCATATCTCTGACTCGGTCTCGAATGTCATATTTTGAGCTCATCGCAGCTAAAAACTCCTCATAAAGCTCGAGGTCATCAGACGACACCAGCGTGATGTGCATATCCTCTAATCTCTGTACAAGCTCCATGGACCTAATCTGAGGCTCCGCTCCGGAGGTGGCGGCTCTCCGACTAAGTGCATTGGCCACCACATTTGCCTTCCCTGGGTGATAATGCATCTCGTACTGGTAATCTACGAGAAATTCCACCCCTCACCTCTGCCTGATGTTCAGCTATTTCTGCGTGTCCACATACTTATGATTTTTGTGATCATAGTAAATGTCGCAATGGATACGGTATAGATAGTGTCGCAAGACTTTTAGAGCAACCACAACCGCTCTCATCTCTAGATCATGAACAGGGTAGTTCTGCTCATGCTTATTCAGTTGGAGAGAAGTATAAACAATCACGTGGCCTTTCTTCATCAACACTGCTCCCATGCCCTGGTAGGAAGCGTCGGTGTAGACATGGAATCCTTATCTCCCGGAAGGGAGGGCAAGTATAGGATCTGAGGTTAGTCGATCCTTTAGCTCCCGGAAAGCCGTCTCGCACTGCGGGGTCCAGACAAAGGGAACGGCCTTCCTTTTTAGAGATGTGAGTGGGAGGGCAATTTGAGAGAATCCTTCCACGAACTTCCGGTAATAACCGCCAAGTCCAATAAAACTACGTACGTCTGTGGCCGCCTTTAACTTTGGTAAATCCCGAACTGCCTGAATCTTTGTCGGGTCCACTGCTAACCCGACTCCACTAATAATATGGCCTAGGAAGGCCACCTTCTTCAACTAGAACTGACATTTGCTAAACTTCGCATAAAGGTGATGCTCCCGTAGTCTCTCTAGAGTTGGTGTTAGATGTCATGTGTGCTCCTCCTCTGTCCTCGAGTAGATGAGGATGTCGTCATTGAACATGATGACGAACACATCCAGATAAGCCTCGAACACCAAATTAATGAAGCTCATGAACGCCGACGGTGCATTCGTGAGCCCGAAGGGCATCAAGGTAAACTCGGATACCCCAAATCTGCTACTGAAGGCAGTCTTCGGAATGTCCTCCTCCCGAATTCGAAACTGATAGTAGCCCAACCTCATATCCAATTTCAAAAAGAAATGCGCCCCCTTCAGCTGATCAAATAACTCATCTATCCTTGGAAGTGGGTAGGTATTTCGGACTATCATTCTTTTCAGTGCTCGGTAGTCGATGCACAACCTGAGTGACTCGTCCTTCTTGACGAACAGCACCAGGGCCTCCATTGTGAAGAACTCGACTGGACAAATCCGGCTTCCGCCAGCTTCTGCAACTGGTTTCGAAACTCTGCCAACTCCTTCAGGGCCGTCCCGTAAGGAGCTCTAGATGTCAGCTTAGCCCCCGACACAAGCTGTATCTTGAAATCCTGCAATCGGTGCGGGGGTAGTCCTGGCAGCTTCTCAAGGAATACACCTGCAAAATCCCGCACCACCAGGATACCATAGATGGAATCCTTGGCCTCGGCCATTTCAAACAGCACTTCGTAGACTTCCTCTCACTGCAGATAGGCCTTGACAGCCTGTACGAATGATAACAAGAGAGGGGGAATAGGTCTGATACCTTCGATGATGACGTAGGAATCCTATACCTCATGGTGATCATCTTTGACAGGCAGTCGATCTGGGTATGGTTCCAATGCAACCATGTCATGCCTATGATCAAATCATAGACTGGCATCCTCAAGATCATTGCTGGTGCTTCGAATGCCTTTCTGTCGATCTCCGCCTTAATGTCATTGTGGGCAGAGGTGAATAGCTCTCATCTTTCAGGTAGTCGTATCCTCATAATCAAGCCTGTGAATCACTCCATGCATTCTAGCCCTTCCATAAAGGCTTCCGACACAATAAGTGCGAAGCACCGATATCGAATAGCGTATAAGCAGGTTTGCCGCTGATGAAGACTATGTCTGGGGTAGGAAAATACTTAGAAGTCGAGTTATGGGTTTCTTTCCTAGTTTATCAATTCTATATCCATAAATATAATTACTTAGGAAAGAGAAAACTTATATTTAACTGGCGTAGCGGTGATCACTTCCTCTGTGTTCCGAGGTTGAGCCAGATCCAGTGCATACACTTGCTCCCACTCCTGCCTACGGTATCCGCCCTGGTATCCACGTCCTTGGCAACATCCTCGGCCTCCAAAAAGCTGAGAAAGAGGGGCAAACTATGGTTCTTGTAAAGGTGCCCCCCTCATGGGCCAGTTTCTCGGGATATTCCTTATCTGATGGCTGTTGAAACACTCTGGCGGGGAATATGCCATACCCCCGGGTCTCTACATCTCCCTCATCTAGAGAGGTGGAGGATCTATAGCCACATGCTTCCTCGGCACCTGTCTCACCTCCTGACGAGGTTGATACTCTACTCTTCTCCCATCTCTCCCATCAGCAATGCGACCCCGTCGCTGATCACTTCTGTCTCCCTGGCCCTGATCCTCAGTCGGCCGCTTCTGGCTTCGAGTAGTGTGCCAATCCCCCTCAATCCTCTTTGTCATCTCCAATATCCGAGCAATAGGCTCATCAGACACGAACAATAGAGCCTCTCTCAGTTCCTCTCACAAGACCTTATAGAACCTCTTTTTGTAACCTACCTTATCCAACTGATAAGAATCTGCAAAAGGGCTAGATGATTGAATTCCCGGTGGTACTCCACCACTGTCTTGTTGCCTTGCCTTAACTGTAGAAATCTATCCTCAAGTTCATATGTGGCCGACTGCAGAACAAAATGCTCTAATAGTGTGGCCCTAAACTACTCCATGAGATATCTCTACAACCTCTCTAGCAGAAACGTTATGTCCAGTAGTGGCTTCCACCACCTCTATGCATGGGTCTCCAGGAAAGAGACCACCACGGGCACCCTCTCCTCCCATGGGCATCGTATGCCAGTCAGCATCGCATACATAATGTCAAGCCACTCCTCTATCCAAACTGCCGACTCTGTCCCTAAGTATGATGGGGGAGAAAGTCCTCAAAAAATACTCAACAAATTGGCCCCCGGGTTTAGCTGTCGGAACCAGAACCTGTCGGGCCCTATAAACATCAAGAATAGTGGTCGGGGTCTGCCCCATCTCTGATTGTAGAAATGGAGTGGGAGCCGGGGGAGGTGGTGCAACATCCGGAGCTTGCTGGACTCCGCCCTGTGATGTGGGATGAGCTGGTGGCTACACAACAAGGACAATTGTAAGTAAATGACCCAAGCCTCATTAAAAGTGGACAATTTCAATGTGATCCCCATATGGGCACACCATTGCTTCCACTGCTTAGTTAATCACCAAACTAAACTCATGCGGGGGTGACCCAGGGGTTGTGTACTGCTACTTTTCCAATCGAGGTTTGCTTTGATACCACTTGTAAGACCCCCCCCCCCTTTTCTTTTTAAACACCGGGGTCTTTAGCCCAGAACCGTCGATCCTGCCGTCCGACTCGATCACAAACTGTAGCAAAATGATAAAAGTCAAGTCCACAGACATCACATATATAAATAATAATCTCCACGAAGGGAGAGTCCACATAAATAATAAAAGTACATAAGATAGGGCTCATGCCCGGTACATCAATATCCTAACTACAAAACACTCAGCGTTGAAAAAAAACTATTCATCTAATAATGATCGGGACTCACAGTCCCAGCTGTCTGAACTCTAGTGCTAGACTGTCCCATCTCCAAGCGTGCTGACCTCCGGGGCTGCTCCTCCATGTTGGGCTCCACGGTCCCCTAAAATGATGTGGTTTGAAAATCGTTAGTCTAAAAGACTAAGTCCTATCATCCCCCTCCCCTTCCCCATGGATCTTAAGCACCGAGTAGGGAGGAGGAAAGGAGAGGATATAAAGGTGAAGCATAACAAGTATAGGTGACAGCAGAACTAATCTAGCAGTTCTTAGAGTATAAGTGACAGGAATGAAAGTATGAAAGATTGAATGTATAATATATAACCTTAACTTATATGAAAACACATAAGCTAAGGGATCTTCTACAAGGCTCCTATGGTATAAAAAGACCCATACCAATTTATTCGATAGGGTATCGGCTTTCTAGCAAGCATGTATATATCTAGAGAATAAAAACCTTAACGTATAAGCACGCTCATGTGAATTTATAAATCAAGGGGTCATTTTGCAGGACCTATTGTATAAAGCATCCCATACCACTTTATACAATAGGTGTCAAGAGTTATATGCAGAGATGATGCTATGACATACAACTATTCCATGATGTGATCATACAAGTGCAACACACCCACTCGACTCTGTGCACACAGACCTTTAGTTCCCCCTTTCTGGAGCCGAACCTCACAGGATACCTCCGTAGTGGAAAACGGAAGCGGTGGGTTGGGCCTCGCCCACCTTTAAACTGGTAATTACACTACCAGTCAGACCTATCGTATGCCTCAACGCTGGTGCACTAAGAGTAGCTCCTGCGTACACTTGTCGGCTGGCGCACCAGACTTAATTTGGCGAAGTGCTAAACCACAATTGCCGAGTCGACGTATTGGCATCGGTGCATCGACCCTCCTATACCGAAGACCCACAACCTTATACCTTATAACATGCAATCTTATGTATCAGCTACCGAGCCAAGGCTCCCCGAACCATCCCGTCCGTCATAATCAACAACCGAGCAAAAGCTCGGCGGACCAACCTGCCCATCACCAAATCCACCAAGCCTATTGCCCGAGTGACCCAACCTAAACTCTCGAGATATCGAGGTGAGTGAAAGTGAATCCCTAGTTATACTAATTACTCTTGCAGTTTATTTGACCTATAGTTTAGGTTAACCCAGGACTGCCCCCGGCATACCCCGTGAAGGGCTCTGAAAGGGCACTAGGAACTATGATGGTAGCTGAAGCCCACTGTTCCCATTCACAAAGAACTTATTGTTATTGGTTGATACCTGGTTCCCAGTCACTTTAGTATTACTCTTGATCTAATCCTTATGTGTTTTGACCTTCTCTCTCTCCCATAGGGAAGACGATCTTTTGTCGATCCCGGGTACCACCTAAACTTAGACAACTCTACTACCTACACATCGCAACTTATAATGGTATACTATAATTAACTTACCAAACTCAGTAAACACAAATCCCATCTCCCTTTGTCCATTCTCATGTTAACCCGATTCTGCAGTTTTACTAAACGCAGACAACCTTAAACTATATGATGTATATAATGGGAGGTACACCAAATTATCATCCAATATCCCTATATTTATTATTGGAGGTCTACCATGACATGTTTAGCCTAAATCTATAATGTCATAATTTTCCTAATTTACTTGATAATTTATTTAATTTCCTAAGTAATCCAAATACTTTGGTTTGAACATAAAGTACCATTTTTCATTCATGTAAAATGCTCCAGAAATTTAGGATAAATACAAGATGAATATTTAATAGTAAATTTAGAGTCTCCTAATTTTTCAGCAAGGATGAGACCTCTAAACCTAATTTTGAACATAACCTACATTAATCACTTTAAAGAGACAAGTACTGCTAACACACTTCTAAAAATTTAGAGAAAATTCAACAATATACATAATGATCAATAAACACTCTAGGCCGGATATCATAATTTTTTAGAGAGTAGAAAACTCTAAACCTAATTTTGCACAATAATCCATATTGATAAATTAATGAACTAAATACAGAAATTGCTTATCTAAAAATTATAATAAAATTTCGACATGAGCATATTGTCCTAGGAACACCACTGATCAAGTTTCACATTTTTGAATCAATCATAGGGCTATGAGTCCATTTTTGAATATAATTGTATTTTTAAAATCTTGTGAACAAGGTGCTGAGAATACACATCTAAAAATTATAATAAAATTCAAGGAGGTGTCTATTGACCTAGCACACTCTCTGTCCAATTTTCATAACATCTTATCAAGTAGTGTGATCATAATAATTAAAAGATTATCAAGTGCAATTCCATGTAATATAAAGGAGGTACTAAACTTATTACTCTAAAATTATCAATAAAAATAAAAGAGGATATAATTAACATTAAGACCATACAACCCAAGTATCATGACTTTTCATTAAGTTTTGGTGGTCTATCTTGCTTGTATAATGGTTGTGCCCTAAACTAGGGTTAGTGTTTTGAGGGATTTATCCATATCCAAATCCCCGAAGATTTTTACCAGAGGACTTTAGCAACCATAGTACCCTCCCTACCAAATTTCAAATCCATACAAGGTCATTTGACTCCAAGGCCTTCTCAAACCCCCAAAGCCCAAATATTGGGTTTGAACTTGGGTCTTAGGGCAATCCTACCCCAAACAACCCCATAACCCACATGGGCGTGTTATATGTCATGAAAATCTAGTGGTCAAAATCTCAGCCTCTGTTGAGGCTATTTGACCACTCAAACTTCAAAGTGAACTTTTTACCAAAATAACCCTTATTAGGGCAAACCTAGTGTTTGTTCAATTCCCACCCAAATAAACTCAAAAAGAGATGAAGATTTATACAGACCCTCATGATGACCCCAAGGACCACTGATGGGTGAAAATCGTCTCACGAACTACAATCCGAATAGGCAAGTGTACCTATCATTTTATAGTATAGTGATAAAAATATACCAAGGTCGTATAAAAACTCGGGGCAGGCAAGTACTACTACTTACAACGACTCTATTATCCTACCGAACGATTGATGGATTTTTAAAATAAAATAAACTAAACTTAATTAAAAGAGAAATAAACTATTGCAAACGAGTGCTCGATCGACGATTCACTTTGAAATAAAATAACGAAATAAATTAGTTAACATTTGAAATTTATTAAGACCGTGATGGATCCGATATTCGGAGGTAATTTTGCTAGAGCATTAAATCCCCTAACTTGTAGACGTTTTGACTGAAATCTCTTTACAAGTCAAAATGGCCTAAATTCGCATTACTGAAGTTACCCGCACTATGGATTTGACTCCAATTAGTATGATTTATGTCATCTTATCTCTAGGGTTGCGTTAACCTCCTTCCTTCCTTGAGTGATCTTTCACATTCACGAGCCTCTCTGCTACTCAAATATGAGATCAGAATCTACTACCGTATACTAAAATACGGAGTCGATACAAAATAAATCAAGGAAGGATCAAAAATAAAAATACAAATGCAACATAAAATGAAAGATGAGTTATTTTATCGCAAAGTTCATCGCGATCGGGCACAAAAAGAAATTAGCTGAGCATATTGGAAAAGGAAATGAGAATAAGAGAAAAAGAAAATATTTTCATTTCTTAAATAAAGAGAAGTATATGATAAAACTAAACGAGCATTATAACAAGACTTCAACAAAACTTGACATAAAACATAAACTACTAAGCTACTTGAAATAAAACTTCTTCATAAAGAAACTACTTGCAAGAACTAATTAGACAAAACCTAAAACCCAAAACTAAAACTACTTAACTAAACAAGAGGCATGGGGCTCCTTTTATAGGAGAGGGAGAAGTTTCTAGAATGAGGGGAGACAAGGGGGTGGCCGACCATGTGTGGTGGAGAAAATGCATGAATGTCATAATATGGGAGAGAGAAAATTGGACATAGAAAAACTTGTCCCTAAATAATTTACCATAGGATATTTAAATAATTACAAAAACTATAGAAAAATTGTCCTCAAAAATTCTTATTTTTTGGCAGGACCTAGGTATGATTAAGGGTGACTCCCTATAAAAATTTCAAGTCAATTGGACAAGGGATGAAGTGGGGGCACTGATTTTAATTTAAGCCTAGCCCTAGGTATAGGCCCCACCAAAATGGGTGCCCTGGTCAAACCACATAACCAAAATGGTTGAAATTTATTTTAAAATAATTTAGACCCATTGGGCTATAATTAATATGTTGACCACTTTTTCTGATTCAGCCTCTAAGTGTTTTTAAAATTATTTACAAAGTGACTGAATAAATGTGACATAATTGAAATGATATAATAATTTATCCTATAGTTTAAATAGTAGCGGCGCGAATCTTGGTGCATATTTGGATGGCATCCCATCATCGTCCCCGTGCCACAACGACCAAGATTTATTCCTCCTGGCCAACTTCAAGACCCTGCCACCGGCCACCCTGCCACATACTTGGCCGACCACAACCACCTCCGTCGAGGTGGTGGCTATCGTCAGGCAGCGGCACAGCCGCCGGAGGGCCCTTTTCCGACAATCTAGACAATCTCGTTTTCAAGGGAAAACCATGAAAATGAAAGCTTTGCTCAGGCTCAATTAAGCCAATTTTTTGTTCTAAATGATCCCTATGATCTACCCATAGGAGAAGAGGAAGGGGAGGACCTTATTTGCGGCCTGGAGGCGGGTTCATCGTCGGGATGTCATTTCCAATTGTGGCGCCATTCGGCTTCTGCAACAACACAGTGGACTGCTTTAGCTCCATCAAATAAGATGTGTAAACGATTCCAAAAAGTACAGTGAAGGTTTTAAGACAGTAAAACAGGGGTGGGGGGTGGTCAAGCATCAATAGCTATTAATGGACATGGATGAAGCTCCCGACCAAGTTGTGGTGGGGGGGTGAATGTTGGCTCAATTAGTTAGGAAATGGCTGGAAACTAAACCTCTTCCCCAGAGGAGTTGAATCCAACCATAAATGGGTGGAAGGAAGATGCCAAGGCTTCAATGACCATTAATGGCCACTTAAGGTACCAATCGTCCATGGTGTGGTAGCACCATTTCGGCCATGAATAGCCACCAAAATGGACCCCTAGTATTCTTGGATTTTATTAAGAGTTGGATCAGCCAATGAAGAATGGCCCTTGGCCTCCTTGGCCATGAATGGCTCTCTTTCAACATTTCTCTATCTCCATTAAAGAGGATTTGGAGTTTTCTCTCTCCTAGTCATCAAGGTTGACCTTGCTGACCACTCTATCCTATTGGCAGCCCACTAACCCATATTTTCCTGGAACTAAGGTTAGGAGGTGGTTATCCCAAGTGGGTAGGGGCTTATGCTTGTGCTAACCCTTTTTGAGTTAAGTTTGACTTGACCTAGCTTAGGGTTGACTTTGGTAAAATTTACCTTTTGTGTCACCACCAATTGGTCCATAGTGACCTATTAGTCTCCCTTAGTGTCTAGGTAGGGATGGTAGGGTTGACTTGGCACCTTGAAGGTCACTTGACCCTTATTAAGGGCACTTTGACCACTTTGGGGTTTGAGTTGACTTTGGTCAACATAGCCACTTGGGTTGACCCCAATGGGTCCTTGGTGACCCATTGACCTCACTCTAATGTTAGGAGGGCATAAGTGGGGTCCACTTTGCTAAGGGAAGGTCAATTGACCCTATGTTTGTTAGTTTGACCCATATAGGGTTAGGGTGACTTAGGTCAACTCAAGCTCCATGGTTGACTCCAATGGGTCTCTTAGTGCCTTTCAATAGATTGGTTAGGTCATGGTTGGGTCTCGGAGTCTCATGATTATCCTAAGCTAGGGTTTAGGAATCTACTATTTGCAGACCATTCATTCCAATCACCTTTATTCCTAAGTCCACTTGGTCTTCTTGGGCTCCTAGGATTTTTTCATGACCTAGTCATTATAAAACCACTCCTAGGGGGTCTAGTTGTCTGAGGGATGTTACATTAGAGGTTAAGCCTTACCCTATAACCCTGATCCTCTAGTGTCCCCAGTGATGCTACCGCAAGAGTTGAATTTTATTTCGCATTTCCAATGATTGGGACCTCCCACTAACGATGGGAGAGCCGACTTCATGGTTTTGGATGATTGGATCATCATTATCGAGGAAATGTTCTAATATTTGGGGATTGCAGATGCCTAGAAGGTAATGATTGCAGCCTATTTGCTAAAAGGCCTGTCAAAGAGTTGGTGGATTTGGGAAAAGGAAATCCTAAGTGAAGGATGCTCGTGGGAATCTTTTAAGAAGATGCTACTGAAAAGTTTCTACCCTCGGTCGAGCAGGACCGTCTGATGAATTACTTCCTGCATCTGAAGCAAAGATAGCTCACGGTGAGCGAGTACGAGATTGAGTTTAGTAAGTTGAACAGATTTGCTCCTATTTTGGTAGCTTTAGAGGAGGGAAGAGTAAAACATTTTCTAGGAGGACTGAGAAGCGATGTCCAAGTGTGGGCATGGGCTAATAAAGCTAAAAATTATGAGGAGGCAGTGGAAGTCGCACTAAAAGTCGAGGCGATTGAAAATGCTAAGAATTGAGGTGCCGCAATGAGAAAAGAGAAGAGGAAAGGTGTTAAGGATGGAAGCTCTAAGGCATCTGGCCCTTCTTCAAAGATGAAAAGTGTTGAAGTATGTAGCTTCTGTGGTCGATCCGACCACCCTTATGAAAGGAGTTTCATGAGGACATACACTCTTAAGCAGCATTAGGTGCACGTAATCCAAGGCCAAGGGAGATCTGGTGTACTTACTATGTTCAAGGAAGGGTCATGACATGAGTTGTTGCTGGTCTAAGGATAAGGCTTGCTTCTATTGCGGGCAGAAGGGGCATCTGAAGTCTTCATGCCCGTAGGCTTAGTCCCCACTGCAGCCTGCCCCGCTTTAGGCTCTTCTGCCGCAACTAAACAAGGACAAAGGGAAAGGAAAGCTAAATATGGTGATCAGAGAGGAAACTCAGACCTCTACCCAAGTGATATCAGGTTAGATTCTAGTTTAACTTTTACTCTCCATTGATTGTCCTAGTTTTCATTTGTTTAGTTATCTGTTCTACAATTTTAGGGGAGTTTAAGGTGAAGAATAGGTTGGCGGGCATTCTTTTTGATTCGAGTGCCACCCATTCCTTCGTTGCCCTAAGTTTCATAGATAATCATTGTTTTAACGTGGATCGATTAGGAGTTTCCTTCAATGTCAAGCTTCCCTTCAGAGATCTGGTGATATCAAGTCAAGGAATTCAGGATATCTTATTTTCTTAGCCGACTTCCTAGCCTTTGCGGATATGATGGTATTAGATTTGGCAGATTTCGACGTGATTTTTGGCATGGACTGGTTGTCCAAGTATGATGCGGTCATCTAGTGCAAGGAAAAGCGACTGGACTTCAAGATGGACAACAGCCAACCCATGAGTGTCTATGGATTTCAGGAAAAGGGTTCCCTCATTATTTCTGCGGGACGTGCTTGTCGATCTCAAGAGTTTGGTTGCGAGGCGTATCTTGTTTCTATTTTTACTTTGGAAACAGTTTTTGTTATGCCACGTCTTGAGGATATCTCAGTGGTGCGAGAGTTTCCGGATGTCTTTCCTAATAGCCTTTCAGGACTTCCTCCTGAGAGAGAGATGGAGTTTGTGATAGACCTCGAGCCAGGAACTCGCCCTATTTCTGAAGCACCGTATAGTATGGATCCGCATGAGTTAGAAGAGTTGCACACTCAGCTGGATGAGTTGCTGCACTGTGGTTTTATTAAGCCAATTTCTTCTCTGTAGGGTTCCCCTATTTGTTCGTAAAGAAGAAAGTCAGTTCCATGAGGCTCTATATAGATTGTCAGGAGTAAAATAAGATATTAATAAATAACAGATATCCGTTGCCTCAGATTGATGATCTATTTGATTAGTTATGGAGATGCGTTGTGTTTTCAACGATTTACCTTTGATCAGGCAAACACCAATTGAGGGTATGTGAGGATGATATACCACGGACATATTTTTGTTCCCATAATAGGCATTTTGAGTTCTTGGCAACGTCCTTTGGTTTGAATATATGCCCCCTCTTCTTCTATGGATTTAATGAATAGAGTGTTCAAAGATTTCTTTGACCGTTTTGTGATTGTGTTCATAGATGACATTCTCGTGTATTCCCGCAGTGTTGAGGAGCATACTCAACCCTTGCGTTTAGTTTTGTCAACCCTGACAGAGCACGAACTCTATGCCAAGCTGAGTAAGTACGAATTCTTGTTACCCCAGGTGTCCTTTCTAGGCCATGTAGTGATTTAGGATTCTCTGTGTTGTCTGCTCCTTTAAATAGACTTACACAGAAGAATATCGCATTCATTTGGAGCGATAAGTGTGAAGAAGCCTACCAAGAGTTGTAAAAGATTTTGTGTACTACTCCAGTTTTAAATTTACCTACTGAAGTAGTCGAGTACGTTGTGTATGTGGATTCATCACACATTGGACTTGGTTATGTTTTGATGCAAGAAGGAAAGGTGATCACATAGGGATCTAGACAATTAAAGATTCATGAAAGAAACTATCATACGTATGATTTGTAATTTGTTACTATAATCAATGCACTGAAGCTTTGGAGACATTTACTATATGCCACACTGTTCAAGATCTATACAAACCATAATAGTTTAAAGTACGTCTTCACTCAAAAGGAGCTGAATCTGCGCCAGCGTAGGTTGTTTTAGTATGTAGCTGATTATGAAGTGGAGATCCTTTACCATCCATGAAAGGCTAACGTAGTAACCGATGCTTAGAGTACGAAGACCGCCAAAACCTTCAATCTATCTGTTCAATCCCTAGTGGAAGAATTTTTGTTGATGGACATTAAAGTTAGGAGTTGGACTGTGCCTGCTACTTTGGAAGCAGAAGAGCCCTCTTCGTTTTCCCTTATCAGAGTACACAAAA
This sequence comes from Platanthera zijinensis, assembly GCA_039513925.1. Lineage (NCBI taxonomy): Eukaryota > Viridiplantae > Streptophyta > Magnoliopsida > Asparagales > Orchidaceae > Platanthera > Platanthera zijinensis. Next base: position 70,062,698 of record CM077091.1, read on the forward strand.
AGGATGACCCTGATTTGTTGCATCTCTAGAATAGAACTAAGAAGGGAGAGCTACATAATTTCTCTTTGGACGAGTTAGATACTCTGAAATATTGGGGTATATTTCGTATCCATACTGTTGATGACATTCGGGCTAAGATTTATAATGAAGCTCATGGTTCCAGTGTTACCTACCATCCTGGCTCCACCAAAATGTATAAAGACTTAAAGCAAATTGTTTGGTGGTCGGGAATGAAGAATGATATAGCAAAGTTTGTGTCAAAATGTTACACGTGTCAGTGTATTAAGGAAAACTATAAAGGCCTGGTGGTAAATTGACGCCGCTTTATATTCCAAGTTGGAAGTGGGAGAGTGTTTCAATGGATTTCATCGCCGGTCTACCGAGATCTCCCCGTGGGCACGACAGATTGGCTAAGTGTGCTCACTTTTTGTCCTTTAAGATTGGGTATTCTATGAAGAAGATAGCTGAGTTATACCTTGATGAAGTCATCAGATTACATGGAGTGCCTGTTAGCATTATATTGGATCAAGACACCAGATTTTCGTCTCGCTTTTGGAAGAGTTTACAAGAGGGGTTGGGTACCAATTTAAGGTTTTCCACCGCCTATCATCCGCAGACAAATGGTCAGATTGAAAGGGTAAATCAGATCGTGGAAGATATGATCAGGTGTTACATATTGGATCACGGTGGTGCTTGGGATTAACGCCTCAGACTCATTAAATTTGCCTATAATAATAGTTATCAAGAGAGTCTGCAGATGGCCCCATTTGAGCCCTTGTACAAAAGTCATTGTAGAACTCCTTCGTTTTGGGCTGAAGTTGGCGAGAGCCACTGCTAGGTCAAAAAGCCCTTGAAGAGATGAATTATGTTGTGTCTCATATTCGAGAAAAGCTCTGTATAGCACAAGAGCATTATGAGAAGTATGATAATCGACGAAGGGTCTATCTGGAGTTTGACGTTGGGGACATGGTTTTTCTGAAGTTTTCTCCATTGTCAGGTGTTAAAAGGATTGGAAGGAACCACAAGTTAGACCCCCCAGTATGTGGGACCTTTTCAAATTCTTGAGCATATCGGAGTATCAGCTTATAGAGTGGATTTGCCTGCAACCTTCCCTGGCATCCATGATGTGTTCCAAATGAGCCAGTTACAGAAGTTTGTTCGTAGTGATCATCAAGTCCTTGACTCAGTGCCCAAGATTCAGCCCAACCTTTTGTATGTGGAAGAGCCTATCCATTTTTTGGAATCTCAAGATCGAGTTTTACGGAGAAAGACCATTCCTATGGTCAAGGTTCTTTGGAGAAACTAAGAAGTCGAGAGCGCGATGTGGGAATTGGTGTCGGTAATGAGAGAATCTCATCCGCACCTCTTCCCTTCATTTCTGGTATGAATTTAGGCTTTTGGATGTGTTTGATTTTCGCGTTTGGTCTTGTTTTGAAGTTATGATAAGTTTCGGGACGAAACTTATTTTTAGGGGGGAGTGACCGTAACGCCCTCCATTTTTTGATAATATTATTTGAATTAGTATCTTCATATTTATGGCGTCAAGGAGTTACTTTTTCTATGTTATGTTGATGGTACTGCACCGTTAGTGCGTTTTCACATCTGTTGGGTCTATTTGACCATATTTGGGGATTTTGATTTGGATATAATATTTTCCTTGATTAAAAGGGGTGAAGTTTTGAGATTTTTTGACTTGTCAAGCTTTAATTGCGATCCGAGCGTTTTTGGGTCTCGGCGCGTATTTGGATCTTTGTGATGATTTTTGGTTTAATAAGCATTTGATAATAATGCCTCAAGATTGGTGCGTTGGATTCTAGGGTTTGTCTATGCTGTTAATTTCGTAGAGTTAACATTTTATCCCAGAATATAAATCAAAACTGAATTTTTGATACTTTCCTGCTTAGTTCTCGGAAAACCGTGCTTATACTCGTGAAGACCATTCTCATTTCTCGAAAAGCCAGAAGCTGTTCCCGAGAATTTTATAATTCTTCTCGAGAAATTATATCTCTGTTCTCGAGAGGTCAAGAAGCCCTTCTCGAGAAGTCCATAGTCTTTTCTCGAGTAGCCCAGATTTAATGTTCTCGAGAAGCACTTGCTGGTTCTCAAGAAGTTTTTTTAGTACTCGAGAAATCCTTATTAGTACTCAAGAGGTACGTTTTAGTTCTCTCGATTTGTAATCTTGTTCTCAAGAAGGCAATTAGTTCTCGAGAAGTCTTTCCTTATTTTCGAGAGGCCCTGGAGCCTGTTTTCGAGTAATGCTTCGTATACTCGAGAAATATCTTCCTCTCTACTCGATAAGTTTCTATTAGTACTCGAGAACTACCTTTCTGTTCTCGAGAAGTTTTGATGTACTCGAGAAGTTTTCTTTCCACTCGAGAAATCCTTGACTTCTTCTTGAGAGGTCCGGTCCAGCTAACCCTATTTCTCGGTTCATTTTTCGTAAATGCAGTTATTCTAATATTACACTTACTGTATATATACCTTCTTCTTCCTCATTCATTTTAGACCGACTTCCAGTTCATCAACCGAACCAGAGCAGTGTGAGCGAGAGAGAGAAAGTTCTTCCGTGATTCTTCCGGTGTCTGTCGACGGTGCTTCGGTGCTCGAAATCTTGAACTAATCATAGATCTTGGAATCTCTCAGCGCGAGCTTCATCATAGTGGTAAAATCTTCCCCATTCCTTGAGTTTTTATCGCTAGGGTTTTCGGCCCTAACTCCTTTTTTTGGTCGTTCTCGTTAGATTTTTATTTCTCTCATCTTCTTTAGCCGCGATCTACGACATGGAGCGATTTGGACAGTTTTTCCCACAAAACCAAGGCAAGTGCTGGTTTTCCCTCTTTCCCCTTTCTCCGATTTGATGGTAACTGTTAAGCTTTTGTTCTTTAATCTTTCTACACTTTTTTATTTCAAATTTGTGGATATGTTTAATCTTCCCTTGGAATCTAATCTAATTTATAAGTCCTTATCATGATTATTCAACTTCGTAGCGTTGTAGTGATTTGATGAAATGTTATATTATTGGCTTTAATCGCCCTTAACTATTGTTATTGAACGTGTTAGAATTTACCTAGGATTGTAAATCCTTCCTGAAGGTTGATTAACCGCTTCTTAATCTAGAAATTTATAGTAGAATCCGATCTGTCGAGTCTTGAGATATATAATGGTTTCTCTGGTTGCGGGAGTTAGTGGATGTAACCACATCCGCAATATTTGAGATTTATTTCATGCTTTTCTTTTGTTGCGGGTGTTAGTAGGCGAATCCACCGCCGCAAGGTTTATTTTCATTTATTAGTACCTTGTGGAACTCTACCGGGTGTTTGGGCATCTACGGTGAATGGTGGAGTGTATGAGTCTCCCCCACAGTTAGACGGATATGATATATCTGTGAGGGTGTGTTCAGATGAGTGACCACCTCGCCTGTGTTTTTTAGTAGAGTTGACCATATATGGCTAATAAAGTTTGCAGTATTTTTTCTTATGATTTTATCTTAATTTCCACCCTTTTAGCCTTGTGCATCTGGTGCGATATGTTGTATGTGATGATTCACGTAAGTTCTATGTTTCCAAAATTTGGTACTTTACTTTTGTACTTTACTTTAGAACTTTTGGTCTTGGGTTAGTATCCCTTTTGACCTTTGTTTATCTTTGTCTTACTTTTCTGCCACCGCTTATACTTTCTTGCTTAGGGGTTCTGTGTTTGGAATGCCTAAGGTTCGGAGCTTTAGCAGGTAGTGGAGCTGATTTTGGTGTTTATGAGCAGTAGTGTTGGCTGTAGTTTTCACCTCGCCGTTGCGAGGTAGTTGTTGTTTTGTTTCGGTACTTGGTTTAGACATACTTTTACTTGATGTGGGTTCATGTCAAATTGTTGAAGCCCACAAGATAATTGATTTCTTGATACCTTGCTAGCTTCCAGTTGTTTTCTTATGATGAATTGGATTACTTGCTCTGTGGGATGATTTATGCAAGGAATGCATGTTAGGTTTTTTAAAGTATAAAATCTACTAGTATTACTTCATAAATTGCATATTTTAAAACTCTAACTCATTATGTTTAGCGATCATAAAAGCTATTTTTACTACAATTATAAACATAGAGTCTTGAATACCATGAGTTATTCCTGGGAAACGTTTACAGTCATGTAGGATGTTTAATCTCATAAGAGAAGTATTATTCGCAGCGTATACTATTCTTTCCTGTGGATATGGTTAAATGCTTAACATATATTGATTTTTCACTAAATCACTTAAAGATCTCTCTTTTTTGTGCCTAGTAGGAGTTTTTCCTGAGCTTCCGCAGTTATCCCCTACTGACGTGGCATCATGACACACATTTTCTCTTACTCTGATATATTATTAAATGCGAAGAAAAAACGAGTTGTAACATGCAGACCTCGATCAACGCATCGCTCTACGCACCTGATGACTCACACTCCAACTAGGGAGTCAACCTCGTCGCAGGATGCTTTGGCGGTATTTCTAAACGGGCAAACAAACAACTCATAAAAAATCGTAGCTTACAACTAGGCCACACAACTTAGTAGAGACCATAATTAAAAGACACTTGCTTATGCTGCAACATGCTCTGGGACTTTACAATGATGTTATGTCCTACTAAAGATGATATCCTCTCATCTTATTGACTCAAGTGCCTATGATATGAATGCATGGTTTCAATAATCTTATTTAAAAATCATGTGTGTACATGTGTCATCATGTAAACCTTTACTTAGCGCGCGTGCTTATGCGATGATATGCTATATATGTAATGCTATGCATTTTAAAAAGGCCTTAATGAATGTTATGAGCGGCATACACATGAAATGTTATGCATCTCATACTACATAACCGTCACATGTTTCGAACTATGGTGGATCCATATAAAACACATATTTTGCATCCCATACTACATAATATGCCTCGTATACTTCTTATCAGGTTATGAGTGTACTGACTATGTTTCAGTTAAAACGTACTGATGACACATCGGTGTGTGTATGCAAATGAATGAAGGAAAACAAAACTACAACAGATTGGCTGGTTCAACCAATTTATCAAACCAACCTCCCTCTAATACCAACTATCACAACCTGCATTTTAACCGCCTCTACGGATATATCAGAGTAAGTGAAAATGAGCGTCATGATGACATGTCAGCAGGGATAACTGCGGAAGCTCGGGCAAAACTCTTACTTAATACATAAAGAAAGATTTTTAATTTATTTAGAGAAAATCCAGTTTAAGTTAAACAATTAGCCATATCCCTCGGCTTAGTGGCTCATCTTGTCCATTGGGAAAATAGTTATACGCTATGGAAAAATACTTCTTTTATGAGATTAAACATCCTACATGAGTGTAAACGTCCTTGATGGACAACTCATGCTATGTAAGACCCGAGATTTATAATAAGTATAGCTAAAAGTATTTACGCTAACAAGAAAGTAGTGACATAATTTTGAAAGATATGACATGTATGATATACTTATAATAGGGTTTTATAAGTTAAAAAATATCTAACATGTAGTCCTAGCATAAAACATCCCAGCGAGCAAGTAATCCAATTCTTCACAAAGAAAACAACTAGCAGCTAGCAAAGTATCCAAAATCAACTATCCTGTGGGCGTCAAAAATCTAACCCAAATTCACATAAAGTAAAAATATGTCTAAACTAGGTATAACGATTAAAACAACAACATCCTCGCAACGGCGAGGTGAAAACCACAACTAACACTGCTGCTCATGAATTCCAAAACCAGCTCTAGTACCTGCTAAAGCTCCGAACCTGAGGCATTCTAAAAATAGAACACCTCAGTAAGAAGGTACAAGCGGTGGCATAAAAGTAAACTAAAAAGTAAACAAAGGTCAAAAGGGGTACCAACCTAAGACCTAAAGTATTGAAGTAAAGTACAGATGTAAAGTACCAAAATCAAAAAATAAAACTTACGTGAATCATCACGTGCAACAAATCACACATGATGCACAATTATATAATGTTGAAAGCATGATTAAATCATAAGAAAGAATTCTCAAAACTTTATTATCCACATGTGGTCAAGTCTACCCAAAAACACAGGCGAGTTATTCGCTCGTCCGGACACACCCTCAATGATAAAATATCCTTCTAACTGCTGGGGAGACTTATACACTCCACCATTCACTGCAAATGCCCAAACACCCAGTAGAGTTTCACAAGGTACTAAAAAAGGGAACAACCTTTTGGCGATAGTTTTGTCCACTAACACCCGCAATAATGGAAAAACATTATATAAACCTCAAGACTTGGCACATCGGATTCTGCTAGACATTTCTATATTTAGAGGTGGTTGATCAACCTTCAGGAAGGATTCTTAATCCTAGATAAATCTTTAACACATCCTACATAATAGTAAGGGATGGCTAAAAGAGAATGATTCAGTCACATCATCAAAGCATATACTGCTTTACAAGGTTAGATTAGCAAAATCAAGAACAAGGGATTAGGAAAGAACTATAATCAGCAAGTTAATAATGATAACGATAAAAGAAATTATAAATCTCAGTTGATCGAGAGAAAGATGGGAAGAGGGGAGTGAAACAACCACTGATAGTATATTTTGTAGTCTTAACTATTAAGGTGTATTTTCTAGTTTTTAATGTGCTTATCTTATCTTATTAGCTTATTTTTTATATTTCTTATGTAAATATTATTGCCACTAATGTTTATTTTTGTATTTGCAGGTTTCATAAATTGTGGCCAAAAATGACCTAACACGGCCACCAACACGGCCGTGTCATAGGGCGTGTCAACCTTGTCGTGTCAACATGGCGTGTCACCAGAGTAAAAATCAAGAGATCATCCCGAGAAGGACACGACCAGTTGACACGGTCGTGTCGCCAACAATATTACTGGGCGTGTCAACCTGACCAAGTCACTGCCATGTTGATAGAAAGCCAAAGACTCTCCAGAGAAGGACACGACCACCAAACACTGTCGTGTCGCCGCCGTGTTGCAAGAATCCGAAGTCGTTCCAGAGAAAGACACGGCCAAGGACACGGTCGTGTCTCCGGGCATGTCTCCATCACATCGAATCCTGCTACCCTCCATAAATGCATCCTGCGTCAAAGTCCATTAACTACACAGGACATGGCCAGCAACACGACTGTGTCACTGTCCGTGTCAGCATAGGAGAACCCACTTTTCGATGATGCAATGATCACTCCCGCCAGAACCACTGCCCTAGGTCAACCTGTACAGGACACGACCACCAACACGGCCGTGTCGATGGCCGTGTCACCCCCCTTAAGTTTTCTATAAATTGAGCCCTTCTCCAAGCATGAAGAAGAGTTTTGGCTAAGAGGGGGAGGTGCTACCCCTTGGTTTTCTACTATTTTTTATGCTTTTCTCTCTCTCTCCCTTTCTCATTTCATGTTTTTCTATTCCTAGTTTAGCTCCCCTTTTGTTTTTTCTTTTCTAATAGCTTTTTTAATTGCTTTTAGCTTAATGTTATGCTAGCATTGTTTACTTTTTCATGCACTTGTAATTTTCATTTCTAAGTTTATAGCTCTCCTTTATCATTTATAAAAACTATTATTTCTTCTATCTTTTACCTTGTGTTCTTACTATGCTTTACTACTCATCCCCCCTCCTCCATTTCACCATGAGTAACTAATCCTCCTTGTACTCGATCTTGATGATCCGAGGTTCGAGCGATTATGTAATGATGATTTAATTTACCTTTTCTTTTTAGGTTTTAGGCCTTCGATTTACTGTTGATTTTTCATGCGTTGGAGGTATTTCATCGATATATATTCTCCACCTTTGCTTTCATTCAGGGATAGCTGAGACGTCGATAGTTTGAAGTGAGCATTCAAGAGTAAAGTGAGTTGTACGCACCCATCGAGAGAGGCAGACATCCAAATCTCCCAGATTGGAGTAAAATCCAATACCGGGGTTCACCGCGTAAAGAGAGCTTTAGGCCTCTGATTTAGACGAGAGTCGATCGGACCATCCAAAACTCAGTTGGGCATGACTTCGAGTGAAGCGTGTTAAAGCTTTAGGAACCTCCACGGTCAAGGACCTTTACCCTATTAAGCTTAGGTTTATTTATCGTGTTTTTAATTGACTATTGCCGAGGTGATTCTTGATCGAGTGCATTTTCTATTTAGTCGTTCCAACCCGTTATTGCAATCGCTTCTTTTACGCTCTCTTTTTAGTTTAGTGCAAGTAGTTCTCTTTAGTTTTATTTCTTTTCCTTAATTGCAATTAGTTTCTCTAAACCCTAGATTTCCCGTCGATAAAATAATAGTCTTTTTGTGAGTAAGTGTACTCAACAGTTCCCGGATTTCAATACGACACTTGTGTCCCCGAGCTATTGTTTGATAGGTATACTTGCCTCATTGTATTACTAGTTCAATTGCTTTATTTTCTTCGAAGCTTAGCGACCACCAAGTTTTTGGCACGGTTTCCGCGGAGAAACTATTGTTGATATATCGAAAACATGAAACTATTAATTTTATCATTTCTCTTTCTCATCGTCCTTCTAAAAAATTTTAAAATCCAAAAAATTTTATTATCGCTCTTAATAGAAACCCACTCCTCAATTTTTCTACGCCATCTAATTCTCTCAAAAAGGGCAAAGGGATTAAAATACCACTATCTTGTCTAGTACCCTTGGAACCCTTCATTGGGTATCCCTTGGGAAGTTTGGGAGTTAAATTATTAAAAAAAATCTATTTCAAAAAAAATCTCTAGCTTTTTTCTAGTTTACTTCTTTCTCTTTCTTCATCTTCCCTTATTTTACTGTATGACCCAAGGGAATTCGTCGGCTATTTTGGACTTGGACCACGAAATTGAGCGTACTCTTGGGAGAAGATCGCGATTTCAAGGCCCTACTTCCCAAATACTAGTTAAGAATTCTGAGTCATCTTCTACTTTAAGAATGGCAGAACCCCAAGTGGAGGAAGCCGTGCAAAGACCTATGTATTATTATGCATGACCGAATCTCGAGGGAACAAAATCAAGTATAGTTCGCCCTGCGATAACTAATAACAATTTTTAACTGAAGCCTCTTGCAATTCAAATGGTGCAGTAATATGTGCAATATGACAGACTTTAAGATGAAGATACGAACGCACATATAACAAGCTTTCTTGAAATTTGCGACTCCTTCAAGATAAATGGTTTTACAAATGATGTTATTTGGCTAAGATTATTTCCTTTCTCTCTAAGAACTAAGGCTAAGTAGTGGCTGAACACTCTACCTAAAAATAGCATCACCACCTGGAATGAATTAGCTGAAAATTTTTTGGCGAAGTATTTTCCGCCAGCTAAATTTGCAAAACTTAGGGAACGACATTTCCGCTTATGGACAAATATACTACAAAACCTTATATGAAACTTGGGGAAGATTTAAAGAATTTTTAAGACGATGCCCACATCACGCGCTGCTTGTATGGTTACAAGTGAAAATGTTTTATAACGGGTTAAATCAAAATACAAAGCAAATGATAGATGCAGCTTCTGGCGGTAATTTAAAACATAAGACCCCGGAAGTAGCTCTTGAGCTTTTTGAGAACATAGCCATGAACACATTTCAGTGGAATGTGCCTAGGTCATGCCCAAACAAACCTACAGGTATCTTTGAAGTAGACAATGTCTCCCGGCTAGCTCTACAAGTGGAAATCCTAAGCAAAAAGATAACAGAGATGACTGCTGCCTCCGCCCCTCAGGTATGGGAATCTGCAACTCCTGCTCCAGAGCACTTAGATTTTGTTAAAAATATGCCTAGAAATGCTTTTAATAATTTATCTGCTCCGAATTTTCTAGCGCCCGATTTTAATTTTCCGAATAGTTATAATCCGGCTTTAAGAAATCACATGAATTTTTAATGGATTAATCCCTCGAACGCTATGTGCTCGGCACCACAAAACAATTTTTCTGCACCACCACCACAACCTCTTCAAAACTATCCAGAACCTACAAGCTTGGAGGAGTTACTTTCAAAATATATAACCACAAATGGCGTTACTATTAGAACATTAACTAAAAGTGTTAAAAGTCTTGAAAATCAAGTAGGACAGCTCGCAAAAAAAATTTCTGAGCGACCCATAGGGTCTCTTCCTTCCAATACCGAGCCCAACCTGAGAGAGTAAGCGAAAGCTATAACTCTTCGGAGTGGGAATCAAGTTCCTGGTATGGTAAGTGAAGAGCCCGAGGAAACCTCCGCCCCCTCTTTAAAAAATCAAAGCTACGCTCCTATTTTAAAAATTCCACCCTCTACTTAAGAAGTTACTCTCCCTATGTTAGAAAAATATCTCACTCCACCACCCATTTTCAAAAATAATCCAACCCCGTCTTACCCTTCCGAACTTTATAAACAACATCAGGATGATCAGTACTATCGCTTCTTAGAGATGTTTAAGCTAATCCACATAAATCTGCCCTTCCATGAAGCGATTTACCAGATGCCGAAGTATGCTATGTATCTTAAGGACCTCCTAACCAAAAATAAGAAGTTAGAGAACCTTTCACATATCACGTTAAACGCCAAGTGCTCTGCGGTTTTGACAAATGGCTTACCAAAGAAATTCAGTGACCCGGGTAGTTTTTATATTCCGTGTTTCTTTGGTGGTCTTTTTATCAAAAACGCATTGGCCGACTTAGGTTCGAGTATTAATCTAATGCCCCTCTCGTTGTTTAAGAAGTTATAAATTGGTAGCCTCAACCCCACACGCATGAGTATCTAGCTCGCTGATAGATTTGTTAAGTACGCATTAGGAATAGTGGAGGATGTCTTAGTGAAAGTTGACAAGTTCATCTTCCCGGTGGACTTCATAATTTTGTACATCGAAGAAGACGTTGAGGTTCCCGTGATCCTTGGCCGACCCTTCCTTTACACCTCTCGAGCTATCATTGATGTAAGAAATGGTAAGCTTTTCCTTCGAGTAGGTGATGACGAAGTGACTTTCTCTATCACACCTTCGATGAAAAACACCTCAGCAAATGATGACTCCAATTTTTTCGTAGATGTAGTAAGTGATGAATCGTCCTATTGCCTCTCTGATTTTGAAAAAGAATTTTCTGATTTTTGTTCCTCCTCTTCTCTTCCAACTGAATCGCTACACCTAAGTGAAGAACCCTCTTATCGTCTATTTGAATTTGAAAAAGAATTTTTTGATTTTTGTTCCTCCTCTACTTTTCTAACTGAATCGCTGCAAGAAGCCGCCTTGTCCACCAGCTCCACCCATTATAATTTTTCACCTAAAAAGATCTACGAAGATATAGTATTTGAAAAAGAAAGAATTTTTAAAACCTCATATGAAGAACCCCCTACCCTAAAACTTAAAGAACTTCCTGAACATCTCAAGTATGCCTTCTTAGAAAAAATTCCAAACTGCCAGTAATAGTTTCGGCCTACTTCATGGATATGCAAAATGATAAACTTCTTTTAGTTCTACGTAAGCATCACTGAGCTATTGCCTAGCAAATTTCCGATATCATGGGAATATGCCCATCTTTCTACACTCACAAAATCTTAATGGAAGATGTTCACGTAATTCAATACAACCTTAGCGCCATATAAACCAGAACATGAAAGAAGTTGTTAAGGGCGAGGTTATGAAACTCTTAGACGCAGGAATTATCTATCTTATATCAGATAGTAAGTGGGTTTGCCCTGTTCAGGTAGTGCCAAAGAAGGGAGGGATAACTGTTGTTGTAAATGAAAAAAATGATTTAATCCCGACACGGACGGTGATGGGTTGGAGAATGTGTATAGATTATCGTAAGTTAAATGATGCCACCCACAAGGATCACTTTCCGTTTTCGTTCATTGATCAAATTTTAGAACGATTCTCCGACCATAGCTTTTATTATTTTCTCGATGGTCTCTCGGGGTATTTTCAAATCCCCATCTCTCCTGAGGAACAAGAGAAAACTATGTTTACTTGTCCCTTCGACACCTTCTCTTACCGAAGGATTCCATTTGGATTGTGCAATGCGCAAGCTACATTCCAGCGATGTATGCTCGCTATATTTAACAAGTACATAGATAGCATTATGGAGGGATTCATGGACGATTTCTCTATATTCGGTGATGCATTTGAAAGTTGTTTAGAAAACGTCGAAAAAGTCTTAGAACGATGCGAAGAGACTAACCTTGACCTAAATTGGGAAAAATGCCATTTTATGGAAAGGGAAGGGTTAGTTTTCGGTCATAAAATTTCGGCAAGAGGAATTGAGATAGATATTGATAAGATAGAAGTTATCGATAAGCTGCCGCCGCCTATAAACATAAAAGATATAAGATGTTTCCTAGGTAACGCTGGTTTTTACTGTCGCTTCATAAAAGACTTCTCCAAGATCACCAAGCCTCTTACCCTTCTCTTAGAAAATAAAGCACCATTCAATTTTGATGACCTTTGCCTAACAGCGTTTAATTTAATAAAAGAAAATTTAATTAATGCCCCGATTTTGATAGCTCCGGTGTGGGACCTTCCATTTGAAATCATGTGCGATGCGAGTAGTTACGCGGTGGGAGCCGTATTAGGTCAACACATATCTAATAACTTTCACCTAATCTATTATGGTAGTAAAACGCTTACATTTGCACAGGAAAACTACACCACGGCCGAGAAGGAACTTCTAGCTGCAGTATTCGCTTTTGACAAATTTCTCCCTTACATTACGCTTTCAAAGATTATTGTTTTTACGGACCACTCGGACCTCAAATATCTTCTCTCTAAATCGGTTTCCAAGCCATGCTTGATTCACTGGGTCTTACTCCTCCAGGAGTTTGACTTAGAGAACCGTGATAAGCGAGGAGCCGATAACTTGGCCGCCGACCATCTCTCTAGATTAGACAATCCCTTTATAGAAAAATTAGATGAAAAATCTTTTAATGATTATTTTGCTGTTGAGAAGCTGTTTTCAATTAACACATAGCCTTCTCCTTGGTTCGCACAAATAGCCAACTATTTAGTGGCTCGTGTGCTCCCAAAAGAGTTCTCATCTCAGCAAAAGAAAAAATTCTTTTCTGAGCTGAAGAACTATTTTTGGGAAGACCCGCATCTTTTCATAGTATGTGTGGACCAAGTGATTAGGAGATGTGTTTTTTATGAATAAGGAGTTGATATTTTAAAACACTTAAATGAAGGACCGATAGGTGGGCAGTATCAAGCTGCTCGCACCGCTCACAAAGTGCTAAGTGCGATAGTTGCCAACGGTCGAGCAATATTTCCAATAAAATTGAAATGCGGTAAAATTATTTCCTTGAGTGCGAAATTTTCGACCTCTGGGGTATCGATTATGCTCTCCCCCTTCCTTCTAGCTTCAAAAAAAAGTGTATTTTAGTTGTCGTTGATTATGTTTCTCGATGGGCCGAAGCCCAAGCTCTTCCAATGAATAACTCCCGAGTTGTAGTTACCTTTTTGAAAAAAAATCATTTTCTCGATTCGGTACGCCGCGCGGTATCGTTAGTGAAAGAGGTTCCCATTTCTATAGCGCGCAATTTTCTACAATTCTTATTAAATACTGCATTACACATAAGCTTTTAACTTCCTACAACCCCCAAACTAACGGACAATTCGAAGTAGTGAATAGAGAAATAAAAAGAATATTCGAAAAAACTGTTTCAACTTCTATGAAAGACTGGTCAGCAAAATTAGACGATGCTCTATGGGCCTACCGAATAGCATACAAAATCGCCCTCGGATGTACGCCGTATCGGTTGGTCTATGTAAAATCATGTAATTTACCCGTAGAACTAGAACACCGCGCTTTTTGGGCCTTAAGATTTTGAAAATTCGATCCCCACTCTATCGGCGACTTTAGAAAATTTCAACTCAATAAACTCGACGAGTGACGCTCTTACACGTACGAAAATAACAAACTTTATAAAGAGAGGACGAAGTGTTTGCACGATAAACACTTAAGGCATCTGAAAACCTTTAAGCTGGGCGACAAGTTTGTTCTTTATAATTCTCGATTACGTTTATTTCCGGGCCAGTTAAAATCACGTTGGTCTTAGGCCTTTACTATTTTAGAAGTTTTTCCATATGGAACTGTTTTGATTTCACACCATGATAAGGGTAATTTCAAACTGAATGGTCAGCGTCTTAAACTATATTTCTATGGTGATGTCAGTCCTAACTATGTTAACTCTATCCTCCATGATTTGACTTTTAAATAGTTTAAAACTTTGTTAAAACTTTGAATAATATTTTTGGGAAAATATTTTGGACAAAAATTTTTTTATGCGTCGAGCTCAAACGACGCTTTAAACAAAGGGCGCTTTTGGGAGGCAACCCAAGTTATACTTTTCTATTTTCTTTATTTTATAATTTTTGCCCTAGACGGCTACGACAAGCTGAAGGTTCTGCGATCACCTGCCCCAATGTTGCTGAATCCATCACGAAGTCCAAAGAAGACATTTCATGAAGATCCAAATTGCAAGCATGGGGGAGCGGCATCACTTAACATTCACACCAAATAAAGCCGGGGAAGTAACTGTTTTTCAATTCTGTAGTTTCAATTCTGTAATTTTATTTTCTATCCTTCTCTAACCCCCTTCTCCATTGAGGACAATGTAATTTTAAGCTTGGGGGAGGGATTCCTCCTTCTTTTTGCTATTTGTGAATATTTTTCTTTTTTTGTATATTTTTTTTCAAAACTCCAAAAAAAATAAATTTCTTAAAAATAATAATAAAAAAATTATTTTCAAAATCCAAAAAAAGAGAATATTTCAAAAGTAAAAAAATATATACATGCTTTTTGTTTTTACTTTAATATTTTAGACATTTTGGTATTTCAATGAGACCCCTTGTTTTTGTTCTGTTTTTCTCAAAATCTCATATAAACTTCTTAGTTAATTATAATTTTTCTAATCGTCTTTTTTAATTATATTTCACAAGTAAAATGTTGTCCATGCTGTGTTTCTAATTCACGGTAGAATTTTAAGCTGAAATATTTTTCTAAATCACGTATTTCTATTATGGTTTTTTGTTCTTTATTTCCTTTACTTTCTAAAAAATTCATCATCCACTATTTTCCTTTTGGTTTTTAGATAATTTTTGTAAGGTCAAATTTAGATTAGCGTAGTAGATGTGAACGATTCTAGACTCATATTATCCTAATTTTTAAACCAAGTTCATAAATCTCTATTTAATTTCTAGGACCTACATTTTGAAATTTTTCAAAGCTAATGCTTTGGGCAAACTTTAGGAGCATGAAAATGATATAGGACATTTTTGTTTTCATTTGTGCCTTCTTGCCTCCCTAAAATTATCCCACTAGTTAGCCACTTTTGAAACTTTTTCAAATTTCATTTGATAACTCCACTTTCATATCATTTTCACCAAAGCCAAATTTTTCCAACCCTTCTTATCATGCTAAACTTTTTGAGCTTTATAAATTTCACAATGTGAAAGGTTTGTTTTGGAATTTTTTTGGAAATCTTTTTGAAATAGGATGCTCAAAAGTTATGCTTCTTTTTATGGCCAATTTCAAAATGTTGATGGCCTTTGTTTTGGCAATAAAATAAAATAAAAAATAAAAGAAAAAGAAAAAGAAAAAGAAAAAGAAAAAGAAAAAATATATGTTATTTTATGAAGATTTTGAAGCTCTTTATTTTTGGTTTAGCGTGATTTTAAGCCTTCATGTTTATCTTTGAATTCCATTCATAATTATATGCCTAAACCAATCATTTCAGTCCTATTAAGTCTTGTTGATTCATGCTCCTAGGTTTTCTTTTAGTTAGGTAAAGAAAAATAGTAGACCAGTTAAGTCTTGGATTTAAATTTAGATTTTTGTTTTTTATTTAATTTGGATATAAAATGCCTCTTAGGATCTAGTAAAAACTCAATGTGTTTTCCATTTTCGATGCTTTGCTTAAATTTATTCAAAGAATTTCGGCAAAATTTTGGATTATTTATTTTTGTTAAGTAAAGTTTATAAAAGTTAAACCATACCTAAATAATTGTTTTATATTTACGTTTCACTTTTTCCCTACTTAGAATTTTTCATAGTACTTGTGTAGGCATAATTAGAACTTTTTGATTAGTCCTATTTTATGGTTATCTAGTTTTTAAATTTTTGCTTGGGGACAAGCAAAGCTTAAGCTTGGGGGAATTTGATAGTACGTTTTGTAGTCTTAACTATTAAGGAGTATTTTCTAGTTTTTATTGCGCTTATCTTATCTTCTTAGTTTTTTTATGTTTCTTATGTAAATATTATTGCCACTAATGTTTATTTTTGTTTTTGCAGGTTTCGTAAAATTTGGCCAAAAATGACCTGACACGGCCACCAACACGGCTGTGACATAGGGCATGTCAACCTTGTCGTGTCAACATGCCGTGTCACCAGAGGAAAAATCCAGAGATCATCCCGAGAAGGACACGACTAGTTGACACGGACATATCACCAGCCGTATTACAGGGTGTGTCATCATGGCTGTGCGCCGCCGTATTGATAGAAAGCCGAAGACTCTATAGAGAAGGACACAGCAACCAAACATGGCCATGTCACCGCCGTGTTGCCAGAACCCGAAGTCGTTCCATAGAAGGACACGACAAAGGACACGACCGTGTCGCTGGGTGTGTCTCTATCACATTTAAGCCTGCTGCCCGCCATAAATACATCCCGCATCAAAATCCATCAACTACACAGGACACAACCACAAACACGGCTGTGTCGCTGGCTATGTCAGCATGGGTGGGCCCACTTTTTCAATGACGCAATGATCACTCCTGCCAGAACCACTGCCCGAGGTACCCTTGTATAGGACACAACCACCAACACGACCGTATCGATGGCCGTTTACCCCCCCCCCCCCCTTAAGTTTTCTATAAATTGAGCCCTTCTCCAAGCATTGAAGAAGAGTTTTGGTTGAGAGGGGGAGATGTTGCCCCTTGGTTTTCTAGTGTTTTTTTATGATTTTCTCTCTCTCTCTCTCCCTTTCTCATTTCATGTTTTTCTATTCCTTGTTTAGCTCGCCTTTTTTTTTGATTTTTTAATAGCTTTTGTAATTACTTTGAACTTAATGTTATGGTAACCTAGTTTACTTTTTCATGCACTTGAAATTTTCATTTCTAAGTTTGTAGCTCTCCTTTATCATTTATAAAAAGTGTTGTTTCTTCTCTCTTTTACCTTGTGTTCTTACTATGCTTTACTACTCATCCCCCCACCTCCATTTCACCATGAGTAACTAATCCTCCTTGTACTCGATCTTGATGATCCGAGGTTCGAGCGATTAATTTATGATGCTTTAATTTACCTTTTCTTTTTAGGTTTTGGGTCTTCGATTTACTCTTGATTTTTCATGGGTTTGAGGTATATCATCGATATATATTCTCCACCTTCTTTTTCATTCTGGGCTAGCCGAGAGGCCGAGAGTTTGAAGTGAGCATTGAAGAGTAAAGAGAGTTGTATGCACCCCTAGAGAGAGGTAGACGACCAAATCTACCGAATTATAGTAAAATACAATAGCAGGGTTCACCGCGTAAAGCGAGCTTTAGGGAACCTATTTATACGAGAGTCGGTCAGACCTTCCTAAACTCAGTTGGGCACGAATTCGAGAGAAGCGTTTTTAAGCTTTAGGAACCTCCACGGTCAATGACCTTTACCCTATTAAGCTTAGGTTTATTTATCTTATTTTTAATCGACTCATGCCGAGGTGATTCTTGATCGAGTGCATTTTTTATTTCATCGTTCAACCTCTTTATTACAATCTCTTCTTCTACGCTCTCTCTAGTTTAGTGCAAGTAGTTCTCTTTAGCTTTATTTCTTTTCCTTAATTGCAATTAGTTTATCTAAACCCTTGATCTTCCATCGATAAAATAATAGTCTTCGTGTGATTAAGTGTACTCAACAGTTCCCAGATTTCAATACGACACTGTACCCCCTAGCTACAGTCCGATAGGTATACTTGCCTCATTGTATAGCTAGTTTGGTTTCTTTATTTTCTTCGAAGCTTAGCGAACACCAATAACTTGCCTAGGTTTTGCCGGAAAAAACTCTCCAACTCGCTGCTTGTCATAGATAGGGGCTAAAGAAGACGAGGGAAGTCAAAATCTAACAAGAATGGCAAAAAGAAGAGATATAATGCCCCCATCCGTCGCATGGAATATAACAGAGGGTTCGGTCGGGGCCCCACTCTATATTTCACAAACAAACGACAAAATTACTTATGAATATCAAAAACATTTTATGGGCACCCTAACTCAGAGAATTCTAGCGGAAGTTATTACTTAAAACAACTCATCCAACGAATGTCCACTAAATATATAAATACCCATTTATATATACAACACCAGGAATGTATACTAACACACACCGCCATGACCTTAAGGTCTTACAGGTTTCTCTTTACAAAATATGATTTCATACAACGGCACGCAAGCCGGCCACACATGAAATCAAAATATTCACACGGCCTGTGAGGGCCTACAAATAACAGTAATAGCAAGGGCTTCAGCCCGCCCAATCCCATCAACCCGCAACACCTGTATAAGGACGTCCACCCTAAAGGTGATAAACAAAGCAACTGTCAGCTTCCAGCTGATCAATTATAATGACCCTACCACTTACCCGGGGTAGTGGTTCATTCCCTACATGCATTGCAGTCTTAACACATATATATCAATACACAATATCATCACCAACGCCGGCCTTCGTTCCAGAAGCTCAGTGCACTCAGGGCACGCTTTCAGTGTATCGGAACATCCTTCGTACACCACCGACTAGAGGTTCTTAACTTGTTGGCGATGGAGCATAGTCTGCTACAGTGTGCAGACTGGAGACCCTCTCTCCCATCCCATTCAGAGGTAGTAACCCCACAATAATACTTGAGCATCATCGATCGGTATGCCGGAAAGGCCCGCAACCCCCCATTTGCAATATTCCCAAACGACCGCTCACAACGATCTTACTACTGAACTTATTGGGTAGCCTACCCACTCAGAGGTTCTTAACTTGTTGGCCATGGGCATCAGTCGCCAAATCCCTATTGGAGACCTCTCGCACCTAGCCACTCAGAGGTGCTCGCTTACAACAATCCGATCATTGAACTTGGTGGCTGGCCTACAAACCTAGAGGTTCTCGCATCCCTCTCTTAACACCGGCATAATGTGCGGCTTTCCAATCCACCATACGGCTTGTACCGATCATACAACCAATTGAGCTATGCAAAGCTTCCTTACCACACTTCACAAGAGTCCTCACACGCTCCGCAAGCTATTCATTGTATACACGAAGTCTTCTCCGGATCGCAGCATCACTAATATAGAATATATGTCCAGATGTGCATCACACAACATGCCTATTCCGTATTACACTTTCGGATCTAAATGAAGACTCAACCACTGGAATCACTTACGCTCTTACATATTTTGATGGAAGATTACATAGATATACATGCATAAACAAAGGGCTTCACCTGCCCAAGGAAGAATGATCATTACCCTTGACGATTGCTTCGGCGTATTGAAAGAACTAGCCGGATTGAAATCACCGCAGCGGCCTTGCCTCCGCAACGCTTAACTCGGCTCTCGATTCGGACAGCTGACGCTCCACCGGCAGTAGGAAAGCTTCTCTTTCTTGCTTCCTTACTCTCCCCTCTCTCTTCTCTTTACAAAGAGAATGAACAACATAAGAATGAGATATTCATCTCCATTCTCAGCCTTATAATAGTAGGGAGGAACATAGACCAGAGGATTCAAATAGAAGGGAACGAATGGCCTCGATATGCTTTGAAAAGCATCTTTTCCGAGCTTATACGGCTTGTGATACGCCCGTGTCACAGGCTGTGTTCCTTGAGCGACTACAGAACCAACTCAATCTGGATCAAAACACGGGCTACAACATGCCCGTATCACTTCCTGACACGCCCGTGTCAACCAGTACACGACTGTATGCCTGGTCGTGTCACCCCATCATCATAGGACAAAATCACCCGAGAAGAACACGGCTAAGGCACACACATGTGTCCTTGGATGTGTGCCCAACACACCCCGGTGACATGCCCGTGTTACAGGCCGTATGCCACACTCAACGCTACTCCACTCAACTCCACTCAACGCCGCTCGATTACCAACCCAAGAAGGACATACCCGTGTCCGAGTCCGTGTCACCTCTCGACGATCGTCGACCGTTCTATCTCAAGAACTCGACTCGACGCACACCATAAAGGACACGCCCGTATCCAAGGCTGTGTGCACTGGACACGCCCTGGGATACGCCCGTGTCGCAGGCCGTGTCACCCAGCCTGACCCCATTTTGGGATTTATGGTTTTTTGGGGTTTTTGGGGTGTTACAAGAGATTAGGGCCAAAAACCCTAGCGAGAAAAACTCAAGAAATGGGGAAGATTTTACCACGATGACGGAGCTCTGGCTAAGAGCTTTCAAGATCTAGGTTCGGTTCAAGATTTCGAGCACCGGGGCACCATGGGCAGCCACCGGAAGAATCATGGAAAAAATTTCTCTCTCTCACTCACGCCGCTCTAGTTCGGGAGATGAACAGGAACCTAATCGGCTTAAAGAGGAAGAAGAAGCACATATATATAATGTATAATTATAATATTAAAATAATTTTTGCAAATAACAGTTATATTTCAAAGAAAAGAACCAGGGGAGAGGGTTAGCTGGACTGGACCTCTCGAGAAGACGTCAAGGATTACTCGAGAAGAACAAAAATAAGCTTTACTCAAGTAGAAGCATTTCTCGGGAACAATAGGCATTTCTCGAGAACAATAGGCATTTCTCGAGAACAATAGCCATTTCTCGAGAACAATAGGCATTTCTCGAGAATAACATGACCTCTCAAGAATGAAGGGAAGTTCTCGAGTACAAGCAAATCTTCTCGAGAACAAGAAGGAAGAATAACCCGGTTCGACAAACTCTGTTTGAAGTTCGTTAAACACAAAAGCCGTTCGACGAATTCTGATTTAAGTTCGTTGAACACAAAGGAAAAAAAACTCGTTCGATGATTTCTTCTCGAAGTTCATCGAACCCAGAACCGTTAAATGCTTCGTCAAACACCGTTCAATGAATTTCATAAAAAGGACGTTCGACGCTTCGTCGAATGTCGTTCGACGCTTTGTCGAACTCCAGACAGCGCCCAAAATTTCGTCTCCCGCCTCTGATCGACGAAAACCTACCCTTAAGGAGGGCTTCCCCAGAATCAAAACAAGCATAGGGCTTTAAAATAATAATAATCATATTTAAATTGTTTGAACAATAAAATACGAGCTCAAAATAGAGGCCCAAATGTGCGTTGAATTAAACGAATTTAACAGCGAAGACAACCCTACAATTCGACGCACCATTCTTGAGACACTAATATCAAATGCTTATACAAGCAATAATCATCACAAGTATCCAAACACGTGCTGAGACTCCAAAATGCTGGGATCACAAAAAAAATTGTAGAATTCTAAAACCTCAAAACTTCATCCCTTTCAATCTGGGAAAACATTCAATTCAAGCAAAATTCCAAAATCGGGTCAAACAGACCCAACGGATGCGAAAACGCACTAACTTTGAACCGCCATAAACATGACTTTAAAAAAATAATGCCTTGATGTCATAAATATGACGATACCAATTCAAATAATATTATCGGAAAATCGGGGGCGTTACATAGGTATATATTGACCCCACCACTATTCCCCTAACACTAAAAGAAATCTAAGTGAACCAAAAGCCACATCATTGGGTCAACCATTGACCCAAGTTGACCCAAGTCAACCCTAACCCTAATTTGGTCAAACCCATACTTATAGACCCAATTAGCCAACGTGGGCCAGCACTATGGCCCAATCCAAGTTGGGTGGTGGCATAGGGTCCATGACCATCATGTGGGGCCAGCCCACTCATCATGTTCACCAAGTTAACCTAAAAAGTCAACAAGTCCACATATGGCTTAAAGAAAAGAAAAGAGATGAGCCAACCAATTCCTAATTGGCTAGGCCAATGAGTTAAGGCCCATTACAAGCCAAGTGGTCATTGACACACCCCACCCCTCTGAAATAGAAGAGATAGGACATGCATGGGGGTGTTTATGGAAATTAGGGTAAAAAGAGGAGAGAGAAGGGACGAAAAGTGGGGATGAAGGCCACATGGCCCACCTTCTCTCTTACCAAGCCTTTTGCTGAATTCCCATACATCATTTCAGAAAAATTTATGGGCTGGTTGCCACTTGGCAGTAAGGAGGAGCATCCTATGCTCATGGCCGCCCACCCCCTTAATTAAAACTCCACATCTAGGCACTCCCAGGCAAAACTAAGAACACCAACAACATCATAAGTTTGAGAGGAGTGGTGATCGACTACTGGAGCAAGCTTTTTGCTGAGGAATACAGGAAATGAGCAAGCTCGTAAGAGAGATCGTCGACCATGGCGCACCACCACTGCACACGTCGCCAAGCCTGCATCTGGGTCCGTTTCACCTCACCTTACCCCGTGCTAGCTATCTAGATCGATTAGGCAAGACATCGGGCTAAATTGAGCCAGATACCATATGAGACATGAGCAAAAATGCCGAGCTTTTCTTCTAGCTCGGGTTCGCCAGTGAAGCCACCTCCCATGGCTACATCGCCTGGAAACGCGAGGCACCACCTATACTGTGGTGGTCGGGACATAAGCCGGCGGTGGCAGTGGTTAGGTTGGCCGGAATAAGTAAATCAAATCGGCCCAGGAAAATTGATCTGGGCCGTCAGCTATCGGGGGCGATAACCCGATGCCATTAAAAATTTGTGTATTAAAATAAAATATAAATAATAATTGAATAGTGTATTTCTGTCACATTTATTCAGTGTTGTTACATGTTATTTTTAGACCTGTTTGAGGCATATTCAGAGGCAGTCATCAATTTGAAAAATATAGGCCAAAGTTTTACCTTAAAAATGAGACCCTAAAGTCATGATTTAAAACAGTAGAACTCCCTGTAGGACCATTCTACCAAGACTGGTCTTCGGCTAGGGCAGATCTTTAAATGAGTGCGCAAGCCAAACTATAAGTCCACATGACCTGAGATTTTGGTCATGCGTGTAATTAGGTCAAACTTAGGCACTGACCGAAAATGGGAATTTTTGGAAACTTTTTTTTGATATTTTTTCGAGAAATATCATTTATTGAATTAATTGAATTTTTGGAGATCTACAACTCCAAATTCCCCCAAATTTGGGTGGAATAGCCATTGGGTCATTATATAACCATGGTAAAACTTTTAGGCCATTTTGCCCTATGAATGTCTATGAAACTCTGGACAGAGGCTTATAATGATGGATTACATCTCCCATGGGAAGGATGCGATTTTTGGGATCAATTATCCTATTAAATGGAATTATTAGAAATTATGTCCTTTTGGAAATAAAATTTGAAAATAAGGCCAATTACTTTTATAAATTCTAAAACTCTATCACAAGCCCTAGTAGGACTTCATACACCTTTGGAAAATATTATAAGCTTGTTTAGAAACTTTACCTTGAGCTTTTGGTAGAATTACCTTAATTCCCCTTTTGGGAAATTAATTAAAAATAAAGGAAATTGTTGCTGGAAAATTATGGGAAAATTCATAGCATTTTAATTCTTTGATTAGAACCCTTTGTAAATATTTTAGAAAGTATGGATGATTAGTTATGTTGAAAGCTCAAGTAGTGGCATTTTGGTAATATGATCATTAAAGAATTTTGCTAGGTCAAATCACTTGTTAGGATCACCAAATCATGTATGATGTTTTATTATATCGATATTGATCTCCAGTAATTTTTCTAGAATTTTTGATTGTATAGGTTATGTACTTCATTTGGAAAATGGTCATATTGTGATTTTAATCTTAAATGGAAATTATATAGAAATTTATATGGGGAAATTATGAACTCTAGTATGCAGTCATATTTAACCTCATTGAACACCAAGAAAACTTTTTAGATCTGTGGAACTATTATATTTCGTACATAATGTATAATGTGACTTAGGTCACTAAATTAAAAGATTTAATTTAGGGTCTTAATTACTTTGAAAAATGGTGAAATACAAAATAGTCAACACCATACACCATACCAACTGATGAGTCCGATATTTATAGGGTTTTTCGGACTCATCTGGGCTTGTTTTCTCACTCGTGCACTGCATTTAACCCGGTATTCGGTTATATTTGCATCGCCAGGTCATTGACCACTTTGTGCACTATTTAGGCCCAAGGGTGTGCAATTGCGCTTTTATTGTTGGGGGTAAGCACATGGGGCTCCCCAAGGGCTCTTTCTATTTTCTTTTGTTGCATTTTTGTTTTGTTGGAGGATCCTCATTTGATTTATTTTTTACATGCAAGTGGTCAGTTTTGCCCCAAGTCAGAATTCTGATTTGTGGAACACGCACGGTCGTGCATTTTCTTATCGCACGGTTTCTATCATTCGTGCGTTTTCCATAGGTTATTCCGGATGATTGACCAGCCTGTGTGATTTCTTCACGCACAGTTTCTTCACGTACGGTATATTATGAAAACGTACGATTTTCTTGTAGCTTTCTTGTTTATTGTGCTCTGTTGTTAATCGTGTGATTTGTTCACGCATGAGCGGCAGCGCCCGTGCGTCAGTAAAATGCACAGTTCCACCTGCTTGCCTTGAATTCCAACTTTCTATTGTTACCCGTATGATTTCCTTCACGCACGGGCAGAAACGTCCGAGTGCGAGTAAAACACACGGGTCAACGCTTCTCCTTCCGCATGCTTATTCTGAAAGTTAATATCGTAAGGTTTGCGCACGGTCGTGAGCCAAACAGTGCGTGACCTTTTTTTTAATTTTTCTATTTAGGATGCAGATTTCATCATCCCGGGGAGTCAGTCCGATATAACTCACCATTTTCGCTCCTCTGAGCGGGAAAACTTCCCTCCAATTGCTATTTTCTCTCTCCTCCTTGGAGAGCCATTCCGACACCCATTCTCCCTTCAAGAGCTCGCAATAGCATCATCTCTGGCCACCATTGTCTTCTCTAAAGTCAAAGCTCCATTTCAAGCACTTAATGCGCTGAATCCGTGGAGTTCTCAGGATATAATTAGCCCAGCGATTATTCACGAAGAAGACGGGTTATTGGAAGAATGTGATATCCCTTTTGGACCCCGGACATCATCCGTAGACTGAGCTCGGACAAGGCCCGACAACCCTTGACTCCGGCCGCGAATCTCTGAATGCCTTTGTGCATTTTGTTATATTTCTGAAAGTGAAGGGATAGATACTACTCTAGAGGGGGGGTGAATAGAGTTATCAAATTTTGCACAAGACAAAACTTAATGGTCTACCCAACTCCCTTGGAGTGAAGTGTGGAATGAAAGATTATTGATATAGATGTAACCCTAGAGCCTAACACAAGTGATGTGCACAAACTCAAGCTAACTGTAATTACAGTTAAGGCTTGGAAAACCTAATCAGCAACTAGCAACCTAGTTATATCTAATCACAGCCACAATACAGGAATTAAATAATGGAATCCAGACGACACAAGGAGATTTATAGTGGTTCCCCAAACAACTTGGGTACGTCCACTCTTCTACCCACACGGTAGGAATCCACTCAGGTTTTTGATCAGGTGCCCTGCCACCAACAGGATCTGCTTCAGGTAGATCCAGAAACCCTTTAGACTTTTGATCAGGTGTCTAAAAACCAAGCACAGGTTTTTGATCAGGTGCCCTGCCACCAAGGGATACTTTTGAAGGGAGTAATAACCCTGTACAGGAGGGGGAAGAAGGTTAAGATGTCTTCTCTATTTTATAATAGATTAGAGAAGCACAAAAACTTGCACTGAGCTAGAAAGCTCTAAAGAATCAAGGCTCCCCCTGGCTCAAAGATGTCCAGGTGAAGTCTTGATTTAGTGCAGAAAAACTCTTCAGAAAGTTCTGAAGGAAAAGCTACAGGAAGAAAGTAAATAACAAAATCAAAGATCTTCAAGCAGCTATCTTCTTCTTCTTCTTCTGAGGAACTCTGAGTTTGAACTTCCTGAAAGCAGGAGAACTCAGGTTGAAGAAGAGTCGAAGATCTTAACACTTCTCAGTTAGATGGAAATAGCTGAGAGCAGAAAGCTTGAACTTGATGAAGGCTTGAAAGCTTAAGTGAACAACTGGTTAGATATTATCTTTTCAACTAGCTTCAATCCTTTTTTAAAGGGTCCTTTATATAGCAGCAACAAGCAACGGCTCTCTTCAGTTTTGAATTACTTGTCTTCTTCTGAGACTTGAGACCTGGGCTGCAAATAACACACAACAAAACAAACTCTGCAGCAGGCTATACTATAAAAGGAATGAACCTCTTTCTAAGAAGCTGCAGGCCCAAATCAAATAACAGAAGGACTAAATAAAGTCACATCAAAGAAATACTCTTTATAGCAAAGAGAAGACTTTTCAGTCTAACGGCTATAAAGGGCTGTCAGCAGATAAAGTAATATACAAAGACAGCTAATAAGACAAACAACTTTATCTAAACAGATTTGACTCAGGCAAAAAGAATAGAGCAGATATTGCCTGGAAATATTATCATAAATCAACTGAAACAACTTGCCAGAAAAAGTATTAATTAATTAAATATAATAAATAAATACAAAATATAAAGGCAGGCAGAAAGCGTCGAACGAACTTCGGAGATCGTCGACCGACGCACGGAGATCGTCGAACTATCGGGCAGATAGTCGAACGATCTAGATAGTCGACCTATCGAAGAAGATAGTCGAACTACCTTGGCAGATAGTCGATCTATCAGAACAGATAGTCGAACTATCAGATAGTCGATCTATCAGGACAGATAGTCGAACTATCAAGCGCAAACAGATAGTCGACCTATCAAGCAGATAGTCGACCTACCTCAGAAAACAGATAGTCGACCTATCAACAGATAGTCGAACTATCAAAACAGACCAGATAGTCGATCTATCAAAAGATAGTCGAACTATCAGATAGTTGAACTATCAGGACAGATAGTCGAACTATCAAAGACGACAGATAGTCGACTTATCAACAGATAGTCGACCTATCAAAGCGGAACAGATAGTCGACCTATCAACAGATAGTCGAACTATTAGATAGTCGATCTATCAGAACAGATAGTCGAACTATCACGCCAAGCAGATAGTTGACCTATCAACAGATAGTCGACCTATCAACGCAGACAGAGCGTCGACCAACTGATAGACGATCGTCGATCAGCCGATAGACGATAGTCGAGCGGCGTTTGACTATAGTCGAACAAAAAACTACTTAACCAAATTCTCAATTTGGAAAAGTGAGGACTCTACAGCTAGACTACTAACCATTGACCATAGATAATTCTTGGGTCAAGGAGCACAAAGGAGAGGACTAAACTCAAATCAAACTAGGGTACCAACAATCTCCCCCTATTTGAGTTAAGTTTCTCAAAATCTAAAACATACAGCTAGCTATAGAACACTAAAATAATACAGGAAATAGACAGCAAATAACTAGCAGATTATCAAACAGATAACAGATATAACACAGTAGTTAATCATACTATTAAGAATCTAAAGAGTCTGGCAAAGAATCAGAGGAACTAGGAACAAAAGAGATTTTCCTTAAAGGATCATCAGATTCTTTCTTTGATAGCTTTAAGTCCTGCACCCCAATGATCTTTAATTCTGCAGCTCTTGGGACTACTGCTTCAGGATGCTTTTCCATGTATTTAGAGGGGTCAAAAACATCAGGATTAACCTGGAACTTTTCAAACTCTTTCTTTCTAAAAGCAGACATGGTAGTTAAACCAGTCGTATCTTTTCCTTCTGCTCTTGCATTTCTTATTTGAGCTGCTCCAACTAGTTCTTGAAAACGAGCCATCCTAAAATTAGGATCAAGCTCAGGATTTTCATAAACAGGCTCAGGAGGAGCAGCATCAGATACTTTATCTAGATAAGATATTGGAGCAGACTTAGCAAAAGGATCTTGCTAGAATTTTAAAACAAAGTAAACTATTTACCTTTTGAAACAATTTTCTCAGACTGAACTGGTGCAGCAGTTGAAACCTTTCTCTTAGGAGAAGGAGGAGGTGAAAAAGTTGGCTTTAGATGCACAACCTCCTTAACTTGTTCTTTCACTTCTGCTTCATGCATTTGACTATTAGAATGATATTTTCCATAAGAGCTATGAGAGCTTTTCCTTGATTGATGCTGAGACGAAGCAGATCTTGCTGATGGAGCAGATTTTCCTG
This sequence comes from Platanthera zijinensis, assembly GCA_039513925.1. Classification (NCBI taxonomy): domain Eukaryota; kingdom Viridiplantae; phylum Streptophyta; class Magnoliopsida; order Asparagales; family Orchidaceae; genus Platanthera; species Platanthera zijinensis. The sequence goes on from CM077091.1 coordinate 70,090,865, forward strand.
AAGATGCTGAAGGGTTGGCAGAAAGATTACCAGAAGCTCCTGCACCTGGAGGTGGAGGAGGAGGACCTCTGGGAGTCCATCTAGAACCAGGACTATCATATCTTTTAGATCTTTTCCTCTCTTTCTGCTGGTTCTTTGAAAACCACATCCAATACTGAAATTCCTTCGATTTAGGGTCAATGCCCTTCAGAATATAAAAAGGAGTATCATTATCTTTACTGGGAGGAGGAGGAGCAGCAGCTTTCCTTTTCCTTTGGGCAGCTTTCTTTTTCCTTGATTTCTCAGATACATCAGAATCCTCTTCATCATCAGAATGAGATAAGGGAGGATTTTCATACGGATCATAGGCTTCAGAAACAGCCTTTTCTTTAAGCTTCAGAGCAGATTTCTCTCTTTCCTCTTCAATGGCATCCAGAGCTAGAAGGGAATCTAAGTCCAACCCTGGTGAATCATCTCAGATGGTTGACTTTTCAACTTGCAGCTCTTTTTCTTTATCTTCCAACAAAGACTGTACTCTTAAATCCCAGGCAGCTCGTGCTTTTTCTTCTTCCACACTCAGAGCAGGAGTGTCAGCTTTGATTTCATCTTGCTTTTCAGAATCATCTTCTCTATCATCTAAGAAAGATTCCAATTCAGGATCTACTTGGATATCCGGAACACTTGGGGCAGCCTCTGAGACAATTACTATTATCTGAGCAGATAAATCTTCTCTAATAACATCTGTAGAATTTATGAATACAGATCTGCTAAATAAGCAATAATCATTCCTTCAAGGTATTCACTAGCAAGCAAATTAATCGACTCATCAACAAAGCGAATGAATGAATTACCTTCATACTTGACCATCTCCCATGATTCATCTAGATATGAGGTAATAATTCCTTCTAGGAATCTAGCAACCACATGAGTGGTGAGATCTTCTAGGCAGACTTTTACTGCAATTTCAGATAGCATAATTCCATCAGCTATTTCCTTCTCAGATAACACTGGAACTACTTCTTTCTCAGCTGGAGCAGACTCTTCCAGAGCTGTCATTACAGTATCTGTTATAGCTGGAAGGGAGGCAGGAGGTTCTGAGGCATCTTCATAGAACATCTCCCCCTGCCTGATTTCAGTGGAGACTGAAACCAGGCCCCTTGAGGAAGATGGCTCAGCAGATTTTGAGAGAGATTTGATGGAGGCAGTTAATATATAAATGGAGGATGCAAGGGGAGCGATTGCCTCTTCAATCATGGTCTTGATTGACGGGGTAATCAACTCCACAATGCGGGAGATGAGTTCAGGAGTAATCTCAAAGGATGATGAATGTGAAGTGGATGGAGCTGCAGCAGATATGGTTGAAATGCTGGGATGAAGAATGGTGTGGACAGGGGATTGAACAGGAGATGGAGCTGGAGAGTTAATTGGAGAATTAACTTGGGAATGAATGGGAGACAGAGGAGGAGTAGGAATCCTCTCAGAACCTAGCAAATCAAAGCTAGGAGCAGATATCCTAGCCAGATGAGCAGGTAGAGGAGATGCTGGAGGGGAAAGAGGAACAACCGTGGTTGTTTCTGGAGCAGAAGAAGGGGAAAGTCTTACTTCAACTGAAGTTGATGGTACTTAACCTGAGGCAGACAACACAGCAGAAGAAGAGGGAAGAGCTGAGCCAGCTTCGACAGGGTGAGGAGTGACTGATTCAGTCCTGGTGTCCTCAGATGTTGCTGGAGCAACCCCTGTGAGAGCGGGTTTCACAAATGTTCTCTTCCATTTTGAGAACAGGTGGGGATCCATCTTCTTGCTGGCGTTAATTGTTGTTGCTGTTGAACTCAGCAGCTGGGGGTACTTTTCCTTCAGGAAGATTCCAATAACCCTTCCTAGGGTGACTTCCTTCTTACCAGTCTTTTTTCTTATTAAATCAAACACAACTGCTTACCAAGGAGCACTTTTCCTACCAACTCAGCAAGAAACTTGATCTTGAAGGGGAAATTTACTTTGAGCAGCTTGGTGGGAATGCCCTCAGCATGTCCCAGCTCAACTAGCATTCTTCCAAATTCTTGAGCGTCTTGCTCATAATCCTCTTCACCATTTATTAAATCAAAAATTTCAGTCAAAACGGCCGGAGTTAGGATTACCTCTTCTCCACTGATGGTGCCAGTCATCGAGTCGTCAGTGGACGACGACGTGAAGGCCCATTCCTTGATCTCTGGGATGTTTATCTTAATCCTTGAGGACATTAACCTCTCTAACCCCTGATCCCGGCACAGCTGTAGAACTTCTACGATCCCTGCATCGCAGCTACTGAACGCGTCAAAATCCACGCTAAAGCCTACATCAAACTTTACAACTGCTAGAACTGCGGGAGAAATCGCCATGGATTCGCTTGAGAAAGCTCGAGAAGGACGGAGAAGATGAAGGAGACGAAGCGGCAGAAAATTGCAAGCGGGAAGGCAGAATGCGAAAAGACACGCTCCGTCGACGATAAAACACAAGATCTTTTAACCTAGGTCGACTATCGGCTTTATATTAGACCGGAAATAGTCGATCTATTAAAAAGATACTAGACCCGATGGTCGAACGGCCGTTCGACGATCGGCTCAGAAGCAGAGTAGTCGGACAATCGTTTGACTATTTCTGGCTTCTCAAACAGCAGGCTATCGTCATCCAGAGATCGACGATGAGCTCGACTTGTTCGACGATGGTCGAACGTCGGTCGACGATCTTCAATCAGACAAACTTTCATCAACCATAGGTCGACGATGGGCTTGACCCGATCGACTATCTTCGAACGTCGTTCGACTATCTTCAAACAAGTTTCAACAAAGGCAGATATAGTCACACTTAGTCTCGTCCATTGATCATGCCTAGTTGAACTAAAAAGAACAGATGCTTCTGTTCATCTAAGGGCTTGGTGAATATATCACCTCTCTGAAACTCAGTGGATATGAACTCAAGACAAATCTTGTTCTTTTCCACACAATCTCTCAGGAAATGGTGTCGAATCTCAATGTGCTTCGTTCTAGAGTGGTGTACTGGATTTTGTGCAATTGAGATAGCACTGGTACTATCACACATGATTTTGGTGTTCTTGTGTGAGTAACCATAATCCACAAGCTGGTTTTGAATCCACAGGATCTGTGAACAACAACTGGCAGCTGCTATATATTCAGCCTCTGCAGTTGAAGTTGAGACAGAAGCCTGCTTCTTACAGAACCAAGAGACCAATCTCTCTCCCAGGAACTGGCAAGTTCCTGAGGTGCTCTTCCTGTCAACTCTGCAACCAGCATAATCAGAATCAGAATATCCAATTAATTCAAATTCTGACTCAGCTGGGTACCAAAGTCCTAGATTTGGACATCCCTTCAGGTATCTCAGGATTCTCTTTAGAAGAATCAGATGAGATTCCTTGGGGTTGACCTGGAATCTAGCACAAAGGCATGTAGCAAACATTATATCTGGCCTACTTGCAGTTAGATATAATAGGGAACCAACAATGGCCCTATAATTCTTTTGATCAACTGGCTTGCCGTGATCATCAGAATCAATAACTACATTAGTAGCCATGGGTGTAGGCATTGCTGAAGCATCAGCCATCCCAAATTTCTTTACCAATTCCTTGGCATATTTGGATTGGGAGATGAAGATACCATCAGCATCTTGCTTAACTTAGAGACCAAGAAAGTAAGACAGCACACCCATACTACTCATCTCAAACTTGGAATGCATTAAGTTGGAAAACTTTTTGCACAGTTTGGGATCAGTGGAGCCAAAAATAATATCATCTACATACACCTGAACTAACAGGATTGTGTCCTTGTGATGCTTGACGAAAAGGGTTCTATCAACTACTCCCCTAGTAAAGTTGTGCTCTAACAGGAAACTAGCTAAGGTCTCATACCAGGCCCTAGGAGCTTGCTTTAGTCCATAAAGAGCTTTCTGCAACTTAAACACATGAGAAGGCTGAGTTGAAGAAACAAACCCTGGTGGTTGTTCAACAAACACCTCTTCCTTAAGCTCACCATTTAGGAATGCACTTTTGACATCCATTTGGAACACCTTAAACTTCATGAAGGCTGCATAGGCCAAGAAGATCCTTATTGCTTCTAGCCTTGCAACAGGAGCAAAGGTTTGGTCATAGTCTATACCTTCCTCCTGTCTGTAGCCCTGAGCTACAAGCCTCGCTTTATTCCTTACTATAATTCCATTAGCATCCAACTTGTTTCTATACACCCACTTGGTGCCTATGATCAGTTGGCCTTTAGGTGTTGGAACCAAAGTCCAAACTTTACATCTCTCAAACTGATTGAGTTCCTCTTGCATTGCAATGATCCAGTGGGGATCTAGCTCTGCATATTTAAAGGTGAGGGGCTCAACCTGTGAGAGGAAACAAGCGTGCATCACATCCTGTCTTAATTGGTGTCTTGTTTGCACACCAGCTGATATATCTCCAATCACTTGAGATGTCGGGTGATCTCTAAGTGTGACAATATCAGCAGGTGGGATGTGATCTTCAGCAACAGTTGGAATTAATTCCTCAGGAGGAATTTGATCTACTGTTGGTGGTACAACAGCAGCTTCAACAGCTTCAGCAATGTCTTCATCACTGTCTGATTCAGTGATCTGAAGAGTTGATAGTTGAAGAATTTCTTGAGGGGCATCATGTACCTGCAAAGAACTTGAGGAAGGATAATTTTCCTTCTCCTTGTAAAACATCTGAGACTCATCAAAAGTCACATGCACAGATTCTTCAATTTTACAGGTTGATTTGTTATAAACCCTATAAGCTTTGCTTACTTGGGAATATCCAAGCATGATTCCCATTGAAGCTTTTGCTTCAAATTTTCTAATATATTCTTTATTATTATTATGAATATAAACAATACAGCCAAAAACTCTAAAGTAATTAATTTTAGGTTTCTTTCCCTTAAGCAACTCATAAGGAGTTTTACACTTAAGTTTGTGTATCAAACTTCTATTCAAGACATAATTGGCTGTACTAACAGCTTCTGCCCAATAGGAGAGAGGCATGTTAGCATCTGCCAATAATGTGCTAGCAGCTTCAATGAGTGTTCTATTTTTCCTTTCAACTACCCCATTTTGTTGAGGAGTTCTAGGAGCTGAGAAGCTATGTTTGATACCTTCTCTCTCACCGAATTCTTGCATGAGAAGAGAGTCAAACTCAGTACCATGATCACTTCTGATCAAGGCCACATGAGTAGAGTACTCAGTCTGCACACATAGTAGAAAGTCTGTAAGGGCTTTGAAGTTATCAGACTTAGTTCTCAAAAATAAAACCCAACTGAACCTAGAGAAGTCATCTACAATTACTAAAGTGTAATACTTCCCTCCTAAACTCTGTACATTTATTGGGCCAAAAAGGTCCAAGTGTAATAAATACAGGATTCTAGGAGAATCACTCTTATTTACAGATTTAAAAGAGTTTTTGGTTTGCTTGCCTAGCTGACAAGCCTTGCATAGGCTCTCCTTCTTGTAGGGGCAAGAAGGTAAACCTCTAACAAGGTTATGCTTAGATAACCTAGATATATTTTTAAGGTTAACATGACTAAGCCTCTTATGCCACAAAGAATTATTATTAAGAGTTACTTCATTAAACAGGCAGATTTCAGAGTGAGATGAATTGAAATCTACTAAGTAAATATTACCTATTCTAATACCTACTAAAACAACATTATTATTTAAAGTAATATTGCAAGAGGAGTTAGAAAATGAAACCTGGTAGCCAGCATCACATAGCTGGCTGACTGAAATCAAATTATGCTTCAGTCCATTGACATATGCAACTCTCTTGAAAGTAACTGCTCCAATTGTGATCTTGCCATAGCCTTCTGTCTGACCACAGCTGGAGTCTCCAAAGATAACCTTTGGGCCGAGCTTAGCTTTGAACTTTGACAGAAGATCTTTATTTCCTGTCATATGCTTGGAACATCCACTATCCAAATACCACTTATTTTGAGTGATTGGATAGGCCTTCACCTGCAAGACAAATATTTAGATAGTGTGGACCCAGGTAACCTTGTGTCCCTTGTTTTTCACATAAGAAAAACTGGAAATATATGAAAATGCAGGCTGAGGGTGATAACCTAGTGGGTGAGATCTCCTAGGTGGGATTCTCCATGCAGATGATGGGTCAACAAACCTAGGGTTTCTATTCTCATTTAGGTTTCTATGGAATTGATTATGATTTTGAAAATCATATTGAGAACGTCGATCGACGTTCGACGATGGGTGCTCAGATCGTGGACCTTCGTTCGACCATTGAGCTTCCGATCGTCGAGCTGCGTTCGACGCTCTTTGCATTTCTTTAAAGAATTTCTTTCTCTTTTCTCTCTTAGCTTTATTTAAAGTTTTATTAACAAGGTTTACTTGCTCAGTGTTCTTCTTTCCACTAGCTGAAATGAAGTTCACTGGAGTTGAAAGATTGTTTTTAAGAAGGACTGGGGGTTCATTGGGAGAAGCTCCTAAGCCTAATTTGTCATTACCTGACCTAGTGTTAGTCATGCTGGTAATTTCTAACAACTTAAGGCTTCTACCATTAAGTGATTCCTCTAATCTCTTAGACTTAGCTAACTCTATTTTAAGAAATTTAATTTCTTCACTACAAGTAGTGAGATCTTCCTTTAACCTAATGTTTTCTGTAGCTATTGATTCTGAGTCAGCTAACCTATTTCTAAGTTCTTTTATTTCCTTTTCAGAGCTAATTAAATCTAAGCATAAAGATTTAAATTCTAATTTAAATTCTTCTGAAGTAAAATCATAAGAAGAGAGTACCTCATCTTCTGTAGGTATCTCTTCATCAGAATCAGAACTCTCTGCAGCAGAGTGGTTGCTGCAGGCATCTATTGCCATTAGGCAAACTTCTTTTGCCTTCTTCTCTTCCTCATCCTCACTGGAGCTTGATGAGGAGGATTCTTCATCAGAATCACTCCAGGTTTCAGCAATGAAACCTCTCTCCTTCTTCTTGTTTTTGTAGGAGGATGGCTTGGAGTGCTTCCTGTGCTGTTCCTTTTCTTTTCTCTTTTCTTTGTTCTTCTCCTCTGGACACTCTGGCAAGATGTGTCCAGGCTTCCTGCAACCATAACAAATAATTTCTTTAGCTGGAGAACGATCATACCTTGGTTTGTCTTCATAGCGTGAAGACTTCTTTCTGAACTCCTTTCTCCCCATCTTGAGAAACCTCTTGGCAAACAATGCCATTAGTTCCTCATTAGATTGGCTGCCTTCAGAAACATCAGCAGCCTTAAGAGCCAGAGATTGCTCTTTTCTTGTTGGAGTGGGGGTCTTTGCTTCTGCTTCAGCTTCCCTTGTCTTCAGCACTTGCTCAAAAGACTTGAGCTTGCCGAGAAGGGCTTCAGTGGAGATCTCATTTGTACTTCTGGCTTCCTTGATGGGCCAGATCCTTAGATCCCATGTGCTAGGGAAGCACATAAGAATCTTATCATTGACCTCTGTCAATGATATGTCCTTGTCCAGGGTCCTCAGCTCATTGATGATTGAGCTGAGCCTGGTGTACATTGCTTCAACTGATTCAGCATCAGTTTTCTTGAAGTTCTCATACTGTGAGATCAGGTTGGACCTTCTGTCCTTCCTCTCATCAGCTGAACCAGCTACAATCTGGTTCAGTGTGTCCCACATGGATTTTGCTGAAGGGCAGTCAGCAACCTTCTGGAACACCTCATCAGACATTGTCTGAGCCAGTATGTTCATTGCCTTGGCATCTACAATTTTGGCCTTCTTGTACTCATCATTGTAATCTGGAGGAGGCACTGCACTCATATCAGATGATGAGGCAGTAGCAGCAGCAGGTGCTCTTGGGGGACCTGACAAAATAGAAGCAAAGATGCTTTCATCAATAGAATTCATATATAGTTTTATCCTTGCCTTCCAGATGCCAAACTTAGCTAAGTTGCATGCTGGAGGTCTGGTGCTTGAATAATCCTTGGACTGGGCCATGATAGTGAATATCTATAAGCTTTGGTATCTATCAGGATCTTGTGACTTAGGTGTTAGCCAATTCAGTCAGTCAACCTGCCTCTGATACCAATTGAAAGTGAAGGGATAGATACTACTCTAGAGGGGGGGTGAATAAAGTTATCAAATTTTGCACAAGACAAAACTTAATGGTCTACCCAACTCCCTTGGAGTGAAGTGCGGAATGAAAGATTATAGATATAGATGTAACCCTAGAGCCTAACACAAGTGATGTGCACAAACTCAAGCTAACTGTAATTACAGTTAAGGCTTGGAAAACCTAATCAGCAACTAGCAACCTAGTTATATCTAATCACAGCCACAATACAGGAATTAAACAATGGAATCCAGACGACACAAGGAGATTTATAGTGGTTCCCCAAACAACTTGGGTACGTCCAGTCTTCTACCCACACGGTAGGAATCCACTCAGGTTTTTGATCAGGTGCCCTGCCACCAACAGGATCTGCTTCAGGTAGATCCAGAAACCCTTTAGACTTTTGATCAGGTGTCTAAAAACCAAGCACAGGTTTTTGATCAGGTGCCCTGCCACCAAGGGATACTTTTGAAGGGAGTAATAACCCTGTACAGGAGGGGGAAGAAGGTTAAGATGTCTTCTCTATTTTACAATAGATTAGAGAAGCACAAAAACTTGCACTGAGCTAGAAAGCTCTAAAGAATCAAGGCTCCCCCTGGCTCAAAGATGTCCAGGTGAAGTCTTGCTTCAGTGCAGAAAAACTCTTCAGAAAGTTCTGAAGGAAAAGCTACAGGAAGAAAGTAAATAACAAAATCAAAGATCTTCAAGCAGCTATCTTCTTCTTCTTCTTCTGAGGAACTCTGAGTTTGAACTTCCTGAAAGCAGGAGAACTCAGGTTGAAGAAGAGTCGAAGATCTTAACACTTCTCAGTTAGATGGATATTGCTGAGAGCAGAAAGCTTGAACTTGATGAAGGCTTGAAAGCTTAAGTGAACAACTGGTTAGCTATTAGCTTTTCAACTAGCTTCAATCCTTCTTTAAAGGGTCCTTTATATAGCAGCAACAAGCAACAGCTCTCTTCAGTTTTGAATTACTTGTCTTCTTCTGAGACTTGAGACCTGGGCTGCAAATAACACACAGCAAAACAAACTCTGCAGCAGGCTATACTATAAAAGGAATGAACCTCTTTCTAAGAAGCTGCAGGCCCAAATCAAATAACAGAAGGACTAAATAAAGTCACATCAAAGAAATACTCTTTATAGCAAAGAGAAGACTTTTCAGTCTAACGGCTATAAAGAGCTGTCAGCAGATAAAGTAATATACAAAGACAGCTAATAAGACAAACAACTTTATCTAAACAGATTTGACTCAGGCAAAAAGAATAGAGCAGATATTGCCTGGAAATATTATCATAAATCAACTGAAACAACTTGCCAGAAAAAGTATTACTTAATTAAATATAATAAATAAATACAAAATATAAAGGCATGTAGAAAGCGTCGAACGACCTTCGGATATCGTCGACCGACGCACGGAGATCGTCGAACTATCGGGCAGATAGTCGAACGATCCAGATAGTCGACCTATCGAAGAAGATAGTCGAACTACCATGGCAGATAGTCGATCTATCAGAACAGATAGTCGAACTATCAGATAGTCGATCTATCAGGACAGATAGTCGAACTATCAAGCGCAAACAGATAGTCGACCTATCAAGCAGATAGTCGACCTACCTCAGAAAATAGATAGTCGACCTATCAACAGATAGTCGAACTATCAAAACAGACCAGATAGTCGATCTATCAAAAGATAGTCGAACTATCAGATAGTTGAACTATCAGGACAGATAGTCGAACTATCAAAGACGACAGATAGTCGACCTATCAACAGATAGTCCACCTATCAAAGCGGAACAGATAGTCGACCTATCAACAGATAGTCGAACTATTAGATAGTCGATCTATCAGAACAGATAGTCGAACTATCACGCCAAGCAGATAGTCGACCTATCAACAGATAGTCGACCTATCAACGCAGACAGAGCGTCGACCAACTGATAGACGATCGTCGATCAGCCGATAGACGATAGTCGAGCGGCGTTCGACTATAGTCGAACGAAAAACTACTTAACCAAATTCTCAATCTGGAAAAGTGAGGACTCTACAGCTAGACTACTAACCATTGACCATAGATAATTCTTGGGTCAAGGAGCACAAAGGAGAGGACTAAACTCAAATCAAACTAGGGTACCAACAATTTCTCCCCCTCCTCTTATAGTTACTTTGTTCTAAACTTGTTGTTGTTTGATTGTTACTTAAGAACACTATTTTGTTTAAGTATTTCAGCATGTCTATGTGTTGTTATATATTAGTTCTTGATTGTGTTGATGAGCTTCAGTTTTTCTTATTCTTGTTGAGATAGTGTCGTTCTAGCGATTGCTAGAAGCATGGATGGCGAAGAGGTGATTGTGACACTCATTGGCTCATCCTTCTTTCATATTTCTCTCTTGAGTAATCCACAAAAGAGACGCGGTGACGGCGACCCGCATTTGATTTATTTCTTTTAAACTTAGGAAACTCTAAACCAAACCCCCTTTGTTTACGTTAGCACTTGCAATCACTTTTTCATTAGCAAAATCACACTCCCTACTTGCACTCCTCGAGAGATCGATATCCGGGGATTCAACTCCTCAACTTTATTACTTGACAACGATCAGTACACTTGCCCACGCATCAAGTTTTTGGCACCGTTGCCAGGGAGTGTAACAGTTGTGTGCACGTTTTCTTTTTGAGAAAGATGATTGTTGTTTGACAATTCTATCCTCTTCTTTACTCGTTCTTTTTCAATCAATTTTGTCCACGACTAATTAAAAATAAAGGAACCTCAGCTAGCCTCCAACCACGATGAGGACAAATTTGAGCTGTCCGTGGAGCTAATCAAGTTTATCTCGCAGCATTGTTTGTTTCATGGGCTCCTTGGAGAGAATCCCGAGGTTCATATTGATAGATTACTAAAGCTTTGTGGCACCTTTTGCTATGCTGGGGACGTGTAGGACATGGCTATGATTAGGCTTTTCGCATTTTCTCTTGTTGGAAAAGTTAGACTATAGTATAGTGATATTATCTAGAGCGAGCTAACTTTATGGAAGTGCGTTGAAGTCCAATTCCTTAGAAAGTACTGTTCGCGTGCACAGTTGACGTAGGAGAATTTAGATTTAGTCACATTCACGCAGATTCCTGGCGAGTCTCTCTGTGAGCCTTGGGAAATATTTTGGTAGCTACAATCTAGGTGTTCTTGTTAGGACGCGTTCTGAATGCCATCCTTGCAAACATTTTATTTCGGTATTCATGAGCAGTTTTGATACCTATTCGACACCGACGCTGGAGGCTCCCTCTTTAAAAGAACAATGGTTGACGCTTGGCAGATCGTGGATGATGTGGTGCACTCCAGCAGATTGTGGAAGATGTCTTCTGTTCCCAAAGCCCTATGGGACTCTCAGTTCATAGTTAGCAATACCGGGGAGAGCGAGAAGCTTATCCATCATTTAATGGTATGCGTTGGAAAGTGGTGGCGATCTCAAGCACTAATATTGCAACAGTTACAAGATATTATTTCCGCCGTCGGTAAAATGTTGAAATTATGGGTTTGCCATCAAGCCGAGATAGTAAATGCTATGAACCTCAGAAGCAGTAGGTTGGTGGATAATCGTGCACGTCGGGAGGACCAACCCTCTGAACATTGGGATAAGCCAAGTACTGATTAGTCGCCCAAGGAACCCTCGGTTATTATTACACCTGAAGTCCAACTCTAGCGGGCAAGGCCTCCATTTCCGTATAGGCTGCAAAATATCAGAAAAGTGTTGCATCAACAAAAGTTTCAGGATATTCTGAAGGGTGTTCAGGTGAGCATTCCCATGGTCGACCTGCTAACATAGGTTTTGCGCTACGCGAAGTACTTAAAAGATCTTCTGGAAAAAAATCGGGCTTCTGAGTTATGCGGAAGCGTTTCGACCATATAGGATTGCCCCACTCTGGCGGTGCGGGATTGGCCCATAAAACAAAAAGATCATGGGACCTTCACGATTGCGTGTACCATTGTGCGATCTACACGTAGTCAAGCGTTGTGTGATTCTTGAGCATCCATCAACCTCATGTCATTATCCATCTTCTGTGAGCTGGACTCTGGTGTTCTTCGGCCCACTAATGTCATTCTGCAGTAGGATGATCGATCAAAGAAGAAACCGGTTGGATTGATTGAGGATCTCACGATTCTGGTTAACGGGTTGTCCTTTCTGCCCGACTTTGTTATCCTCGATATTGAGGATGTGGATGGGATGCCAATTATTCTGGGACATCCGTTACTTGTCACTACTAGATCCATCATCGATGCGAAAAAAGTTATGCTAACATTACATCTAGGATCAGAGAAGGCTATTTTTGATATGTATAAGGCATCAAGAGGGGATAGCCGTGTGGAGCTGGGTGTTATGGAGATTGATGACGGCCGGACTTTTACGCCTGATGAGGTTGAAGGTGTGTTTTGTTACCCCGATATAAATATTCAGGAAGGGTCGTGCGAGGCGCAGGTGGGAGACCCCAAGCTTCTGGTGGTACCCCCATTTTACTCAGATGGATCTCACGAGCTTAAGTCACTCCCTAGCACGCTGAAGTATGTTTTTCCAGGAGAGAAAGAAACTCATCCTGCCATTTTTTCGCCTCTTCTTATAGCTGATCAGGAGGTATATCGCGGTTATGTGTAGAAGTTACATAGAAAAGCCTTTGGGTGGAAAATTTCGGACGTCAAAAGAATTAGCCCCACGGTGTGCATGCACAAGATATTACTGGAAGGTAACTTAAAGCCTTCAGCTCAACCGCAGTGCAGATTGAACACTATGTTTCAAGAGGTGGTGAAGAATGAGGTTATCAAGCTTTTGGATGCCAGTATTATATATCCCATAAGCGACAGCGAATGGGTGAGTCCGGTGCAGTTGGTGCCCAAAAAGGGAGGAATCACAGTCGTTCGTAATGAGAACGGAGAGCCGCTTACTACGAGGACTGTCATTGGATGGAGAGTTTGTATCGAATATCAAAAGCTTAATGTAACAACCAGGAAAGACCACTTCTTGGTACTGTTCAAGGACCTGATGCTGGAAATGCTAGCAGGGCATGATTACTATCGCCTCCTATACGGCTAGTCGCTCTACTATCAGTTGGAAATTGCCCCAGAGGATCAGGAAAAGACGACGTTTACCTTCTAGTCAGGGACCTTTTCTTTCAGGCGGCTACCTTTTTGTTTGTGTAATATGGTAGCCACCCTCCAACGATGCATGACCGCAGTTTTTCGCGAGATGATTGGGGGTTTCTTGGAGGTGTTCATGGATGACTTCTCCTTGTATGGTGATAGCTTCAAAGAAGCGTTGCACTACCTCGCTTTGGTCTTGCAACATTACGAGGTTACTAATTTACTGCTAAACTGGGAGAAGTGACATTTCATGGTGTGAGAGGGGATCGTTCTTGTGCACAAGGTTTCTGTTGGAACACCCTATTACTATTTGGGTCAGGATGACTATATTTCTATAGGGATTTTGTGTTGTGACCTCCTTGTTATTATAAAGGTCACATAGGTTAGTTAGAGTCTTCTTCAGCTCGACGCAGAGTCGACTTCAGCTCGACGCAGAGTCGAACTCAGCTCGACGCTGAGTCGACCTCAGCTCGACGTGGAGTCGACCTCAGCTCGACGTTCCGTCAACCCCAGTTCTGCTTTCTGAAACCACTCTCTGGCCGACGTGTGTCGTGCTCAGATCGACGTTTTATTGTGAGCTCGACGTTTTCCAGGCTCCCGTCAGTTTTGAATAGGAATTCAAATTCCTTCTGTCAGAACAATTAATGCTGAAGATTTATTGACCGTTACAACAAATCTAGTGCATGGCTCAAGGAATTTTCTAAGGAATGTTTACCTGACACTTCCTTTGGAGACATGGACATTTAAGGAAAGCATTTAATGCTGGCTGCCAACGGCTATCAAAGACTCAGAAGAAGAATTCAGAGATATATTCTATCAGTCAACAGAGAACAATAGAATACCTCTCTCTCTTGCTCTCTGTGATATTCATTCAAGCTTACACACAGGAATTCTGATTGCTTCAAACACAACCATCCAACTTGTTTGGATCATCTTTTGCTGGAGCAGATCAGATCATTGAAGACCTGTCACCCTTATGCAAAGTTCTCCTTCCTGAACTACTTCTTGATCTCAGGGGGAGCTCTGACAACATCAACAGATCCACTTTGCTTCTCTCTACTTATTGATAGAGAAGACACCATCAGCTTTTTCTTTTTCTTTCTGTACAGGGTTTTAACTCCCTTCAAAAGTTACCTTTGGTTTTGCTGAAACCTGGTCAAAAATCAGCCCCTTTGGTTTGTGAGAACCTGGTCAAAAACTCTCTGGTGCTCAAGACACTTGATCAACTCATCTTGAAGTGGATTCCTATCAAGGGTGATAGAAGAGTGGACTACCCCAGATTTTGGGGAACCACTATAGCTCCTTGTGCATTCTGGTTGCTTGTTTCTTTGTGTTTTGCTTTGTGCTGTGATTCTCTTCTTTCTTTGATTAATTGCTATAGCACCATACACTAAGTAAATCTAAGCCTTTTCTCCACATAAGTTTTAATTTTCAAAATTATTTTAAATCACTCTATTCACCCCCCCTCTAGAGTTAGGATTGATCTTATCCCTCACTTTCAATTGGTATCAGAGGCAGGTTGATCACTCATACAGGCTAACACCTGGATCAAAAGATCTCTAATAAGATCATCTCTCTCAAAAGGGTTATTTCTTTTAGTTTTACTTATCTTTAAAACTCATGACACAAAACAAGGACTTTGCTAGCACCAGACCTCCTATGTGCAATCTCTCTAAGTTTGCACTATGGAAAGCAAGGATTAAACTTTACATGAATTCATTTGATGAGGACATCTTTAATTCTGTGTTGACAGATTGTCCAAGGCCTCCCACAGAAACAAGTACATAAAGAAATGAAATGCCTTACATTACTTTTCCTTTGGAGCTTTGTCTTGATCACTTCCCTTGAAGATAATTTCCCTGTTAGGATTTGTAGCATCCTTCTTGGATCTGTAATCTTCAGCTGCACCTAAGGATTTCTGGCTTTTTCCACTAGCTGGTACAGCTGCAGGATGAAGCTGCATATACTTATCAGAATCAAAGAATTTCTTTGATTTGTATTTCTCCAATTCTTCTCTCCTTTGATCTGACATGGTGCTGATTTGAGAGGTGTCCAGACCTTTTGCTCTAGCTCTGTCAATCTCATTCAGAGCAGCCATCTCAGTCATCCTGGCCTTCCAGTAAGCTGGAGTTTTAGTAGGATCTTCAAAAGGAATAGCTGGTTCATATCTGTTGGCAGAGTGTTCTTGATGAGTTCTTGGAGTGAAGTCAACTCTGGGTCTGTAAGGATAGGGACCAGAGGTTGGATCAATGGGTCCTCCCCTTTGGTAAGGTTGAGATCCTGATCTTCCTCTGGACTGCCTGCCTCTATTGTATCCTCTTTGCTGGTTTCCACTTTGCTGATTTCCCCTTTGCTGGTTATACCCTTGAGATCTTCTTGACTGATAGGTCTTGCCATGCAGAGATGATGGGGCAGGATTGGAAGAGAGGCTTGCACTTGCACCTGTATCTGGAGGAGGTGGAGGTGGAGGCTGAAGGATAGACTTGGAGGGGCCTTCATTGAACTTTCTTTTCTTCTTCATTGCCTTTCTTTGGTTTAGAGAGTATTGCATCCAGGGCTCAGTAATTTCACAGTTGTACTTGATGTAGTAAGGGATGTCACGATCTGTGGTTCTAGCCAATGGAACTCTTTTCATTTCTTTGGATCTTGCTTTCCTCTTCCTTGCAATGGTTGCAGAGGAGTCATCAGAATCAGTTGCAAATTCATCCTCTGAGCTTTGAGATTCATCATAAGGATCTATGTAGGTTCTCTTTGAGATAGGAAAATTGATGGGGGCTGGAGCATCTGAAGAAGTAACTGGAGGAAGGTCTGCTGACAGTGTAGAAGAGGAGTCTAACACTGCAGGAAAGGAAATAGCCTCAGGAGCCATAGAGGCTGAGGTGGCTAGTTCCTGAAGAACTTGTGAGACAATGGTCTCAACTTCATCTGGTGTCTCAATCAATTCACCTGAAGTTTCTGAGGGAATAGTCTTAGCAGCTACTACTGCTTCAACAACAATATCATCACAAGCAGGAGCCACAGCTACCACTGCTTCATCAAGGATCATGGCATCAACAGCCAAGGAGGATGGAATGATCTTCTGAAAAGGGACAATGTCCCTAGACAGGTCTTCTTGAGGAGGCAGGAGGCTGTAGTTACTAAAGTGAAGATGTGCTGGAAGGTGGAAGCTCTGGACAGAAGATGCCAAGGACTGAAAGTCTAAGGCACTGCTGATCATCTGAACTGAACCTTGAGGAGGAGCCTCAGAGGTCATCTGAACTTCTACTGTTGAGACTGTCTCTGAACAAACCTGTACTACCTGTACTGCTGAAGGCTGCAGCTCTTCTTCTGCTGACATCTCCCCCTGCCTAGAATCAGTGGCAGCTGACTCTAGGCCCCCAGAAGAAGGGCATGCCAGATAGGATGAGAGGGATGAGACTGAGGCAGAGAGAGAGCTCAGGGAAAGGACTAGAGGAGCCAGCTTGGCATCCAATAGAGAGGAGAGCCTAGGGGCCAAAATATCAAAAAGCTTATTGGCCAAAGGCAAAAGATCTACTTGCTCAAGTGGGACTTGAGTAGAGGTAGAGGGAGCAGCAGAGAAGGTGAAGGTAGAATATGTTGTTGGTGTTGCAGACATGGGAGGGATAGCTGATTCATGGATGGAGGATAGAAGAAGTTCTGAAAAAGTTGATGAAAGATGGAAGTCATGAGGACAGAAGGGACAAGAAGGAAAGAAAAGATAAAAGGAAGGATAAGGAGTCAAGGAAGTACCATGACAAGCCTTCCTCCAGCAACAGCAAGCACACCAGAAAAGGATTTGTGGCTGAATCCTGGAGTGACTCAGATGAGTCTGATTCATCATCCATCTCTAGTGATGATGAGGATGATGCAAAAGAAAAAGGATTCTGCATGATGGCCATCAATGCATCTCAAAAGAATACTGATTCAGAGCTTGATGATGACCACCTATCTGATCAGGAACTTACTGAGGATCAGGTAATAGATTCATTTGATTTTAATTCTGATGAATTTAAATCTGAGTTCAAATCTATGTGCGTTGACTTGATTGAATCTCAAAAGTTAATTATAACTCTTAGAGAACAATTGATTGAATGCAAATCCGTTAACTCAGATAATATTAGACTCTTAGAAGAGTTGAAGCAGTGTGGGGAGGAGATAGCTTCACTGAAAGGTGAGCTATCTAAGGCCAAACAATTTGAAGAAACCCTTAATGGGAGAAGTATCAAATTAATGGACATCACAAGTACAGTGAACTCAAGATTGAATGGTTCACTGGGCTTGGGTGCTTCATCCAGCCAACCCATAGTGCTGACAACTCCAATCAAATTTACCAGTGACAAAGGTAAAGGAGTCTTGATAGTGGCTAGGAAGAATGCTGACTTAACCCTGGAAACTGGACAAAAAGCGTCGAACGAAGCTCGACGGACGTCGACCAGAGCTCGACGTAATCGCAAGAAAACGTCGAACTCAAGTCGACGCCTTCTACCTTCTGAATAAAGCAAGACTTCGCCGTCGAATGGAGCTCAACGCACTCACCAGAGTCCGTCGTCCGAAGCTCGACGTGCGTCGAGCCAAGTTCAGAGCAAAAGTCAGTTCTCAGGGGTTAATTCAAGATTTAATTCCAGCTCCACATCTCATCACTTTAACCATTATGTTGAATAGATAATACCTCCTAGGAGATATCATCATGTAGGCTATAAGAGCCAACCTGAGATGTCTTTTATTTCAGAATTTAAAGGATATCAAGAAAGGCCCAAGGTAAACTGGGTCAAAAACAATTGATTTGTTATATGTGCAGATAAAGACCTATCCAATTGAGAACCAGCAGTGGTACTTGGACAGTGGGTGCTCAAAGCACATGACTGGCAACAAGGAGAACCTTGTGTCCTTCAAAGCCAAACATGGACCCAAAGTAATCTTTGGAGATTCAAATTTTGGACAAACAAAAGGCTATGGCCAAGTCAAAATAGGGTCAATTACATTCAAGAAAGTGGCCTATGTGGAAGGACTAAAGCACAACTTAATCAGCATCAGCCAGCTATGTGATGCTGGTTATCAGGTTTGGTTTACCAACTCAGCATGTAATATTGCATTAAATAACAACACTGTTTTAATTGGTAATAGACAAGATAACATATACCTAGTTGATTTCAATTCATCTAAAGTAGATATTTGTTTATTTAACTCCCTTAGCAAACCTAATGAACTATGGCATAAAAGATTAGGACATGTGAAGCTTAGAACCATTGCTAAGTTATCCAAAGACAACCTTGTTAAAGGACTACCTTCTGGTCCCTACAAGAAGGAAGGACTTTGCAAGGCTTGTCAATTAGGCAAGCAAACTAAAAATAGTTTCAAGTCACTTAATAAGAGTGATTCACCTAGAATTTTGTACTTATTGCACATGGACCTTTTTGGACCAATTAATGTACAAAGCCTAGGAGGGAAATCTTATGCTTTAGTAGTTATAGATGACTTCTCAAGATTCACTTGGGTGTTCTTTCTGAGAAAGAAGTCTGATAACTTTAAGATTTTGACAGATTTTCTCAAAGGCATACAGATTGAGTTCAATAATCACATTGCCCTGATCAGAAGTGATCATGGGACAGAGTTTGATTCTCTTCTTATGCTAGAGTTCTGTCAGAAGGAAGGTATCAGGCACACTTTCTCAGCTCCGAGAACTCCTCAACAAAATGGGGTAGTTGAAAGGAAAAATAGAACCCTTATTGAATCGGCCACAACATTGTTGACAGATGCTCACCTTCCTCTAACCTTTTGGGCAGAGGCTGTGAACACCTCCAACTATGTGTTGAATAGAAGCCTGATACATAAACTGAAGGGTAAGACTCCCTATAAGTTACTCAAAGGGAAGAAACCTAAAGTAAACTATTTCAAAATCTTTGGTTGCATTTGCTTCATTCACAATAATGACAAGAAATACCTAGCTAAATTTGAAGCCAAAGCTGATGAAGGAGTGTTTCTGGGATACTCCATGATTAGCAAGGCTTATAGGGTTTTTAACAAGCGCTCTAATAAAATTGAAGAATCCATGCATGTTACATTTGATGAAACTAATATGTCTTATAAGGAGAAGGAGACTTCTACCATAAGCAATTTGCAGGAACATTCAATTTCAGAAAATTTGAAGCAGCTTACCATCACAGACAAAGATTCATTACCTTCAACAATTCAGCAAGACACTGAACTTAGTGACAATGAAGAGGAATCTCAGGGTTTGGAAAGCTCAAATGGTCAACAAATTGAAGAACCAGTTGTTGTTCCACAAGAGGAAACAACAACACAGGTTGATGCACCATCAACACCCCTTGTTGATTTAGTAACAGCAAGAGATCACCCAATTTCACAAGTAATTGGAGATATCTCAGTAGGTGCGCAAACAAGGAATCAAGTTAATCACAATATTATGCACACTTGCTTTCTTTCTCAAATTGAGCCTCAAACAATATAAGATGCAGAGCAAGATCCAAACTGGATCATTGCAATGCAAGAGGAGTTGAATCAATTTGAAAGGAATAAAGTTTGGGAATTAGTACCAAGACCAAGAAACCAGCAAATTGTTGGAACCAAATGGGTATTCAGGAACAAGTTGGATGATCAAGGAATAATTGTGAGAAACAAGGCAAGACTTGTTGCACAAGGATATTGCCAAGAAGAAGGGATTGATTATGACCAAACCTTTGCACCAGTTGCAAGGTTGGAGGCCATTAGAATCTTTCTTGCATATGCAGCTCACAAGAGATTCAAGGTATATCAGATGGATGTCAAGAGTGCTTTTCTCAATGGAGACATCAAGGAAGAGGTTTATGTAAAGCAACCTCCAGGTTTTATCTCTCCAACCTCTCCTGATCATGTTTTTAAACTGCATAAAGCTTTATATGGTCTCAAGCAAGCTCCTAGAGCATGGTATGAGACCTTAGCTCGTTTTTTTATTGGAAAATGATTTTAAAAGGGGTAGAGTAGACCAAACTCTCTTTATTATAACCCATAGGTCCCATATCCTACTAGTACAAATTTATGTAGATGATATCATATTTGGGTCTACTGATTCAAACTTATGCAAAAAGTTCTCACAACTTATGCATTCAAAGTTTGAAATGAGTAGCATGGGTGAGCTTGCTTTCTTTCTAGGACTGCAAGTTAAACAACATGTGGATGGCATTTTTATTTCTCAAACCAAGTATGCAAGAGAACTGGTTAAGAAATTTGGAATGTCTAAAGCAACCTCTATGAAAACACCTATGCCTACAAATGTTGTTTTAGATGCTGATGAATCTGGAAAACCAGTTGATCAGACAAACTATAGAGCAATCATTGGCTCATTACTTTATCTAACAGCTAGTAGACCAGACATAATGTTTGCTACATGCATTTGTGCTAGATTCCAAGTAAGCCCTAGAGAGTCCCACCTCACATTAGTTAAGAGGATTCTTAGGTATGTAAAAAGTTGTCCTAATCTAGGTCTCTGGTATCCACATGACTCAGGATTTGATCTAACTGGATTTTCAGATTCTGATTATGCTGGATGTAGAGTAGACAGGAAAAGCACCAGTGGAACTTGTCAATTCCTTGGTGATAGACTTGTCTCCTGGTTTTGTAAGAAGCAAACTTCTGTGTCCACATCAACTGCTGAAGCTGAATATATGGCTGCAGGCAGTTGTTGCTCACAGATTTTGTGGATTCAAAACCAGCTCCTAGACTATGGCTACAACTTAGAGATGTCTAAAATCTTTTGTGATAATACTAGTACAATTTGCATTGCACAAAATCTAGTTCTCCATAGTAGGACTAAGCACATAGAGATCAGACATCACTTCTTAAGGGATAATGTAGAAAAGAAGAAAATTGCACTAGAGTACATTTTCACTGAACTACAAAGAGGAGATATTTTCACCAAGCCCTTGGATGAAAAGAAGTACTTCTTCTTCCTCAATCAGTTGGGAATGCTAGATGGAGACAGTATAAATTAAAACTCCAAGATTTTGAAACCCTTAAATAACAGGAATAGGAAAAATTTCATTTTAAAATTCCTCTGTCTGAGTGGTTTCTTTAAGCTCTGAACTAAGCTCGACGCTGCGTCGAACTAAGATCGACGGTCCGTCGCCCTCAAAAGCGTCGAACGTCGACCTCAACTTCTAGCATTGAACTAAGTTCACAGCTCCCTGG
The DNA here is from genome assembly GCA_039513925.1 of Platanthera zijinensis. NCBI lineage: Eukaryota > Viridiplantae > Streptophyta > Magnoliopsida > Asparagales > Orchidaceae > Platanthera > Platanthera zijinensis. The sequence goes on from CM077091.1 coordinate 70,112,234, forward strand.
CTTCTTGAGTTTTTCTCCCTTCGGTCGACGCCTTCGTTCAACGTCGACCTGAGCTCGACGTATAGCATCAGCCCAAGCGTCGAACGTCGACCTAAGCTGCAAGCTATTGAGCCGTTTCAGTTCCCCTAGAGCCTTAGAGCGTCGACCTGAGCTTGACGTTTTTTCCAATTCTGCGTCGAACCCTAGTATAAAATCATTCTTCTCCGTCGTTCGCTGTTGCGCTCTCATATTTTTCTGCTCAAGCTTTTTCCCTCCAAATCCTTTACTCTTGATCTTGGAAGCTATCTATTTGCAGGATAAAGGCGATTGCTGCAGGTGTATTGGCGGCAATGAAGTTTGATTCAGGTTTTGACATCGACATCGACTCCTTTGATGGATCTTCACAGAATTTTCTGGATATTCTGGAGCTATTCAAAGAGCAGCACCTGGTTAACTTCATGACAACCAGGATCCCTCTTCCAGAAGCAGAAATCAAAGAATGGATTTTTACTGCAGTGAATTCAGATAACAGTACGATGACTGGAACAATTTCAGGGAATGAGGTAGCCATTTCTCCTCAAATCATTTCAGAGGTTTTCGGTTTTGCTGTTGGAGATGATGAGATAGAACTCTTTGTAGAAGAGTTTGCTGTGATGCTAGACAGAATGGGGCATAATTCTGGTAACCCCTCTAAACTTTTAAAAGTTAACCTAGCTATTGAGTTTAGGCTGTTAGCAAATATCACAGGCAAGGTAATCTGTGCAAAGAGGACTGCACACGATGCCATTACTAGGCATCAGTTTTGCATTATGGCTGCAATTTTGGATAAGAAGCATCCCAATTGGAGTTTGATTGTTTTTGATATGATTAAGAAGAAAATGGATAAGAACTTTGTCCACTTTGGAAGGGTTCTTGGTTTGATTCTGAACCACTGTTGCCCTCAGTTGCTTGTGTCCTCAAAGAAGCACATCAATGCTTCTAAGAGGCTCACTTGTGCACTGATTGGCAAGTGGGACAGGAAGATTGTGAACTCCAGGGCAGCTGCAGCAATGAGAACTTCTGCAGACACCAGGACTGTAGAGGTCACTCTTCCTCAGTCTACTGGCCCAGAAGCAGGGATTTTGCCATCTTCCTCCATCATCCTCCCATCCTCTTTCATTCCAACAACATCAATCATCTCATCCACTCAACCCATCCCTTCATCCATTTCTACTATTGCATCCTCCATTCCTCCACTCATCACATCTTCTTCCATGAGCTTGGACTTCTCATCTCATGAGGACATCCTTTCCCTTGACATTCATGATGAATCCTTCATGGATGCTTATCCCTCCTCTCCTCATGACTTCCATCCTTCATCAACTTTTTCAGAACTTCTTCTATCCTCCATCCATGAATCAGCTATCCCTCCCATGTCTGCAACACCAACAACATCTTCTACCTTCACCTTCTCTGCTGCTCCCTCTACCTCTACTCAAGTCCCACTTGAGCAAGTAGATCTTTTGCCTTTGGCCAATAAGCTTTTTGATATTTTGTCCCCTAGGCTCTCCTCTCTATTGGATGCCAAGTTGGCTCCTCTAGTCCTTTCCCTGAGCTCTCTCTCTGCCTCAGTCTCATCCCTCTCATCCTATCTAGCATGCCCTTCTTCTGGGGGCCTAGAGTCAGCTGCCACTGATTCTAGGCAGGGGGAGATGTCAGCAGAAGAAGAGCTGTAGCCTTCAGCAGTACAGGTAGTACAGGTTTGTTCAAAGACAGTCTCAACAGAAGAAGTTCAGATGACCTCTGAGGCTCCTCCTCAAGGTTCAGTTCAGATGATCAGCAGTGCCTTAGACTTTCAGTCCTTGGCATCTTCTGTCCAGAGCTTCCACCTTCCAGCACATCTTCACTTCAGTAACTACAGCCTCCTGCCTCCTCAAGAAGACCTGTCTAGGGCCATTGTCCCTTTTCAGAAGATCATTCCATCCTCCTTGGCTGTTGATGCCATGATCCTTGATGAAGCAGCGGTAGCTGTGGCTCCTGCTTGTGATGATATTGTTGTTGAAGCAGTAGTAGCTGCTAAGACTGTTCCCTCAGAAACTTCAGGTGAATTGATTGAGACACCAGATGAAGTTGAGACCATTGTCTCACAAGTTCTTCAGGAACTAGCCACCTCAGCCTCTATGGCTCCTGAGGCTATTTCCTTTCCTGTAGTGTTAGACTCCTCTTCTACACTATCAGCAGACCTTCCTCCAGTTACTTCTTCAGATGCTCCAGCCCCCATCAATTTTCCTATCTCAAAGAGAACCTACATAGATCCTTATGATGAATCTCAAAGCTCAGAGGATGAATTTGCAACTGATTCTGATGACTCCTCTGCAACCATTGCAAGGAAGAGGAAAGCAAGATCCAAAGCAATGAAAAGAGTTCCATTAGCTAGAACCACAGATCATGACATCCCTTACTACATCAAGTACAACTATGAAATCATTGAGCCTTGGATGCAATACTCTCTAAACCAAAGAAAGGCAATGAAGAAGAAAAGAAAGTTCAATGAAGGGCCCTCCAAGTCTGTCCTTCAGCCTCCACCTCCACCTCCTCCAGATGCAGGTGCAAGTGCAAGCCTCTCTTCCAATCCTGCCCCATCATCTCTGCATGGCAAGACCTATCAGTCAAGAAGATCTCAAGGGCATAACCAGCAAAGGGGAAATCAGCAAAGTGGAAACCAGCAAAGAAGATACAATAGAGGCAGGCAGTCCAGAGGAAGATCAGGATCTCAACCTTACCAAAGGGGAGGACCCATTGATCCAACCTCTGGTCCCTATCCTTACAGACCCAGAGTTGACTTCACTCCAAGGACTCATCAAGAACACTCTGCCAACAGATATGAACCAGCTATTCCTTTTGAAGATCCTACTAAAACTCCAGCTTACTGGAAGGCCAGGATGACTGAGATGGCTGCTCTGAATGAGATTGACAGAGCTAGAGCAAAAGGTCTGGACACCTCTCAAATTAGCACCATGTCAGATCAAAGGAGAGAAGAATTGGAGAAATACAAATCAAAGAAATTCTTTGATTCTGATAAGTATATGCAGCTTCATCCTGCAGCTGTACCAGCTAGTGGAAAAACCCAGAAATCCTTAGGTGCAGCTGAAGATTACAGATCCAAGAAGGATGCTACAAATCCTAACAGGGAAATTATCTTCAAGGGAAGTGATCAAGACAAAGCTCCAAAGGAAAAGTAATGTAAGGCATTTCATTTCTTTTTTTCTGCTGGATACAGGACATTAAACATTATTGCTGCTATATAGTGTTATATATATGCTGCTTTATTCTGTCATATGTCTGGTTGTATTTTATTCAGCTCTGTTTTGCTTTACTTCTTTTTGAATCCCTAAATGCATGTAAATAGTAATCCTAATCCAAATAGGGGGAGATTGTTGGAACACCCTATTACTATTTGGGTCAGGTTGACTATATTTCTATAGGGATTTTGTGTTGTGACCTCCTTGTTGTTATAAAGGTCACATAGGTTAGTTAGAGTCTTCTTCAGCTCGACGCAGAGTCGACTTCAGCTCGACGCAGAGTCGAACTCAGCTCGACGCTGAGTCGACCTCAGCTCGACGTGGAGTCGACCTCAGCTCGACGTTCCGTCAACCCCAGTTCTGCTTTCTGAAACCACTCTCTGGCCGACGTGTGTCGTGCTCAGATCGACGTTTTATTGTGAGCTCGACGTTTTCGAGGCTCCCATCAGTTTTGAATAGGAATTCAAATTCCTTCTGTTAGAACAATTAATGCTGAAGATTTATTGACCGTTACAGCAAATCTAGTGCATGGCTCAAGGAATTTTCTAAGGAATGTTTGCCTGACACTTCCTTTGGAGACATGGACATTTAAGGAAAGCATTTAATGCTGGCTGCCAACGGCTATCAAAGACTCAGAAGAAAAATTCAGAGATATATTCTATCAGTCAACAGAGAACAATAGAATACCTCTCTCTCTTGCTCTCTGTGATATTCATTCAAGCTTACACACAGGAATTCTGATTGCTTCAGACACAACCATCCAACTTGTTTGGATCATCTTTTGCTGGAGCAGATCAGATCATTGAAGACCTGTCACCCTAATGCAAAGTTCTCCTTCCTGAACTACTTCTTGATCTCAGGGGGAGCTCTGACAACATCAACAGATCCACTTTGCTTCTCTCTACTTATTGATAGAGAAGACACCATCAGCTTTTTCTTTTTCTTTCTGTACAGGGTTTTAACTCCCTTCAAAAGTTACCTTTGGTTTTGCTGAAACCTGGTCAAAAATCAGCCCCTTTGGTTTGTGAGAACCTGGTCAAAAACTCTCTGGTGCTCAAGACACCTGATCAACTCATCTTGAAGTGGATTCCTATCAAGGGTGATAGAAGAGTGGACTACCCAAGATTTTGGGGAACCACTATAGCTCCTTGTGCATTCTGGTTGCTTGTTTCTTTGTGTTTTGCTTTGTGCTGTGATTCTCTTCTTTCTTTGATTAATTGCTATAGCACCATACACTAAGTAAATCTAAGCCTTTTCTCCACATAAGTTTTAATTTTCAAAATTATTTTAAATCACTCTATTCACCCCCCCTCTAGAGTTAGGATTGATCTTATCCCTCACTTTCAGTTTCCATGTAGGGGCTAGAGGTTGATGCGACGAAGGTAGAGGTTATTAGAAACTTGCCCCCTCTATCGACACTTCATGGCATTCATAGTTTTTTGGGGCATGTTGGATTCTACCGGCGCTTTATTTGGGACTTCTCGACTATAGCTAAGCCCATATCTAATCTATTGGCGAAGGATGTCAAGTTTGTGTTCGATGACGATTGTAATCGGGCTTTTAATTACTTGAAGGATCGATTGGTTTTATCCTCGATTCTCTCATCCCCAGATTGGTCAGTGCCTTTTGAGTTGATGTGTAATGCTAGTGACATCACGGTGGGGGCGGTGTCGGGAAAGCGAAAAAATAAGATCTTTCATACAATTGCCTATGCGAGTCGGACGTTGAATGATTAACAACTGAACTATACCACGACCGAGAAGGAGTTTTTAGCTATCGATTTCGCCTTCGAGAAGTTCCACTCCAATTTAATTCATTCCAAAGTGGTGGTACATTCAGATCATGTGGCTATTTGTTTTCTCATGCACAAGAAAGATGCTAAGCTGCGGCTCATGCGTTGGATTCTATTGCTGCAAGGATATGATATTGAAATCCGGGATCACCGTGGAGTTGACAATGTGATTGCAGACCATATATTGAGACTTGAAGGGGGAAAAGGCGAGGGCTCACAGAGAATTCCAATTTCCAATGCTTTTCCAGATGAGGGCATGTTATCCGGTTCTTCTATTGTTACTACTCCGTGGTATGCTGACTTTGCTAACTTCTTAGCAAGCAAGGCATTGCCGCTGCATTTAACAAATCAATAAAAGAAGAAGTTTTTATCAGACGTCAAGTATTATCTCTGGGAGGATCCTCTAATGTTCTACACCCGCGCCGACGGGGTTTTCCGACATTATGTCCCCGAGCTAGAAGTTATTGATATTCTGAGGCATTGCCATGATCATGAGGCTAGAGAGCATTTTCGTACCGCACGTACTGCTCGCAAGGTTCTGTAGTGCGGTTTGTTTTGGCCTACGTTATTCCATTACTCTTTTACACACATCATAGAGTCCAATGAATGTCAGCGCTCGGGGAACATTGCTTGACGAGACGAAATGCCCCTGAACAATATGCTGTTTTGCGAGTTATTCGACGTATAAGGGATTGACTTTATGGGTCCTTTCCCCATGTCACATGGGAAGCAGTACATCCTAGTTGATGTGGATTATGTGTTTAAATGGGTGGAGGCGGAGGCGGTCACATGAAATGATTCTCGTACCATGCTCCACTTCCTTTATAGGAATATCTTCTCCCACTTTAGCGCACCGAGAGCTACAATTAGCGACGTGGGTAGCAATTTTGGCAACCAGCAATTCACGCAACTGCTGAAACGGTTCGGTGTTCATCATAAGTTTGCTTTGTCCTACCATCCCCAGACATCCGGGCAAGTGGAGATTTCAAATAGAGAACTGAAGCAAGTTTTCGAAAAGTATATCCACTCCAACCGGAAGGAGTGGGCAAAGAAGGTGGATGATACACTTTAGGCTTAACGAACTATATCCAATACACTGATAGGGATGTCACCCTTCCAACTGGTACATGGAAAATCATGCCACCTTCCTATTCAATTGGAGCACAAGGCATTGTGGGCCACCAAATTGCTCAACATGGAATTTAGATAGGCTACTAACAAGCGGCGTGGTCAACTTTATGAGCTCGACGAATTCCACAGGGGCGCTTTTAAGAGCACGAGCATATATAAGGTAATAACCAAGCACTGGTATGATATATATATCTCTCCCAAGGAATTCAAGCCGGATGATCAGGTTCTTTTATACAATTCACGCCTGCGGCTATTTCTTGGGAAGTTAAAATCCAGATGGAGCAGCCCTTATATAGTTGTGAGTGACTTTCCATACGGAGCGATAGAGATTCGTGACGATAAGGACAACACTTTTAAAGTAAATGGGCATCGCTTGAAACGATTTGAGGGGAAGGTCATCGATAAAATGTACACTTTATACTGTTACAAGACCCTGATGGAAGTTAACCTCCATTAGTTGTTTTCCTTACATTTGTTGCTAGGATTGCTTCTCCCTAAGATTGAAAAACATTATATAAGACTGCTTATATGGGTATTTGGTCCACCTTAAGGACGGTAAAGAAAAGTGGATTATTGGAGACAACCAAATTTCCCTACTTTAAATTTGTTAAATTTTGTTGTTGTTACATTTAATTTGTTCAATTTAGCATTATGTGATTTTATGTTTTTTGTATGCGTGGTTGGAGGTATTTTATTATGCAGGTGGAGTTCATTTGGGCCATGGACTTTCTGCTGAAATTAACTCAAATATTTTGGTGCACTCATTTGTTGAGCATGGGGTAACCTCTCCCCCAACTTTTATTTCTCTATTTTTATTGCAAATCTTGGATAGGTTGTTTAGTTTAAGTCTGGTGGGGGAGAGATATGCGGGTTACCTATGCACATGCACTATTAACACTTTCATACAAAAAGTATATTTTCATTTTCTATTTTTATATTATGATGTCTGCATCATACACCTACACCCACATGAGCACGATCTTAAGCACACGCTCGGTTCAAGTAAAATTTATTTCTTTTGTGTAAACATTAAAATAGGGTGCTGGCTTTGGATTTTAGGATAGAGTAGTTCGAAACTCGTGTAGTGAACCTAATTGAATACACATGGTATGTAGAAATAGTATAGATTAGATTTTTCTTTATGCTCGGAGGTTTATACTTTTCTGTATTTGTAAATATTTGTTGTACTACTTAAAAATGTTAAATCAGGAGTAATCGAACGGTAGTGTAGGAATGTGTGTAGCCATCACCAGCCTCAAATTGCTTGAGTAGGGAGGAAGGATCACCTTTCTCAGTGGCAAAGAACTTGCCCCAAGCTACTCTCGAAGCATTGGTGCATGGTTAGTCTAGCGTGAGCGTGATGTAGGCCATCTTTTAGGCCCAGTTGAGCCTTGTACCCGTCCTAACGATAATCCTTATTAGAATATTTTGAGCCTATCCCGCCTGTTGTTTTAGCCCCACTTTACGATCACCAAATCCTCAAAGCCTTTTTCCCAATCGCACACAAAATTCTCGAGGTAGTAGTTTGCTACTTCTCGCTTTGTGTCGTTGTTGCGGTGTAGTTTTGTGTTTGTGAGGTTAAGTTGATAAGTTATAAATATACCTATTTTTATGTGTATTAATTAAGTCAATTTTGCATATTTTCTTGGTTTTCAGTCAATTTCCATCAATAAATTGTTCATATTTTGTAAAAAAAATTCTAATTAGTTTATTTGGTTTTTCGAGAATTTTTAAGAAAATTGTCAAAAATTGACCTGACACGCCCGTGTCCCCTGACCGACACGCCTGTGTCATGCCCTTGACGGTCATTGACCTTAACCCAACGGTCGACGTTCGACCTTCATAACCAGAGCAGGACACGCCCGTGTCCGAAGACTCGATACGCCCATGTCAGCCACTCAATGCCTCCCGCTAGTCAACACTCAACGTCATCTTCGACCCGAGAAGGACATGCCTACCAACACGCCCGTGTTCCCCACCCGTGTCACGCCACTCAACTCCTTCATCTAGTCGACACTCAACGCCTTCTTCAACCCGACAAGGATACGCCTACCAACATGCCCGTGTTCCCCGCCCGTGACACTAGCTCAACTCAATGCCTGTCGACATCAAGTTACAACGTGTCCCGACATGCCCGTATCACCATACCCGACACGTCCGTGTCGGACACGTGTCCCATCCAGAAGCTTCGAAAAACAAACCATCTCGTCGGATTTTTTCAAGTTAAACACGTAGCTGTGACACGCCCTACTGACACGCCCGTGTTGTAGGCCGTATCACCCTAATTTTTTGTTTATAAATAAAAACTTTCAGAAATCTCCCTTGTTCCCTTTTTGAACCACTTTGCTTAGGGTAGGTGCTACCCATTTGGCTTCTAATGGAATGTAAGGGAAACATTACCCACCCCCACCCCCCCGCTCTCTTAGTTTATTTTAGAATGTTTGTTTTAGCTTTTCTTGTAATTGCTTTTTCATTAATAAAATGTCAGCTTTTTCTCTCTTTATGTTGCTTGGAATTCATTTGGAAGCGCCCTAATCTAAGTAATTTTTTTTTCCTTTTTTGTGTTTTTAGGTTTTCTTTTTAGCTTAAAACTTGTTAGTTTAGGAATTTCTCTACATTTCTAGCAGTTTTGCTGGGTGTTTTATTTTCATAGATCGTAATTTGTTTCATTTAGTTTTTCTTTAGGTTTGTATTCATTCTTATAACTATATAAAAGCATTTTAAATAGTGTTGTTTTTAATTTTCTTTAACTTAGGCTTTTTAGGATTGTAAAACATTTCGTTCTCTTTTAGCTTTATTTTCACTTCTTAGGAGCTTTTATGAAACTATAAGAATGAATTTATCGTCATTTTATTTTTTTTCACTCACTTTGTTCTTAGCTTTTATTTTCAAAACTCTTTACTCATTTTATTTTTATTTTCTCTTTTTACGCATTTCTACCCTATTCTAGCGGTAGAAATGTTGTTGTTTAAATTTTCCTAGAACTTTGGTTTTTTTTTATTTTCATGTAGAGTGTGTGAGTTTTTCTTTTCAGTAGAGTACGTGCGTATATGAGCATTTATTTCTGCCTACTCGTTAAGAGTTAAATGGCGCATTGTTTTATTTTAGTAGAGTGTGTGTGTGTGTGCATCTATTTTGTTTTACTCATTTGAGTAGGACTCGCTTTCATTTTTCTCGTACTCGTTTGAGTAGGACTTTGTGTGGGTGCGTTTTAATTTCAAATAGAGTGTGAGTGTGCGTTTTATTTCAAGTAGAGTGCATGCGTGTATGAGATAGCTTTTTATGCTTTCATTTCCCGCCCACTCGTTTGAGCCGGGACTTATCATTTACTGCTTTCATTTCCCGCCCACCTTTTTAAGCCTGGACTCGCAATTTACTGCTTTCTTTACATTTTTCTTTACTACTTTATTTACTGCTTTCATTTTCTGCTTTCATTTTATCGCATTTATAGCCATCCTCATTTTGATGAGTGGCTAACCGCTCTTAGCCCTCAATATCGAAGACCATTGGGACAGATAAAATCCATTTAAATAATTAAAGGTCATATTTTTCGCTTAATTAATGAACTTAAGGTTTGCCCCGGATTAACGACGAGTAGGACCACATATTGATGTGTGGGCTCTATTTCTATTGTCCATATGCAGGTGGTCGAGAGGCTGTGTGTATGTACTAATCACCCTTGGGTAAAGTGAGTTCTGCACTTACCCTCGAGAGAGGAGGCGTGTAACTCTACCGGATTTGGATCGCCACACAATAGTAGGGTTTTTAGCGTAATACAGACATTAAGATGAATCGTTCGTCGGACAAACGTTCGGTTGAATAGTCTTAGCATTTAGGTGAGCGATATTACCTAGAGATAGGTGTGCTCATTTTTGTGGAACCTCCACGAACAAGTCTCTGTCTTAATTAATTTGAAATTTAGGATCTCTTTTTATTAAAAGTTTATTTTAGTTCGAATTCAATTTGATATCGTTGCGCTATTTCTTCATCGGCTTCATGCATTCTTTATGTTTTCATTTTTTGCACTTTAAATATATATATCTGCCCTTTTTTTATATAACAATGAAAAAATATTATCGGTAAAATAATAGTCCTTTGAGGGAAAGAGAAGAAATAGGGAAACTGACCCCGAGAACATTACGATCCCGATATTCCTCCCTGAGAATATCTTGTACTACACGCGATAAGTGCAGTTGCGTCCTTTCATTTAAAACGAAATATTGCCCGCGAGCTCTGCCCTCTTTTATCTTTTACCTAAAGAAAAACCCCGTCTCTTCTCTTCTCTTCTCTTCTTATTCCATCTTTATAAATTAAAGAACTAATTAAAAGGCGCTCGCGGTGCGCATCAAGTTTTGGCGCCGTTGCAGGGGAGATTTTTTATTTACTATTTTGAATTCCTGAAAACTATTAATTTTAAGTTTTATTTTTATTTATATAAAAAAATGGCCAACAAAAAAATTTATATTAACAATAATAAAAATAAAAATAATATCAATAAAAATAATAAATACTTAAAAATTAAAAAAAACAAAAACTTAAAATCTTAAAAACCTAAAAAAAAAAAACTAAAAAACATAAAAATCTAAAAAATTAAAAAACTATAAAATTAAAAAACTATAAGACTTATTAAAAACCAAAAAAACACTAAAAACTAAAAATTATATATTTATTTTGTCACTTCGGCGCGCTTCACTATTATGAGCCCTAGGGGAACGCATATCTATCACACTCATATAGATAAGATGTTAGCTTATGAATTACACTCACTTGCACCCCCTATCACCCACACACTTTTTGCCGAATTTATCTTTTTCATTTTTTCTGTTATATTTTTGCTACTTCTTCTAATTTTTGCAGGGTCATTTATTAATGGGCCTCCCCGAACACATTTTAGGGAAGTTTCCTCCCCCTGTCTTTTTCTTTATTTGTACATATCTGCATCTTTATATATGTCCTTCCTCATACTTAGTGCAATATTGAGGACAATATTCGATTTAAGTATGGGGGTGTTTCTTATACTGCTCTTTTATTTTCGGCTCCCAATCAAAAATAACAAAAAAATTGCAAAAATTAAAAACTTTAAAAAAATGTTTACTACTCTTTTTTATAATTAAAAACTAAAAAAAATTAAATATTGCTCCGCGACGTTCGACTCATCGAACCAACCACCTAAATAAGAGTCTGTTCACGGGCGATTAGTTTTTTACTATGTAATTATTTGTTTTAAATATTCTTTTTCCTCTTCTCTTTCCCTCTTTTCTTTATAAATAACACCTCTTTATTCCCCCTTTCTTTTAAATAACTTAAAAATCAAAAAAGAAAAAAAATATTGAAAATCCAAAAATTCAAATAAAGATAATAATCCAAACACAAAAAAAGAAAATAAAAACCCTAAAATCCAAAAAAAATCATTAATTGAATATACCATGTCTTAACCCTTTTCGCACTCAAAAAATCTAGTTGCGAGTTTATTTATTAAGCAAATTTAACTTATTGTTTGCTTACTATTTGTTTATTAATTGGAGTTCGATTGATTTAGATATATGGGGTTAAGTTTTAAAAAATTTCATATGCTTACCTTTTTTTATTTAGAAAAGGTACTTGTTTTCAGCACCACTTCTACTTATCTAAATAGTTGTATATTTTTTTGTTAAAAAAATAATAATAATAACAATCTTAGATTTCAAATTATGGTTACTTCGAGCTTTTTTGAAATATAGGAACGTTTAATTTATAAAGGTTGCTCTCAAAAACTTTTTATTTAAACTTAGTTTTCTTTCTGAAAACCTACCTCCATTTTTTTTAAAACCTTACTTGGCATGATTACCCCTATTTTTATCCCCTAAAAGATCATATGTCAATGGTAATAAGATTTCGTTCCATAAACATAGGCACCCAATATTTAAAAAGATTATATGTTACGGACTAAGAGGATAAAATTCATTTCTCCTATATATATACATTGGGTTAATTGTTATTATGGAGTTGTAATAAAAATTATATATGTTATGGAAAATAAGATTTCATTTTCCTAACATCCACAACAAAAAATTTCTATTAGAGGTTCGAGCGAAAAAAAATATATACCCTCACCTCAAAATTCTATTCCTTCTTTATAAACCACAATTTCCCCCTCCGCCATTTTTCAAAAGATTCTAAATTTAAGTTTAAAATCTTTTTGAGATCATAATTTGTAAATTCCATTATTTCCTATAAATCTTATAAGCTAAAGTTTCATAAATTGAATCTATTTTTGTTAACCTAACAAAATACAATTTTTGCTTTCAATTTGATTGTATCAAATGTTTTTTAGCTGAAACTCTTCCTTTATTTAAATTTTTGTCGTAATTTAGGATTTAACTCTTATACCCCGGATAATTATTTAGATCTTTCTTTTAATTAATTCAAGCGGTAGCTAAAGTTAGGATTTCTTTAATTCCTTATAAGTTTATCTCCAACTTTTGCTCTGGAATAGCAAAAGCTTAAGTATGGGGTATTTGATTAGTTGTAAATATACCTATTTTTATGTATATTAATTAAGTTATTTTTGTTTATTTTTTTGTTTTCAGTCAATTTCCTTCAATAAATTGTTCATATTTTGTAATTTTTTTTTCTAACTTGGTTTATTTATTTTCTTGAATTTTTCAGAAAATGGTCAAAACTGACCTGACAAGCCCGTGTCCCATGACTGACATGTCTGTGTCACACCGTCAACGATCGTTGACCTTTACCCGACGGTTGACGTTCGACCTTCTTCAACTAGAGCAAAACATGCCCTTGTCCGAAGACTCGACACGCCCATCTCAGCCACACAACGCCTCTCGCCAGTCAACACTCAACGCTATCTTCGACCCAAGAAGGACAAGCCTACCAACATGCCTGTGTTCCCCACCTATGTCATGCCACTCAACTCTTTCATCCAGTCGACACTCAATGCCTTCTTCAACCCGAAAAGGACACGCCTACCAACATGCCCGTATTCCCCGCCCGTATCAGCAGCTCAACTCAACTCCTGCCGACATCATGTTGCAACGTGTCCTGACATACCCATGTCACCCAACCTGACATGCCAGTGTCGAACACGTGTCCCATCGAGATGCTTCCAGAAATCAGCCAGCTCGCCGGATTTTTCCAAGTCAAACACGCAACTATGACACGCCCTACCAACACGCCCATGTTGTAGGTCATGTCACCCAACTTTTTTGTCTATAAATAATAGCTTTCACAAAGCTCTCTTGTTTCCTTTTTGAACCACTTTCCTTAGGGTAGATGCTACCAATTTTTCTTCTAATGCAACGTAAGGGAAACTTTACCCCACCCCCTCTCTTAGTTTATTTTAGGATGTTTGTTTTAGCTTTTCTTGTAACCGCTTTTTCATAATAAAATGTTAGCTTTTTCTCTCTTCATGTTGCTTGGAATTCATTTGGAAGTGCCCGACTCAAAGTAATTTTTCGTTCCAATTTTTTTGTGTTTTTATGTTTTCTTTTTAGCTTAAAACTTATTTAGTTTTTGAATTTCTCCGCATTTCTAGCCATTATACTACGCGTTTTATTTTTATACATCGTACTTTGTTTCGTTTAGTTTTCTCTTTTTAGGTTTGTATTCATTCTTATACCTATATAAAAGCGTTTTAAAAAGTGTTGTTTTTAATTTTCTTTAACTGAGGCTTTTTAGGATTGTAAAACTTTTCGTTCTCTTTTAGATTTATTTTCACTTCTTAGGAGCTTTTATAAAACTATAAGAATGAATTTATCGCCATTTTATTTTTTTCGCTCACTTTGTTCTTAGCTTTTATTTTCAAAACTCTTTACTCATTTTATTTTTATTTTCTCTTTTTACGCATTTCTTCCCCATTCTACCGGTAGAAATGTCGTTGTTTTAATTTTCCCAGCACTTAAGTTTTTTTTTAATTTTATGTAGATTGTGTGATTTTTTCTTTTCAGTAGAGTGCGTGCGTGTGTGAGCATTTATTTCCGCCTACTCGTTAAGAGTTAAATGGTGCATTATTTTATTTAATTAGAGTGCGTGTGTGTGCATCTATTTTGTCCTACTCATTTGAGTAGGACTCGCTTTCATTTTTATCCTACTCGTTTGAGTACGACTTTGTGTGCGTGCGTTTTAATTCCAAGTAGAGTGTGAGTGCGCGTTTTATTTCAAGTAGAGTGTGTTTGTGTATGAGATAGCCAATTCTGCTTTCATTTCCCGCCAACTCGTTTGAGCCGAGACATGTTATTTACTGATTTCATTTCCCCCCACTCGTTCGAGCCGGGGCTTGCAATTTACTGCTTTCTTTACTGCTTTCTTTACTGCTTTATTTACTGCTTTCATTTTATTCTTTCATTTTTTTCGCTTTCTATAGCCGTCCTCATTTCGATGAGTGACTAACCGCTCTTAGACATCAATATCGAAGAGCTTTGAGACAGATAAAATCTCTTTAAATAATTAAAGTTCCTAATTTTTGCTTAATTAAAGTACTTAAGGTTTGCCCCGGGTAAACAACGAGTAGGACCACATATCGATGTGTGGGCTCTATTTTCATTGTCCATACGCAGGTGGCCAAGAGGCCGTGCGTATGGACCGATCACTGTTGGGTAAAGAGAATTCCGCACTTACCCTCGAGAGAGGAGGCGCGTAACTCTACCGGATTGGGTTACCCACCCAATAATGGGGTTCTTAGCATAATGCGGGCGTTAAGAGGAATCCTTCGTCGGACTAATGTTCGGTCGAATAGTCTTAGCGTTCAGGAGAGCGATATTACCAAGAGATAGGTGTGCTCATTTTTATGGAACCTCCACGGCCAAGTCTCCGCCTTAATTAATTTGAAATTTAGGATCTCTTTTTATTAAAAGTTTATTTTAGTTCGAATTCTATTTGATATCATCGCGCTATTTCTTCATCGTCTTCCTGCAGTTTTTATGCTTTCATTTTCTGCACTTTAAATATATATATCTACCCTTTTTTATATAACAATAACAAAATATTATCGGTAAAATAAGAGTCTTTTCAGGGAAAGAGTAGAAATAGGCAATGTGACCCTGAGAACAATACGATCCCGATATTCCTCACCGGGAATATCCTGTACTACACGCGATAGGTGCACATGCCTCCTTTCGTTTAAAATGAAATATCGCCCGTGTGCTCCTCCCTCTTTTATCTTTTACCTAAATAAAAACCCCGTCTCTTCTCTTCTCTTCTTCTTCCATCTTTATAAAATAAAAAACAAATTAAAAGGCGCTCGCGGTACGCATCAAGTTTTTGGCGCCGTTGCAGGGAGATTTTTGATTTACTCTTTTGAATTCCTGAAAACTATTAATTTTACCATTTATTTCTATTTATATAAAAAAAAGTTGCCAACAAAAAAAATTATATTAATAATAATTATAATAATAAGAATATCAATAATAATAATAATAAATACTTAAAAAGTAAAAAAAATCAAAACTTAAAAACTTAAAAACCTTAAAAATTAAAAGATAAAAAACTTAAAAATCAAAAAAATAAAAAAAACTAAAAAATTTAAAAACTATAAGACTTATAAAAAACTAAAAAACTAAAAAACACTAAAAACTAAAAATTATATATTTATTTTGTCGCTTCGGCGCGCTTCACTATTGTGAGCATTAGGAGAACCCATATCTGTCACACTCATATAGCTAAGACATTAGCTTACGAGTCACACTCACTTGCCCACTATCACCCGCACACTTTTCGCTGAATTTATCTTTTTCATTTTTTCCATTATATTTTTGCTACTTCTTCTAATTTTTGCAGAGTCGTTTCTTAATGGGCCTCCCAGAATGCATTTCAGGGAAGTTTCCTCCCCACTGACTTTTTCTTTATTTGTACATATCTGCATCTTTATATATATCGTTCCTCATACTTAATGTAATATTGGGGACAATGTTTGATTCAAGCATGGGGGTGTTTCTTATACTGCTCTTTTATTTTCTGCATCCAATCAAAAATACAAACATATTGCAAAAATTAAAAACTTAAAAAAAAATTTTACTTCTTGTTTTTATAATTAAAAACTCAAAAAAATGAAATATCGCTCCGCGACGTTCGACTCATCAAACCAACCACCAAAATAAGAGTTTGTTCGTTGGCGATCAGTTTTTTTACTTTGTAATTATTTGTTATAAATATTCTCTTTCCTCTTCTCTTTCCCTCTTTTCTTTATAAAAAACACCTCTTTCTTCCCCCTTTCTTGTAAATAACATAAAAAAGCAAAAAAGAAAAAAAATTTGAAAATCAAAAAAATTTGAAAATAAAATTTTTTTAAAAAAGAGAATAACTCTAAAAATTCAAAAATAAAGATAATAATCAAAACACAATAAAAGAAGATAAAAACCCTAAAATCCCAAAAAAATGTTTATCGAATATACCATGTCTTAACCCTTTTTGCCCTCCATAAATCTAGTTGTGAGTTTATTTATTAAGCAAATTTAACTTATTCTTTGCTTACTATTCATTTTTTAATTGGAGATTGATAGATTTAGATATTTGGGGTTAAGTTTCAAAATTTTCTTTTGCTTATCTTTTTTTATTTTGATAAGTTACTTGTTTTCAGCACCACTTCTACTTACTTAATAGTTGCAAATTTATTTTGTTAAAAAAATAATAATAATAACAATCTTAGATTTCAAATTATGGTTACTCCGAGCTTTTTTAAATATAGGAACGTTTAATTTATTAAGTTTGCTCTCAAAAACTTTTTATTTAAACTTAGTTTTCTTTCTGAAAACCTACCTCCATTTTTTTTAATGCCATACTTAGCATGATTACCCCTATTTTTATCTCTTAAAAAATCCTATGTCAAAGTGAATAAGATTTCGTTCTGTAAACATAGGCACCCAATTTTTAAAAAGATTATATGTTACAGAGTAAGAGGATAAAATTCATTACTCATATACATATACATTGGGTTAATTATTATTATGGAGTTGTAAAAAAATTTATATATGTTATGGAAAATAAGATTTCATTTTCCTAACATCCACAACCAAAAAAATTCTATTAGAGGTTCGAGCAAAAAAAAAATATACACTCGCCTCTAAAATATAATCCTTCGACATAAACCGTAATATCCCCCTCCGCCATTTTTCAAAAGATTCTAGATTTAAGTTTAAATTTTTTTTGAGAGCATAATTTCTAAATTGCATTATTTCCTATAAATCTTATAAGGTTAAGTTTCATAAATCCAATCTACTTTTGATAACCTAAAAAAATTATATTTTTGCTTTCAATTTGATTGTATTATAAGTTTTTAGCTGAAACTCTTCATTTATTTAAATTTTTTTCATAATTTAGGATTTAACTCTTATATCACGGATAATTATTTAGATCTTTCTTTTAATTAATTCAAGCGGTAGCTAAACTTTGTATTTCTTTAATCTCTTATAAGTTCATCTCCAACTTTTGCTCTAGAATAGTAAAAACTTAAGTATGTGGGTATTGGATAAGTTGTAAATATTCCTATTTCTATGTATATTAATTAAGTCATTTTTTTATTTTCTTTGTTTTCAGTCAATTTCCTTCAATAAATTTTTCATATTTTGTAAATTTTATTTCTAACTTTGTTTATTTTGTTTTTCTAGAATTTTTCAGAAAATGGTCAAAAATTGACCTGACACGCCCGTGTCCCATAACCGACATGCCCGTTTCACGCCCTAGACGATCATTGACCACAACCCGCATTTTCTCCGAGGAAAACAAATTATCAGAGTAGGAGAAAACACGCGTCATGACGCCACGTCGAGTAGGGGATAACTGCCGATGCTTAGGCAAACCACTATCAACCATACTTAATGAAAATTCATAAGTTAAATGATTAGAAAATAAGTTATATTTTTTAAGTCTGTATCCCTTGGCTCGGTGGATCACCTAGTCCACAATTTAAAAACTATACTTATATGCTGCGGAAGACAAATACTTTATTCAGGTTTGACATCCTAAAAGAGTGCATAAGTGTCCCAGAGGACAACTTATACTATGCAAGACCCTACATTTAATTTATTCTATATATAAGAAAATGATCTTTTTACGTTGTTTGTAAAATAGTGACGTGTTTTATAAAACATGCTTATTATGAGTAATACTTATAATAGTGTTTTTAGGTTTAAAAGTAACTAGCAACCTAGCATAAATCATCCCAAGAGCAAGTAGACTATCTCCAATAAAGGTAGCAGCAAAAAGTAACATATCAAGTATCAAGGTAAAAACTACCAGTTGTCGCCAACAAACTGACACGAACCCACTGGCAAGTCTGTATGTCGGTAATAAAATCACATTAAAACTTCCTCGCAAAATAAGGAACTGATCACTATAGCACCAGAGACCACTAGCAACTGCACAACACCGCTAGCTGACAGAGCGACTACTATCTAGAACCTGAGGCATTCAAAGAAGAAAGAATACCTCAGCAAGCAAAACTAGAAAACTGCTCGAAAGTGTAAATCAGAAGATAAGTAAAAGAGGAAAACAAAGCAGTAACAGTCACAACTGCCCAGGACAAGGCAAAAAGGAAGGGCACTAAGTGCGAGGAAACAATAGTAACTCTGCCCAAAAGCTGCAGAGTCAACAAGGATACCATGAGCCCAAATGCTGCAATCTACCAAGGAAGAAACGTCTAACACCCTAAGCTTTGAGAGATGATAGTAGCAAAAAAAACATCGCGGATCCGGATTGGAGGCAAACCCGGTCCCCCAACCACTATTTCCAAGAAACCAAGCTCAGAGGTCTACATGTGAAAGCACTAGGGACCTCCCACCCCTTGCCCAGCCCGTACCTGGAGAAAGATAAAAGAACAAGGGTGGCCTTGGCTAAATTACACAATACCTCCCCAATTAAGAGATTCAAACCACCACTACTAACCACGACCCACGATTCAGCCTTTTTAGAAAAACAAGTAAATATCCGACAAGGAACCTAAAAAATCAAGAAATTCATTCGGGGAAGAAAATCAAGGTAAGGAAAAAGCGTTGAGATGACTCAACACGGTCTGGCGTTGAGTGAGCCCCACTCACTCAACGCCTCACTAGACCTTGGCATTGAGTGAGTTAGCCTCACTCAGCGCCAGAAACCACC
The DNA here is from genome assembly GCA_039513925.1 of Platanthera zijinensis. Classification (NCBI taxonomy): domain Eukaryota; kingdom Viridiplantae; phylum Streptophyta; class Magnoliopsida; order Asparagales; family Orchidaceae; genus Platanthera; species Platanthera zijinensis. The sequence continues at coordinate 70,131,503 of CM077091.1, forward strand.
ATGGCGTTGAGTGAGGTTCACTCACTCAACGCCTCCCGCAAGAAAACTCTGGCATTGAGTGAGCTAACCTCACTCAACACCAAAATAGCTATGGCGTTAACTTAGGTCCACTCCCTCAACGCCTTCAGCAAAACAGGCAGTGGCGTTGAGTGAGCTAACCTCACTCAACGCCAAAACAGCTACGACGTTGAGTGAGGTCTACTCACTCAACGCCTTCGCACTTAACCGTAGAAAAAACCTAAACCAATGCCATCCGAAAGAGGTCGGCGGGAAAGCCAACCGATTCTCGCCGAATCGGCGGGAATACCGACTAATTCTCGCCGAATCGGCGGGAATGCCGATTGATTCTCGCCGAATCGGCGGGAATGCTAATTGATTCTCGCCAAAAGGCGGGAATGCTGATTGATTCTCACCGAATCGGCGGGAATGCCGATTGATTCTCGCCGAATTGGCGGGAATCAAGATTGATTCTCGCCGAATCGGCGGGAATCACTAACGATACTCGTCGAAGTCGGCGAGAATAACTTAGTGATTCCCATCGATTTCGACTTAGATGAATTTCTAACTCAATCGCCTCACTACTTAGCCGCAAAAGAACAGACCAAGCTATGTCTTTGAGTGTGTGCACCACACTCAATGCCAAATCCCGGGCGGCTTTTGGTTTTGGGTGTGTGCACCACACTCAACACCAAATCCCGAGAGCCTACCATGAATGGTTCTAACAAGAGCATTACCACATAAACCTCCCTCTCTCTCTCTCGGCTCCACCCGCAAAAGCACCAAACCTGAAATAAAAATCTGGAGTCTAAATGGTGAAAACAACCAGCGGGTTGAGCAAAAATAGCACAAGGAGGGGGCACATAAAGGGAAACTAAAGCACAAAGTTTTAGTAAGCAAAAAGAGAAAAGCATGACTTCTATCCAAGGGCTAACCGGGTAGTTAAGAAGGAGAAAAATCAAAACAGAAAGTGCAAGGACCACTTGCCTCGATTTCCGAAGAAGCTTGGTCGGCTTTCCCTTATCTTCACACGGCACCATCAGCAACAACACCCTAATAGAAAAAATCCCGAACTTTAATGGCGGAAAAGGGCCAAAACCAGAATTTCGGGCCTCCTAAAAACTCCACAAAAATCAAATCTCTTACCGTAAAAATGTAGGTCTAAGAGAGAGCAATCCAAATCCGCCTTCGGAATCGAATTCCGTCCACAAAAACTCTCAAAATCGACGTAAGGGTAGCAGGTCGGCGGTTTCTCCGGTGCTTTTCCGCATACAGGAGAGGCGAGTTCGGTCTCGGGAAGAAGAAGAAGAGTGGGCCCGCCATCTACTGATTAAGGCTTTTAAATAACTCTAATCACGCCTAATATTAACTGCCTCCTAAGCCGCTGGTTCACTCTCAAATCTTTTTGGCCAAAAATTATAATTTAAATAGCTTTAAAATATACACATTTACTTTTATTATTAGCACACCCAAAACGGCGCGAAAACTAAGCTATCTCGGAATTCAACGAAACTCGCACTGTAGATAAATACCCATGCTACGAATGCAACGGCGAAGTCGAAATTAACATTCGACGAACAGAACTCGAGTTATACCCACCCGAAGCAAGAACACAAGCATCCCCCAAGAGGCCACACTGGGTCACCCAAAACGACTCGGCTTGCTAGGGAGATCTTGCCAATAGGCTACAAAATAGGCCACTCAGTTCTAAGGAGTTAAGACCACCCTCCACAGATGGCACAAGCCAAAAAAAACGCGTCGACGCAACGCCATATGAGAATTAAATAATCGCAGAAAACAAAAAAAAATCGGGGGCGTTACAGTCACTCCCCCTAAAAGAAAGTTTTGTCCCGAAACTTTACGCACAACACTTCTACTATAGAAGGGAAAGATAACAAGCCAAACATTACGAGAAGAAAATAGACCAAACTAATCAGGGAAACATTTGAGGGTGAGCTTCCCTCATAGCCGACTCTAACTCCCAAGTCGCGCTTTCCAAACCCTGATTCTTCCATAGAACTTTGACCAACGGGATGGACTTCCTTCGCAGCACCCGATCTTGAGTATCCAATATGCGGACCGACACTTCAACAAAAGAGAGATTAGGCTCCAACTGGGGCATAACATCAAAGACTCGCCCACTACTGCGCACACACTTCCGTAATTGGCTTACATGAAATACATTATGAACACCTTGTAAGTTTGCTGGCAAATCCAACCTATAAGCTGACACGCAAATCGCTCCACAATCTAAAATGGGCCCACATACCTTGGGTCCAATTTCCGATTCTTACCGAACCTCCTAAAACCAACCATCGGGGAAACCTTAAGAAACACAAGGTCCCCTACAGAAAACTCCAAGTCTGACCTACGCCGATTGGCGTTCTTTTCATATCTCTCCTGAGCTATAAGAATCTTTTCTAGAATAAGCTTCACCGCGACTTCCATCTCCTCGAGCGCATCTAGAACTAACAAGTGTCTCTCACCTGCCTTAGCCCAAAACAGGGGAGTTCTGCAGCGCCTCCCATACAACGCTTCAAACGGAGACATTTGCAAACTTTCTTGATAACTGTTATTGTTTGCAAACTCCATAAGCCGCAATCGCTCATCCCATGCTCCACCGTGGTCTAAAATGTAGCATCTGATCATATCATCAACTATCTGGTTCACTCACTCCGTCTGCCCATTGGTCTGTGGGTGGTAAGCAGTTGAGTACCTCAGATTGATACCAAAACCCTCCTGCAGACTCTGCCAAAAGCGAAAAGTAAACCGGGAATCTCGATCGGAAATAATGCAAACAGGCACACCGTGCAATCTGATGACCTCATTCAAGTACAACTCTGCTATCTTCCTCATCGGGTAGTCAATCTTATACGGCAGGAAGTGAGCACACTTCGTCAGTGTTTCCACTATAACCCAAAAAGAATCAAATCCCCTTGGAGATTTCGGTAAGCCCGTGATGAAGTCCATCGAAATACTTTCCCACTTCCTAGTCGGGATCTCTAATGGAGTTAACTTGCCACCAGGCCTTCCGTGATCGGCCTTCACACGCTTGCAAGTGTGGCACTCAGCAACAAATCGGGCTATATCACTTTTTATCCCATACCACCAGGCAATTTGCTTCAAATCATGATACATCTTCGTAGATCCTGGATAGTAGGCAACACTGGATCCATGAGCCTCCTTGCATACCATACCCTTGATGTATCCAAAAGCAGGCATGCAAAATCTGCCGCAGTACTTCAAATTACCTGCATCATTGATGGAAAAATTCTGCAACTCCCCTCTCTCAGTCCTGAGGTATAAGTGCAGCAGGTCTGGATCATCCTTCTGGTGCAACCTAGTAAGGGAAATCCAGGATGCCTCTGCCACTGCCAAACTACTCTGCATGTCGCAGCATCCCACTGAGAAATCCATAAGGAGGAATTCTTCCACTAAACGATCAGCGGAGAGATTAAAGATCTTCCCCGTCTTCCGACTCAGGGTTTCGGCCTCCACATTGGCCTTGCCTGGATGATACTAGATCTCTACATCATAATCGGCCATATACTCTAGCCACTGACACTGGCGCAGATTACAACTCCTTCTACGTGAACACATACTTCAGGCTCTTGTGATCAGTGAAGATCTTGCACTGAGCCCCATAAAGTAGATGCCTCCACAGCTTAAACGCATAAATCACCGCTGCAAACTCAAGGTCATCCATAGGGTAATTTCTCTCATGAGTCTTTAATTGCCTTGACCCATACGCAATCACTTTTCCAACTTGCATCAACATTCAACCTAAAAAAACATTCGAAGCATCCACGTAAACGTCATACTCCACACCCTCAGTAGGTAGGGTAAAAATGAGAGCAGTGCACAATCTTTTCTTTAGCTCCAGGAAGGCTTCTTCGCACTGCTCGCTCCAAACAAAGGCCGCGTTCTTCTGAGTCAACCTTGTCAAAGGTGCAACTAGGGTAGAGAAACCCTCCACGAACCTCCTGTAGTAGCCGGCCAACCGTAGAAAGCTCCTGATCTCCTTGGGTGTGCCCGGCCTACACCAATCCATCACTTCTGCGATCTTTTCCGGGTCAACCGAGATCCCATCCTTATTCACCACGTGGCCCAGAAATGAGACCTGAGGCAACCAAAATTCGCACTTGCTCAACTTGGCGAATAAATTGTGATTCCTCAACTCCGATAGAACCAAGCGCAGATATTGCTCATGCTCCTCAGCGTTGCGAGAATAGACCAGCACGTCATCGATGAAAACCACAACGAACTTGTCCAGGAAATCCTTGAACACCTGGTTCATCATATCCATGAAAGTTGATGGTGCGTTGGTCAAACCAAATGACATCACCAAGAACTCAAAATGTCCATGCCTCGATCTAAATGCAGTCTGTGGAATATATGCCTCACGGATCCTAAGCTGATGATATCTAGAACGAAGATCGATCTTAGAGAACACTGTTCCACCGCGCAACTGGTCAAACAAGTCATCGATCCTCGGCAGAGGGTACCTGTTCTTAATAGTGACTTTGTTCAACTCCCTGTAGTCGATGCAAAGCCGCATCGACCAATCCTTCTTCTTCACAAATAGAACACGAGCACCCCAAGGCGACGAACTCTGCCTGATAAACCCTTTTGCCAATAACTCATCTAACTGGACTCGCAACTCTTCTAGCTCACAAGGGGGCATCCGGTACGGCGCCTTTGCAATAGGACGCGTACCCGGTTCCAAATAAATCACAAATTCGACATCCCGATCTGGAGGAAGACCAGGAAGGTCATGAGGAAACACATCAGCGAAACTGCGAACAACGGGAATCTCCTCTAAGTGCGGTATACTAACAGTGGTCCCAACCACCGAGACTAAACAAGCAAAACAACCAGAAGGAAACAACCTTTGAGCACGTACTGTAGAAATGACAGGAGATTCTTGGCACGGATCAGCATACACGCTTCTCGGCTGACCATTGTCCTTAATGAAGTCCAAGCGCTTCCCTTTGCATTAAATGACCGCATCATACTTAGACAGCCAGTCCATGCCCAGAATGACATCGAAGTCCTCCAAGTAAATCATCTTCAAGTCTGCCCTCGCAAGAAAATCCCCTAACAAAACAGGGCAATCTAGAATGCCCAAATCTTATAACAAAGATTAACTAGAAGGGAACTTGATGTGGAAGGTAACACGAACTCGATCTAGAGTTAACCAATGTCACTCCACAAAGGCCCTAGCCACAAATGAGTGGGTAATGCCGGAGTCGAACAGAACGCGCGCCCAGCGGTTCTTCACCTTAAATTTCCCTATAGGAGTATACACAACTAAGGGTCTACCAAAACAAGACTGTAACCTTTCTAACAAATAAAACCTTCAGGCTGGAAAAAGAAACAACTAACCTGAGATGACCTGAGTCGAAGCTTGAGCCTCCTCGGAAGAGATCACATTCAACTTTCCTTTGCCCTTGTCCATAAGCTGAGGCGGAGGTAGCGCCTGAAGTGGTACTGCATAAAGAGCAGGCTGGACCTGAGGACACCTAGACTTCATGTGACCCTTCTGCCCACACTGATAGCAGACTTTATCCTTGGACCAGCACTGGGCAGCATCATGCCCGGGTCGCTTGCAAATAGAACAGGAAACATCCCTCCTAGGTGCACCCTGAATCGCATGAACCTTATCTTTTTTCTGAGCTACTGCCTTCTTGAAACACCTCTCGACAGGGTGGCCTGACCGGCCACAGAAGCTACACACCAACTTGCTCTTCTTTCCCGAAGCAGCGTCAGGTACCTAGGGTTTCTTATCCTCGATGGACTTCCTCTTGTCCTTCCTCATTTGCTGGCATCTGCTCCTTGCGGTCTCGATATCCTCCACCTTCAGAGCAGCCTCCACTACTCCTGCATAGGTCTCCGATCCATAAGCACTGGTCAACTGCTGCACCTCGCTCCTCAAGATACCAAGAAACCGCTTGACTTGATCAGCCTCAACATTCACCAACCCAGGATCAAACCGGCTCAACTTGCTGAACTCTATCTCATACTCACCAACCGTGAGTTGTCTTTGCTTCAGGTGGAGGAAGTCGTTCATAAGACGGTCACGCTCGACCGAAGGCAAGAACTTCCTCTGTAGCATTTCCTTGAATACTTCCCAAGAGCATCCAGCTACCAAGCTCTCCTTTTCTCTAAGCCACAAACTCTTAGCCAAACCCTTAAGCTGATAGACGGCTATCATCACCCTCTGATTGTCTACAATACCGGATTATGAGAACATCTCCTCCATGGAGATCAACCAATCGTCTATGACCATGAAATTTGCCTTCCCATCATACGTAGGAGGGCTAAGTCTCTTAAACTGCGAGATGAATGCCATCTCTGCTGGCACCACCACTGGAGGTCTCAGGGGTGCAGGAGGAGGAGGAACAGCTAACCCTCCAGTAGGGCCTTGCACACCCTTAGTCTGTCCTGCCACAACTGCCACCAAAGACTGGATCTGGGCTCGCACCTCCACCATCTGCCTACTCAAGGAATATCTACTCTGCCGCAAGCTCTCGATTACCGCATCATTCTACGCTCGCGATGACTCACCCTCAGATAAGGGTAGTCGATCTAGTCGAAGGGCATCTCGCCATCCTAAAGTCATAGCAACCTTAGTCAGATCCTAGTACGATAGCTGCAACTAACTATAAGTACAGACAATACATACATAAATATGAATTTATAGCTGCTAAACTTGCTTTGGGAGTTTATTTTTACAAGAATTGATGTTATGCCTTAACCTAGGATGGTTAACCACCACCACACTAATTCTTGTGCCTAGATCGGGAATGCATGACTTTATATTATTTTTTGACTCGAAAACTTATGTGTGTACATATGTAATCTGGCTAGTCTTTAGCTTGGCACGTTGTGCTTATGCAATTTTATGCTATGCATGTTTGTGCTATGCATTCTAAAAAGGCCCTAATGCATGTTATGAGCGGCGTACACATGAAAATGTTATGCATCCCATACTACATAACATTTTCATGCAACAAAAAGAAAACGAGCTAGTCGTAGCCATGTGGTGAGGTTAAGCATCCCATAATACATAACCCTCACATGTTGCCCCTATGGTGGATCCATATACGAACATATATTATGCATCCCATACTACATAATATGCCCCGTATACTTCATGTTATGCTATGAGTGTAGTGTTCATGCTTTTGCCAAGACGTGGTGATGACATATCGGTGTGTGAATGACATGATGCCTAACTACTAATGCAATCAAAATGGAATGTTGCCCGACTAACTTGTCAAGCAACCTCCCTCTAATACCAACTATCACAACCTGCATTTTCTCCGAGGAAAACAAATTATAAGAGAAGGAGAAAACACGCGTCATGATGCCACGTCGGGCAAGGGATAACTGCCGACGCAAAGGCAAACCACTATCAACCATACTTAATGAAAATTCATAAGTTAAATGATTAGAAAATCAGTTATATTTTTTAAGGTCGTATCCCTCGGCTCAGTGGATCACCTAGTCTACAATTTAAAAACTATACTTATACGCTACGGATGAAAAATACTTTATTCAGGTTTGACATCCTAAAAGAGTGCATAAGTGTCCCCAAAGGAAAACTTATACTATATAAGACCCTACATTTAATTTATTCTATATATAAGAAAATGATCTTTTTATGTTATTTGTAAAATAGTGATGAGTTTTATAAAACATGTTGATTATGAGTAAAACTTATAATAGTGTTTTTAGGTTTAAAAGTAACTAGCAACCAAGCATAAATTATCCCAAGAGCAAGTAGATTATCTCCAATAAAGGTAGCAACAAAAAGTAAAATATCTAGTATCAAGGTAAAAACTACCAGTGGGCACCAACAAACTGACATGAACCAACTGATAAGTATGTATGTCTGTAAGAAAAACATATCAAAACTACCTCGCAAAACAAGGAACTGATCTCTATAGCACCAGAGACCACCAGCAACTGCACAACACCGCTAGCCGACAGAGTCGCTACTATCCAGAACCTGAGGCATTCAAATAAGAAAGAATACCTCAGCAAGCAAAACTAGAAAACTGCTCGAAAGTGTAAATCAGAAGATAAGTAATAGAGGAAAACAAAGCAGTAACAGTCACAACTACCCAAGGCAAGTCAAAAAGGAAGAGCACTAAGTGCGAGGACACAACAGTAACTCTGCCCAAAAGCTGCAGAGTCAACAAGGCTACCATGATCCCAAATGCTGCAATCTACCAAGGAAGAAACGTCTAAAACCCTAAGCTGTGATAGATGGTAGTAGCAAAAAAATATCGCGGATCTGGATTGGAGGCAAACTCGGTCCCCCAACCACTATTTCCAAGAAACCAAGCTCAGGGGTCTACATGTGAAAGCACTAGGGACCTCCCACCCCCTTGCCCAGCACGTACCTGGAGCAAGATAAAATAACATGGGAGGCCTTGGCTAGGTTATACAACACCTCCCCAATTAAGAGCTTCAAACCACCACTACTAACCACGACCCACGATTTGGCCTTTTTGGAAAAATAAGTAAATAGTCGACAAGGAACCTCAAAAATCAAGAAATTCACTCGGAGAAGAAAATCAAGGTAAGGAAAAAGCATTGAGATGACTCAACATGGCCTAGCATTGAGTGAGACCCACTCACTCAACGCCTAACCAGACCTTGGCGTTGAGTGAGTTAGCCTCACTCAGCGCTTGAAACCACCATGGCGTTGAGTGAGGTTCACTCAGTCAACACCTCCTGCAAGAAAACTCTGGCGTTGAGTAAGCAAACCTCACTCAATGCCAAAATAGCTATGGCGTTGAGTGAGGTCCAGTCCCTCAACGCCTTCAGCAAAATAGGCAGTGGCGTTGAGTAAGCTAACCTAACTCAACGCCAAAATAGGTACGACATTGAGTGAGGTCTACTCACTCAATGCCTTAGCACTTAACCGTAGAAAAACTCTAAACCAATGACATCCGAAAGAGGTCGGAGGGAAAGCCGACCGATTCTCGCCAAATCGGCGGGAATGCCGACTGATTCTCGTCGAATCGGCATGAATGCCGATTAATTCTCGCTGAATCGGCGGGAATGCTGATTGATTCATGCCGAATCGACGGGAATGCCTATTGATTCTCACCGAATCGGCGGGAATGCCGATTGATTCTCGCCGAATAGGCGGGAATCACGATTGATTCTCGCTGAATCGGCGGGAATCACTAACGATACTCGTCGAAGTCGACGAGACTCACTTATTGATTCCTGTCGATTTCGACTTAGCCGAATTTCTAACTCAATCGCCTCACTACTTAGCCGCAAAAGAACAAACCAAGCTATGGCTTTGAGTGTGTTCACCACACTCAACGCAAAATCCCGGGTGGCTTTTGGCTTTGATTGTGTGCACCACACTCAACACCAAATCCCGAGAGCCTACCAAGACTTATTATAACAGGAGCACTACCACAGAAACCTCCCTCTCTCTCTCGTCTCTACCCACAAAAGCACCAAACCAGAAATAAAAATCTGGAGTCTAAATGGTGAAAACAACCAGCGGGTTGAGCAAAAACAGCATAAGGAGGGGGGTTCATAAAGGGAAACTGAAGCACAAAGTTTTAGCAAGAAAAAAGAGAAAAGCTTGGCTTCTATCCTAGGGCAATTCGGGTAGTAAAGAGGGGGAAAAATCAAAATAGCAAGTGCAAGGACCACTTGCCTCGATTTCCGATGAAGCTTGGTCGGCTTTCCCTTATCTTCACACGGCACCAGCAGCAGCAACACCCTAACTGCAAAAATCCAGAACTTTAATGGCGGAAAAGGGCCAAAACCAGAATTTCGGGCCTCCTAAAAACACCACGAAAATTAAATCTCTTACCGTAGAAATGTAGGTCTAAGAGAAAGCAATCCAAATCCACCATCAGAATCAAATTCCGTCTACAAACACTCCCAAAATCGACGTCTGAAGGGTAGCAGGTCAGCGGTTTCTCCGCTGCTTTTCCGCATACAAGAGAGGCGAGTTCGGTCTCGGGAAGAAGAAGAAGAGTGGTCCCGCCATCTACTATTTAAGGCTTTTAAATAACTCTAATCACGCCTAATCTTAACCGCCTCCTAAGCCGCAGGTTCACTCTCAAAGCTTTTTGGCCGAAAATGATCATCTAAATAGCTTTAAAATATACACATTTGCTTTTATTATTAGCACGCCCAAAACGGCGCGAAAACTAAGCTACCTCGGAATTCGAAAAAACTCGCACCCTAGCTAAATACCCATAGTACGAACGCAACAACGAAGTTGAAATTAACTTTCGACGAACAAAACTAGAGTTATACCCACCAAAAGTCAAAACACAAGCATCCCCCGAGAGGCCACACCGGGTCACCCAAAACAATTTGGCTTGCTAGGGAGATCTTGCCAATAGGATACAAAATAGGCCACTCAGTTCTAAGGAGTTAAGACCACACTCCACAGATGGCACAAGCCAAAAAAAAATGCGTCGACGCAACGCCAAACAAAAATTAAATAATAGCAAAAAACAAAAAAAATCGGGGGCGTTACAGTAGGTGCTACCCATTTGGCTTCTAATGCAATGTAAGGGAAACTTTACCCCCCCCCCCCCCCCCCGCTCTCTTAGTTTATTTTAGGATTTTTGTTTTAGCTTTTCTTATAACCGCTTTTTCATTAATAAAATGTTAGCTTTTTCTCTCATGTTGCTTGGAATTCATTTGGAAACGCCGTACTCTAAGTAATTTTTCGTTCCAATTTTTTTTTCGTTTTTATGTTTTTTTAGCTTAAAACTTGTTTAGTTTATGAATTTCTTCGCATTTATAGCCGTTATACTGCGTGTTTTATTTTCATATATCGTACTTTGTTACGTTTAGTTTTCTCTTTTTAGGTTTGTATTCATTCTTACAACTATATAAAAGCGTTTTTAAAAGTGTTCTTTTTAATTTTCTTTAACTTAGGCATTTTAGGATTGTAAAATTTATGTTCTCTTTTAGCTTTATTTTCACTTCTTAGGAGCTTTTATAAAACTATAAGAATGAATTTATCGTCGTTTATTTTTTTTTCACTCACTTTGTTCTTAGCTTTTATTTTCAAAACTCTTTATTCATTTTATTTTTATTTTCTCTTTATATGCATTTCTACCACATTCAAGCGGTAGAAATGTCGTTGTTTTAATTTTCACAGAACTTAGGTTTTTTTTTTAATTTCATGTAGAGTGTGTGAGTTTTTCTTTTCTGTAGAGTGCGTGTGTGTGTGCATCTATTTTGTCCTACTTGTTTGAGTAGGACTCACTTTAATTTTTCTCCTACTCGTTTGAGTAGGAATTTGTGTGCGGGCATTTTAATTTCAAGTATAGTGTGTGTATGTGTGTTTTATTTAAAGTAGAGTGCATGCGTGTATGAGATAGCCTTTTCTGCTTTCATTTCCCGCCCACTCGTTTGAGCCCAGACATGTCATTTACTGATTTAATTTCCCCCCACATCGTTTGAGCCGGGACTCGCAATTTACTGCTTTCTTTACTACTTTCTTTACTGCTTTATTGACTGCTTTCAATTTCTTCTTTCATTTTATCGCTTTCTATAGCTGTCCCCATTCCCATGAGTGGCTAACCGCTCTTAGCCCTCAATATCGAAGAGCATTGGGACAGATAAAATTTCTTTAAATAATTAAAGATCCTAATTTCTCTTAATTAAAGTACTTAAGGTTTTCCCCGGGTTAACGACTAGTAGGACCACATATTGATGTGTGGGCTCTATTTCCGTTATCCATACGCAGGTGGTTGAGAGGCTGTGCGTATGGACCGATCACCCTTGGTTAAAGAGAGTTCTGCACTTACCCTCGAGAGAGGAGGCGCGTAACTCTACTGGATTGGGTTCCCCACCCAATAACGGGGTTCTTAGCGTAATGCGGGCGTTATGAGGAATCCTTCGTCAGACTAACATTCGGTTGAATAGTCTTAGCGTTCAGGTGATCGATATTACCTAGAGATAGTTGTGCTCATTTTTGCGGAACCTCCACGGCCAAGTCTCCGCCTTAATTAATTTGAAATTAAGGATATTTTTTTATTTAAAGTTTATTTTAGTTCGAATTCTATTTGATATCGTCGCGTTATTTATTCATCAGCTTCTTACATTTTTTATGCTTTCATTTTCTGCACTTTATATATATATATATATATATATATATATTTACCCTTTTTTTATATAATAATAACAAAATATTATCGGTAAAATAATAGTCCTTTTAGGAAATAAGTAGAAATAGGCAAACCGACCTCGAGAAAAATACGATCCAGATATTCCTCCCCAGGAATATCCTGTACTACACGCGATAGGTGCACTTGCATCCTTTCGTTTAAAATGAAATATCGCCCTCGAGCTCCGCCTCTTTTATCTTTTACCTAAATAAAACCCCCATCTCTTCTCTTCTCTTCTTCTTCCATCTTTATAAAATAAAAAACAAATTAAAAGGCGCTCGCGGTGCGCATAAGCAGTTCTCATGATAATGTGGCTGATGTGTTTTTATATTAAAAAAAATTGAAAAAGAAAAATAGAGAGGAGAGAATAAAAAGAAGTTTGATATGAAATAACAAAGTTTAAATGAAAATTCTATTTATGTTTTTGCTGTGGCTCTAGGCGGTGCACACACCTGTGTTGTTAAGTTGAAGTCTGGTAGTGTGGTGCACCTGTATTTTTGTTGGCAAGAGGATAACATTTGTATGAGCTCAGTTGGGTTGTGCGTAGCCATTGTTTTTATCCTTTTGCACCCTTACCTACGTATATACCCAAGACCCATTATTTTCCTAAAGTCCTACGAATTCACGCTTGAGTCGAACTAGCGCTGTGGAGAGAGTGTGAATGGGCAAGCGTATGGTCCTCGACATTGATGGATTTCTTTGGAGGTGATCCCAAGCCTCGATCTTAGGCAATGCTCAACTGAGTGGCCTGCCTACTTTCTTCCTACTTATGACCGAACGATTCTCCAAAATTCAATTTTTGAGTAGTTACAATATTTATTTACGCCTGTCAAAATTTATAAACTCCGTAGTATAATTAAAAATTTTGCCTATTATATTTTCTACACCCATGAAGTATTTGATTTCTCACTTTACTCTATTTAGAAGTTTCTGAGCCAGCTAGTTATTTTCTATACACGGAGAGATGATTTGCTCGGGACGAGCAAATGTTTAAGTTTGGTGGTGTGATGAGTCTGATATTTATAGGGTTTTTCGGATGCATCTGGGCTTGTTTTCTCACTAGGGCACTGCATTTCAACCGGTATTTAGTTTTTTTTGCATCGCACGGTAATTGACCACTTTGTGCACTATTTTGGCCCAAGGGTGTGCAATTGCGCATTCGGTTGTTGGCGGTAAGCATATGGTGCTCCCAAGGTGCTCTTTCCAGTTGCTTTTGTTTCATTTCTGCATTGCTGGAGAGTCATCATTTGATTTATTTGTTGCGTGCAGGTGGTCAGTTTTCCTCCAAGTCAAAATTCTGATTTGTGGAAAACGCACGTTCATGCGTTTTCTTAGCGCACAGTTTCTATCAGTCGTGCATTTTCCACAGGTTATTCTAGAGGATTGACAAGCCCGTGTGATTTCTTCACGCACAGTTTCTTCGGAACCGTGCGTGAAGGAAACGCACGGTTTTCCTATATCTTTCTTGTTTAATATGCTGTGTGGTTAATCGTGCGATTTGTTCACGTATGGGCGGCATCGCCCGTCCACGAGCAAAACACATGGTTCCACCTGCTTGCCTTGAATTCTAGCTTTCTGTTATTACGCGTGAAATTTCCTTCATGCACAGGCGGAAACGTCCGTGCGCGAGTAAAACCCACAAGTCAATGCTTCTCCTTACACATGCTTATTCATAAAGTTAATATCACACAGTTTGCGCACGATCGTGCGCCAAACCGTGCATGACCATTATTTCTGATTGTTCTATTTAAGACACAGATTTCATCGTCCCGCGGAGCCAGTCCGATCCAGCCTGCCATCGCTCCTCTAAGCGGGAAAACTTCCCCCCATCCGCTATTTTCTCTCTCCTCCTTGGAGAGCCATTCCGGCACCCATTCTCCCTCTAAGAGCTTGCAAGAACATCATCTTCGGCCACCATTGGCTTCTCCAAACTCCAAGCTCCATTTCAAGCTCTTAAGGTGCTTCATCCGTGGAGTTCTCAGGATAGATTTATCCCAATGATTATTCACGAAGAAGATGGGTTATTGGAAGGAGGTGACAGGACTTCTTGACCTCGTACTTCATCCGTAGACTAAGCTCAAACAAACACGAAAAACCTTGACTTCGACCGCGAATCTCGGAAAGCCTTTGTGCGTTTGGTTGTATTTCTCCCCCTCCTCTTGTAGTTACTTTGTTCTGAACTTGTGGTTGTTTGATTGTTGCTTAAGAACACAGTTTAGTTTAAGTATTTCAGTATGTCTATGTGTTGTTATATCTTAATTCTTGATTGTGTTGATGAGCTTCAGTTTTTCTTGTTCTTGTTGAGATAGTGTCGTTCTAGCTATTGCTAGAAACGTGCGTGACAAAGAGGTGATAGCGAACCTCATTAGATCATCCATCTTTCATATTACTCTCTTGAGTAATCCACCAAAGAGAAGCGGTGACGGCGACGCGAAATAGATTTATTAGTGTTAAACTTAGGAAACTCCAAACAAAAACCTACTTTGTTTACGTTAGCACTTGCAATCACTTTTTCAATAGCGAAATCACACTCCCTACTTGCACTCCTCGAGAGATCGATATCTGGGGATTCAACTCCTCAACTTTATTACTTGACTACGTTCGGTACACTTGCAAACGCATCACCAACCCATGATAATTAATTAGGGGCATTTGGTACATGGATTTGGAAGTCCTATTATACGGGTTAGTATTAGGTCATGGGTTGTGCTTAACAAAAGTAGCAGGTATTACTGGGACCCACATGGGATATGATAGAAGGTTAAGTTGGTAACTATATTGCGAAGATAAACCATGGTTGGTGTCGTGTAGTTCACTTCATAGTATCGAATGATAGAGTGCAAAACCCCAAGTATAGTAGCTAGAACGGAAACCGGCGGAAGACCGCCGATTCCCCAAAAATATCCTAAGTCATTAGGTTTATTCCAGAGTAACAACGAGAACTGGGTATGGATTATGGGTAGACATTAATAAAAGTAAGTATCTTTGTGAAAAAGAACTTTGGGCCTACAATCCCATCTTGGTTCCCGAGTGAGTCGGTAAGTTGTGCGAGTACGATGTTGAGCCCGTAGAGTCAACGCCAGGCCGCGCGGTCTGGGACCTGCCTCGGGATATATTTCTACTACTTAGCATATTGGGAAGAGTCTGCCCATGCTATTCTGAGCGAGCCCGCGCCGAGTATGAGAGATGAGGAATTATCCACCCACTGCTGGGAAGATGCGGGCACTGGAAGCTTAGTGGCGGAATGCGTGATGAGTCTGCCTCTATTGCAGGAATAGGAGCAGGTTGCCTGCTGTTGAAAAGCTAGGGCTAGGGTTCATCAATGTAGGCGAACTAGTTGATTGGAATACACGACAATTCTGCCTAGCCCGCAGCGAACGAGATGTGTTCGCTAAATGTTGTGGGTTGATGGAGAGCTGGAGCGTCCGCACTCCTTTAGCGGACTGAGATGGAGTCCGCGAACTGTGAGCAAAGTTGGGCGACCTAGCGGACTAACGAAGGATGTTACCCCTTCTGCTAATGTCCGCCTCCTGTTGGAAAGGCTTGCAGCCCCTGTTGGGTGGCCTGGGCTTGGCAACCTGGCAGGTCGCGCTTTCTGGCGAAGTGGAACAAGCTGTTGCTGGTTGTTAGCCTGGGGCAGGTCATCATTCTTGCTATGTGGCGAGCTAGAGGGCTGTCGCCGCGGCTGATGGTGGGCGGCTTGGAGACAAGTTACCGCTATTGAGACAAGGTGAATGTGTGAGGATGGCGATTGGAGTCCGCCAAAGCTGGGTAGTTAACCTGCTGGAGTGGAGAGAATTTGCGAGGTTAGCAGATAAAACCGCATGGCCTGCAGGGGTGGAATGAGGAGGCAGTCTGTAGCCCTTATAGAACGAGCGGCTGGTGTGCGTCCTAGGAAGTTAGTCCGGGGAGACCGCCCTAGCCGCGTGGACTGAGCAGACATAGAATTCTGTCCGCGCATCCTTAGAAGAAAGGGATGACAGGCCGCGACCTCCAGAGTCAACCTGGCGCAGGACATGACTTGTGAGATGGCTACCTTGGGAGGGATCACCGATTTCTAGGTTAATATAATCCCCACACTTTTTAAGTCCCGAAGGGAACTTCTAAAAAGTATGAGACCCACGAAAATCGTGATACTTCACTTGAGAATAGGAAGGGGTAAGGAGAGATTGAACCTAATGTCTCTCCTCAGAAAAAGTTTGCTAATACCTGTCTTTTTCCTGCAAAGGAAAAAAATTAACATAGGCGAAAAGAGATACATCTTATGGGTACCTTGGTTGCTTTTGAAAAATGAGGAAGACATGAATGTCTCCTAATGGGCCCTGAAAAATAATGATGAGAAGAAAGCATAGAAGAATGATAACTTGCAAGTACCTTAAGGAGGCTTGCAAGCACTTGTTAACTTCTGCAAAAGAAGAGTAAGTAGCAGGTATGAAATTAAACTAAGTTTTAAGTACTTGGATGGAACTTGCTAATCTCTGCTAATCTCTGCAAAAAAAGAGTAAGCGGCAGATATGATAGAAAAAGTAAACTGCAAGTACCTGAAGGGAACTTGCAAATATCTGATAATCTATGCAAAAGAAGAGTAAGTAACAGATATGATGGAAAAGGAAACAACAAGTTCCTGAAGGGAACTTGCTAATATCTGATAATCTCTACAAAGGAAGAGTAAGCAGCAGATATAAAAGAAAAGAAAAATAAATTGCAAGTACCAGGAAGGAACCTGCAAATGTTGACTATTGATATGATAAGATATAATTGGATAACAAAAGGGATACCAGACAAACTTTGCTATTAACCGAATAGAGATCAAACCGCGATAATGATTGTCTTGCGTGATCAAATATGATGTCTTCAACATGAAATCCAAATCAGCAAGACGAATCCATCTCAATTAGACTTCAATAGCATGGCTTTGCCAATAAACCAAAATAGAATCTTTGATTGAATAATAGATGCCAAGAGTAAGCATAATCAATTGTCAGCGGATTAAGCTTCATGAAAGCGAAATATACATAGTGATCATAAGAAAGAAAATGCTGCAAATCCTTTTGATAGATCGGATTTATCCTGTTAACCTGTAAGAAGGAAAAAAGCGAAGAAAGGAGGGCTATAACCAGAAGATGACTCAAAA
This sequence comes from Platanthera zijinensis, assembly GCA_039513925.1. Classification (NCBI taxonomy): domain Eukaryota; kingdom Viridiplantae; phylum Streptophyta; class Magnoliopsida; order Asparagales; family Orchidaceae; genus Platanthera; species Platanthera zijinensis. The sequence goes on from CM077091.1 coordinate 70,148,810, forward strand.
AAGACTGGATGCTGCCAAAAGAGATCTCATGTGGGAATTATGCATCGCTTGCCTAAGAAAAATAATCTAGGGCGTAGTCTTACCCAGAGCAGGCTAGCTGTACATCCTTTAGAAGGCCACAAAAGAGAAACAAGCAAGGAAAATACTAAGAAGGATCGACAGATACACTGCTCTCATGCCTCGGGTTACAAGTATTGCTGATCAATTAAACTAGATGCGTCAAATGGCCTATTGCTTTTCTGCGGATTGATCAGCGGAGTTGTGGGCCCCGCGAAGGCACAGATTGAGAGTACCGTAGAGTGTTCGTCCGTTAAAGTTGTGAGATGATCGAAGAGATAAGATTACACTTGAGTGCCATTACTTGCACAACAAAGATCATCGTAACTGTAACGTATCCCTTAATGGAGCACAATAGAGCTAACACATGGCACCTCCCTTGATACACACTTCTGTTAGATACACGCTAGGATCCGAAGTCTAATGTCCATCATCATAGATTGAATGACCCACACTGCCTATATGGCCACCCCCACTGTATGTGGTCATTGTGGTCTAACGTCGGAGAACAATACATGGAGGGAACAACAAGTCGTGGTGATATCTCATTGGTTCAGCGGTCTCTTTGGCAAAGAGAAAAAGTAAAGTAAGAAGCACTCCATGAGGGGAAAAGTGTCGGTATGGGATCTCTGACGTGAACGTTTATTGAAATGAAATGAAAGAACACTTATAAGTGTTGCAAAAAGAATGTTTGAAGAATGTTAAAAGAAATAACCAGCCATGGTTGCGAGGAGCTTTGGGGACATTGTTGTCCTACTTCGGCTCAGAATAGATTTCCAAGGGCACCCTCGTCATTGGCATCAATGACATTGTTAAGGATGACATTAGGAAAACTGTCGATGTGACAAACTCCCTTTGAGCAGTAAGGCGCGTCTGCTTCTTCTTGCCTTTTGAAGTTGACGGATCAGAGTTATCATCTTTCGGGAGTATATCGCGCATCTTACGCTGTCTTAGCATCTTTTGCACAAGTTGATGAAGTGCTCGACAGTTTTCAGTTAAATGCCCTCTTTTTTTGTGAAATTCACAGAACGGATCTGAGTCTTTTGACCTTTGATCTGTCGGCTGGTAAGGATTCTTGAATTTAGCCCTACCCTTCTTGATTTGACTAACTTCTTGCATGGCTTTATCTAGTTCAGAATCTGGTAAGTCAAATTCTTTCTGCTGATGAACTGCAGCTGTTAGCGGAGTTGGTGTTGGAAATAGTAACAATTGATCTTGGGTACGATCCTGACCCACGAAGGGGTGTAAATGACGTTGAAATCATCTCCCTATCCTTGAGTATTGTAGAAAATCTTTCCAAGGAGACCTTGGTGGTTGCTTGTAAGAAGAAGAATAATCTTTCTCTACTATAAGCCTGAAGACGAAGCTGGGGTTGCTTTTCACATCACAGATATATGAGTTGGCTAAACCGATCAACTCTTGATATGTCCTTGGATCTCAAACGTTAGCTTCAAACTTGAGTGGTCCTTCACACAGGCCGTGAATAAGAACCACTCGATACAGTTCTTGATCGACCATCTCGATGTCCAAGATTTCTTTCTGAAAACGATCCACAAAATGAAACCAAGTACCGTTCTCTCGCTGCTTGATCTCAAAGAGGGCTTCTGGACCGCCCTTTCTCTTTGTTGAAGTAGATAATCATAGCAAGAACTCCTTTCGTAGATCAGCAAAGGAAAAGATAGACTGATGTCGTAGTCCATAGAACCAATCCCTTAGTAGACCATCAAAGGTTATTACAAAGAGTTTGCATCTGGTAGCATCTGAGAGGGTCTTGAGAGAAATGGCTGATTCGAAGGCTTGAAGGTGCTTGATTGGATCAGTCTCTCCAGTGTAAATTGGAACCCGAGGCTCTCAAAAGTTAACTGGAGTTGGTTCAAGTCTAATATTTTCTTAAAACGATGATGGCTCATCGTGCTCTCCTAGAGTATAAGGAAAAAAGGGAGAATAAGTTGTAACTTCAAAAGGAGTTGGAGGATAGAAGGAAAAAACTGCTGGAGGATGAGCAAAGGAAGGAGCTGAAGGGTTGGGATAACTTCCCAGAAAGTTTTGGAATCTAGCTGGACTTCTCGGGATGCTTCATGGAAGAAGTTTCAACGAGTTATGAACTCATCGCTTTCAGATAGAAAAGGGGTTTCAGGCCCTTGTGTAAAGGTTTGTCAGTTAACAGGAGGATAGACCGACGGATAAGCCGGTAGATAAACTTAAGGAGTCTCCAATGTTGGTGCTTGATTGACTGGAGGAATTGGTGCTGCTGTAGATTGCATTTCTAATCGTTGAGTGATAGCAGCTAGAGTACGGCTGATTGTTTGAAACTATTGGGCAGATTCTCTGCTTGATTGTTCCAAGGCTTCCCAGAGAGGATCTTCATCGGGACTTAAAGAAGTAAGGTTCTCGGCTGATCGACATTCTATCATTAGTAACCACTGATTTCACAGTCTGATCGAGATCTGAAGGCCGCGTGTTAACTGTTTATGCACGAAAATGACACCGCTTAGTTAATGGGTTATTCGGTCTCACAAGCAAGGTGAAGAAGGAGGGTTGCAGGGATAGCGGAGAGGTATCCTCAGAGCAGCTGGGAAGTTTGATCGAGAACTGTCGAGCAGACAGCTACTTTGATGGTTAGCCTTGCAAGTTGATGCCGAGAGAGGGAGGTTGAGAAGAACAGGTGGCCGCTAACAGTGGAAACAATAAACATCGCCTGCCGCAGCTTAAATTACAATCTTGTGACGGGCTTTCCTTTGCTTAAGAAACTGATCACAGCTTGAGGTTGCAAATTTACACAGAAAGCATAAAGGGTACAAAGGGGGAAACTTGCGGCCAAGGAGAAGAAAAATGCTAGAGGCCGTACGGGTTGACCCGAGAGGTCAGCAGACCGCGCAATTTGCTGATCAGGCAGCTCGCTAGACTAAGCCAGGCGGACTGCTTGATCAAGCTCAGAGGAGAAAAAGGAGGAAGTTGGGTGTACTGAGAAGTAGAGTCTGTAGGAACTAATGCTGGACCTTGATGTCTCAACCGTTCCTCCTGGATGAGAGGTATAGGGGCTATTTATAGGCCTGAGGAGGTATCGGTCTTGGTAACGTCACCCCCACTGAGTTGGTAAGTTGCGCCAGTATGATGTTGAATAAGCAGAGTCTGCGGCAGGCGGCGCGGTCTTGGACTTGCCTCAAGAGCTGGTTCTTCTGCTTGGCAGACTAGAAAGAGTCCGCCTCTGTTGTTCTGAGCGAGCCCGCGTCGAGTATGCGAGATGAGGAATTATCCGCCCGCTGTTGGGAAGATGCGGGTACTGGAAGATGAGTGGCAGACTACGCGATGAGTCCACCTCTGTTGTAGGAATAGGAGCAGGTCGCATGCTGCTAAAAAGCTGGGGCTGGGGTTCATCAATATAGGAGGACTGGACGGTTTGACTGCATGACGAGTCTGCCCAGCCCACGGCAAACAGGATGTGTCCGCTGAACGTTATGAGGTGCTGGAGAGCTGGAGCGTTTGCACTACTTTAGTGGACTGAGATAGAGTCCGCAAACTGTGAGCGGAGTTGGGCGACCTAGCGGACTAACAAAGCAGGTCACCCCTTCTGCTGAAGTTTGCCTCCTATTAGAAAGGCTTGTCGCCCCTGCTAGGCAGCCTAGGCTTGGCAACCTGACAGGTCGCGCATGCTGGTAAAGTGGAACCAGCTATTACTGGTTGGAGGTTTGGTGGAAGATTTCCATTCTTCCTATGTGGCGAGCTAGAGGGCTTTCGTCGCTGGTAATGGTGGGCGGCCTGGAGACAGGCGCCTCTGTTAAGACAATGTTAATATATGAGGATGGAGATTGGAGTCCGCCAAAGCTGGGTAGTTCACCTACTAGAGTGGAGAGAATTTGTGAGGTTAGCGGATCAAACCACATGGCTGGTAGGGGAGGACTGAGTAGGCAATCAACAGCCCTACATAACGAGCGTCTTCTACGTGACCTGGGCGGTCAGTCTGGGGAGACTGCCCTAGCCGTGCGGACTGAGCGAACAGAGAAGTATGTCCGCCCATACTTAGAAGAAAGGGATGACAGGCCGTGACCTCTAGAGGGAACCTGGAGCAGGCCGCGACTTGTGAGCTTGCTACCTTGGGATGGATCGTCGATTTCTGGGTTAACATTCAAGACATGGAAGATAGAAGGTATGCCAAAAAGTTCTACCGAGGGCATAAGGACTCTACCAGACAGGCTCTACTATTTATCTCTCATAGCACTTCGACACAGATCATAGAGATGGCCAAGAAGCTAGAGGATGACCATCTGATGGTCCAAAGTAGAGGAAAGAGGCCACTTGATGGGTCAACATTCGGGGAAAGTAGCAGGGGCTCCCAAAGAGGCAGGGTGATTGGTTATAAGAGGGGTGGAGGACGTCATCGTCCCAAATTCAGGCAAGAGCAGAGGCCTCCTACAGTATTAGCTCCCCCACCTCTATAGGTGCATGGCCCGATGAGGCAAGATGATCGTGGCTAGCGACAGGTAGTTTGTTACAGGTGACACCAGCCGGGGCACTTTAGATCAGAGTGTCTGCATCAATTTAGTACACCCCCTCCTCCTCCTCCTCCACCTCTAGTTGCGCCTCCAACACAGCAGGGCCGAGGCCGAGTATGAGGTCGAGGCTGAGGCCGAGGACCTTATGGCCGAGGTATAGGGCAAGAGAAGATGTACGCATTAGACCTCGCCGAGCCGAGGAATCCTGAGGAGGTCATCACAGGTACTTAAATTTTTTTATGAATTTAATATTTTTCAATATATAGGACTTGACCTTGTAGAATAAACAACCAATTTAAAACTCAAACCAACCTCAGGCATAGTATTTATCAGTAGCAAGCCTTCTCATACACTATTCGATACGGGTTCTTCACACTCGTCGTATCAGAAGCCTTTATGGAAGGACTAGATGGTGTGGAATGATTCACGGGTTTGAGGATGAGGGTGTGGCTACCTGAAGAATTGGAGATATTTTAATATGCCAAGTGCAACATGGAGGCAGAAATTGGACGAAAGGCATTTGAAGCACCGACGACGATACTAAAGATACCATACATCGACCAGATCCTGGGCATGACATTGTTGCATTGGAACCACGCCCAGATTGATTGCCCGTCGAAGAGGATCACATCGAGCCATGGAGACTTCTACATCATCGTCAAAGGTCTTAGACCTGTCTCCCACCTTTTACTAGCATCTTTATAGGTTTTCAAAGCCCATGAGCAGGGAGAGGAGGTATACATTATCTGCTTTGAGATAGCTGGAGCAGAAGCTTCTATTGTTGACATCCTAGTGGTTCAAGATTTCTCCGACGTATTCTCAGAGAAATATCCAGGATTGTAACCGGCCAGGGATATGGACTTTCGAATTAAGTTAGTGTCGGGAGCGAGGCTCGTATCTCGAGCACCAAATAGGATGGACCCAAAGGAGCTTACAGAGTTCAAGACGCGACCACAGGAGTTGGTGGAGTCAGAATTTTTCCGACCAAGCTCATCACCGTGGGGAGCAATAATGTTATTCATCTAGAAGAAGGATGGGTCTATGCGGCTCTGCATCGACTACCGGGAGTTAAACCAGTTGACGGTCCGGAACACATACCCGCTGCCCCTGATCGACGAGCTTTTTGATTAGCTTGAAGGAGCCTTCTTATTCTCCACGCTGGATTTGAGATTCGGATACTATCAGTTGCAGATCCAAGAGGTGGATATTCCGAAGACGGCTTTCAGTTCCTACTATGAATTGTACGAGTTAACAGTGATGCCCTTCAGGCTTACGAATGCGCCTTCCGCATTCATGCGCCTGATGAACCGTGTCTTCGAACCCTACCTTATCAAATTTGTCATAGTATTCATAGATGACATTCTGATAACCTCCCAGACACCAGAGGACCACACTCAGCATTTAAGATTGGTTTTGGGGAAGCTGAGAGAGCATCAAATGTATGCCAAGTTCTCGAAGTTCCAGTTCTGGCTGCAAGAGGTGGCACTCTTGGGGCATACTATCAGTGGGGCCTAGTTGGCTGTGGAACCGGCCAAGGTGCAGACAGTTAGAGATTGGCTGCGGCCAAAGTCAACTTCGAATATAAATAGTTTTCTGGGACACGCGGGATATTACCGCAAGTTTGTGGAGGGGTTCTCGAGGATAGTGCTCCCCCTCATGTCCTTGAAGAAGAAGGAGACAACTTTTACTTGGACGGAGAAGTGCGAGGCAACATTTCACGAGCTAAAGGACAGGCTCACCTCTTCCCCTATCTTTGCACTTCCATCTGGGAAGGAAGTATTTCACATTTATACTAACACCTCATATCATATGATCGGCGCAGTCAGGATGCAGCACGGACATGTCATCACTTATGCTTCGATACAATTGAAGAAGCATGAGCAGAACTACCCCGTACATGATTTATAGCTCGGGGCGGTGGTATTTGCAATGAAGATTTGGAGGCATTACCTATATGGGGTTCATTGTGACATCTTCTCAGATAAAAAAAACCTCAAGTATATCGATACGCAAAAGGATTTGAACCTTCGCCATTGGAGATAGATGGAGTTCTTATGCAACTATATCTACAAGATGCATTATCACCCGGGGACGACGAACACCGTGGTAGATGCCTTGAGCAGGAGAGCTGGCACTACTGGACCGTAGCTCCGGGTGATGGCTATAGAGCTGATATAGAAGCTGGAGGATATGCACATTACTATGGTTTCCGAGTCTGAGCCAGAGAAATATCCGGAGTACTTTGCTCCTTGGTCATTGAGTATGATATACGGGAGTGCATCAGGACACATCAGAGGCTAGATGCTACTTTGGAGCCAGTATTAAGGGCCCTGGAAGGGGGCAAGTAAGAGGATTATTCATTGCATGATGACCTCATTCATTTCCATGGTCGTGTTTATATACCCGCAGGAAGTCGTATCCGGGAGAATATACTCAAGGAGGCATACTGTTCTCGGTACTTAGTGCACCCTGGTATCACCAAGATGACAGCGGATTTGCGGAGGAGCATGTATTGGCCGGGAATGAATAGGGAGATCACCTTCTATATGACACACTATGAGACATGCCAGTGGGTAAAGGCAGAGTGCAAGAGCCTAGGAGGACTACTATAGTCACTGCCAGTCCCATAGTGGAAGTTCGAATATATTGCCATGGACTTCATGCACAGATTGCCTTGCTCCCACTCTGGGCATGATTCTCTTTAGGTCATTGTCGATGGACTGACCAATGTGGCCCGGTTTATATCAATCAGGAAAGATAGCTCACTTTATACTTTGGTGAGGTTATTTGTGGATAACTTCGTCCGGTACCACGGCATCCTAAGGACGATTATCTTGGATCGTGATGGTCGGTTCACTTCTACGGAGGGGAGAACGGTGCAGGCATACTTGGGTTCTCATCTTGCTTTTAGCTTTGCTTTCCATCCACATACTGATGGCAAGATAGAGTGAACCATCAGGACTATTTATGATCTGCTACGTTTGTGCATACTAGATACAGGAAGCCCTAAGAGAGATTGTTGCCATAGATTGAGTTCTCCTACAACAACAGTCACCAGCTGAGTATTGGGATGACACCTTATGAGGCACTATACGGGAGGAAGTGCCAAACACCACTATCTTGGGTTGAGGATCAGGACCCCAGGGCACTTTGATCTGAATATATAGAGGATATGGATACTAAGATACAACTGATCAGGGATAAAATGCTGGAGGCTCAGAGTAGGCATACTAAGTACTACGATTTGTGGCATCGGAGGGTGGAATTACAGGTAGGGGGCAGAGTGTTTTAGAAGATACATCTGATGCATGGTGTTTTTCGGGTGTGGAGGCACATGAAGCTCAATCCTCGATATATTGGGCCATATTTTATCCTGAAGAGGATCGGCCCCTTGGCTTACAGGTTGGAGCTGCTTCTAGAGTTAGGGAACTTGCACGACGTCTTCCACATCTCTCTGCTATGGAGAGCTCTTCTTCGGCCGGAGCAGCATATTACCACTACAGCCATCTTGATAACACCTGAGAGATCAATTCATTTTGTGCCGGTCCAGATCGATGATATCGCGGTCCGAGTGCTGCTGATGAAGAAGGTTCCCATAGTGAAGGTGTTGTGGTCAAACTATGGATCGGAGGAGCACACTTGGGAGGCGAGGGATCTGATACTAGAGCGGCACCAGGAGATTTTTACCTCAAGTAATAGTTTATGACATGTGGTGGCTGAATGGGGTTAAGATAGGTTTGACCCAAGGAGTTTGGGTGGATTCACATAGGGCCCGCTATAGGGTTCAAGTCATATCATGTCAAATTAGTCCAAATTGGAATCATAGGTACACATTGACCCCACCACTATGCCCCTAACCCTAAAAGAAATCTAAGTGAACCAAAAGCCACATCATTGGGTCAACCATTGACCCATGTTTACCCAAGTCAACCCTAACCTTAATTTGGTAAAACCCATACTTATAGACCTAATTAGCCCAAGTGGGGCACAAATATGGCCCAACCAGAGTTGGGTGGTGCCATAGGGTCCATGACCATCAAGTGATGCCAGCCCACTCATCAAGTTGACCAAGTCAACCTAAAAAGTCAACAAGTCATCATAGGGCTTAAAGAATTGAAAAGAGATGAGCCAAGCCCATTCCTAATGGGCTAGGCCAATGAGTCAAGGCCCATGACCAGCCTAGAGGTCATTGATAGCCCCCACCCCTCTGAAATAGGAGAGAGAGTACATGCATGGGGGAGTTTTTGGAAATTAGGGTAAAAAAGGAGAGATAAGGGAGGAAAAGAGGGGATGAAGGAAACATGGCCCTCGTTCCCTCTGCCCAAGCCTTTGGTTGAGTTCCCATACATCATTCCAGCAAAATTTAGGGGTCGGCTGCCACTTGGCATTAAGGAGGAGCATCCTATGTTCAAGGCCGGCCACCCGCCTTAATTAAAACTCCACGTCCAGCCACTCCTAGACAAAACTGAGCACACCATCAGCTTTAGAAGGTTGAGAGGAGTGGAGATCGACTGCTGGAGCAAGGTTTTTGCTGATAAATCTAGGAAACGAGCAAGCTCGCCAGAGAGATCATCGTCCATGGCGAACCACCACCGCACAAGCTGCAAAGCCCGCATCTAGGTCCATTTCACCTCACCTTACCCCATGCTAGCTACCTAGATCGATTAGGCGAGAAATCGGGATCAATTGAGCTTGATAACATGTGATCCATGAGCTAAAATGCCAAGCTTTTCTTCTAGCTCGGGTTCGCCAGAGAATCCACCTCCGGAGGCCATATTACAGGGAAACACGGGGCACCGCCTCAACCGAGGTGGTGGAGACATTAGCCGGCGGTGGCGGTGGTTCAGTTGGCCGAAATAAGTAAATCAAATCGGCCCAGGAAAATTGATATGGGACGTCGGCAATCGGGGATGATAACCCTATGCCATTAAAAATTTGTGTATTAAAACAAAATATAGATATTAAATGAATAGTGTATTTTTATCACATTTATTCAGTCTTGTTACATGTTATTTTTAGGCCTATTAAAGGCATACTCACTGTCAGTCATCAAAATAAAAAATATAGACCTAAGTCTTACCTTTAAAAATGACACCCTAAAGTCATGATTTGGAATAGTAGAACTCTCTATAGGACCATTCTACCAAGACTGGTCCTAGGCTAGGGCAGATCTTTAAATGAGTTCCCAAGCCAAACTATATGTCCACATGGCCTAGGATTTTATTCATGTATGTGATTAGATCAAACTTAGGCACTGACTAAAAATGGAAATATTTGGAAAGTATTTTTCCATAGTTTTTGGAGAAATATCATTTATTGAATTAATTGAATTTTTGGAGATCTACAACTCCAAATGCCCCCAAATTTGGGTGGCATGGCCACTGGTCATTATTTTACCATGGTGAAAATTTTAGGCCATTTTGACCAACATGCATGATGAAGTTATATTGAAATTTGGTGTGCCTATAGTAGAAATGGGAAAATCGGAATTCAGCCCATTTGGCACAAGGAATGTCAATGAAACTCTGGACAGAGGCTTATAAGGATGAATTACAACTCCTATAGGAAGGATGGGATTTGTGGGATAAAAAATCCCCTTAAATGGAATTATTGGAAATTATGTTCACTGGGAAATAAAATTTGAAAATAGAGGCAATTACTTTTATAAATTCTAAAACTCTGTCACAAGCCCTAGTAGGACATTGATAAGTCACTAATTATAGTTATTTTCATATAGTTTTTATTTAATTAATAATAAGATTATAGTTATATTTTAGTAATTATGATTATAATTGCTTTATTTTCATATTTTAGGTCAATATGAGCTGCGAATAGCAATTTGGAGCTTGCTGGACTTATCAGGAGTTGAAACGGAGAAAATGATCATTTTTGGTAACGGATAGCTCAACTTCAAATGGTCATAACTTTCAAACCAGGAAGAGTTACGGGACGTGCAACCAGTCAACGAAAAGAGGACGACGTCCTCTACAATTCTGGAGAATTTCACAAGTACACGCCCGTGACACGGGCGTGACATTTGAGTCACGGGCGTGTCTAGGCCAAAAAAAATTGATTTCTCCAGAAAGCTTCCCTGAACAATTTTGGGACTTTTTTCTAAGGACACGCCCCCTGTCACGGGCGTGACCTAGGGCGTGACCTACCCGAAATTGCCAAATTAATCCCAGATTGTGCCATTTCCAACTGTTTTGCTGGCCCAGTCAGACACGCCCTAGGTCACGGGCGTGACCAAGGGCGTGACCACTTCAGAAATGCCAGAATTACTTCCCGCCGTTCTCATTCCCGCCTTTTCCTGTAACAGACTAGACACGCCCTAGGTCACGGGCGTGACCTTGGGGCGTGACCCGCAAAACGACGATTTTTGGCGGTTTTTCTCCAACGTTCCTGGGCTTTCAAGAATACAGTTTCCGAGCCTGACACGCCCTAGGACACGGGCGTGACCTAGGGCGTGACACCAAGCAGAAAAATCTATAAATAGCAGATGTGTTCAGAAGCTCAGGAGGAGGATTAGGAGCTAGTTTTAGGCTTATTTTGTAGTTTACTTTGTCGTTTTTTGCATTCCTTCTATGTAATTTTAATTTCATAACTTAGTTTTATTTTTGTAATTTCAATTCAAGCATTTTCTTTTTGCAAACATGTTCTCCTCTCCCTTCTTTTTATGTAACTTTTATATTATGTCAAGTAGCCAATTTCTTTAGCACTTGATCATGATTATCTTTGAATAAAACTCTTTTTGTCAAATCTTTTTACCACTATCGATTTATCTTTGAATTATAATTTGTCAAATTCACATTTCGCGGGTATGTTCTTCGATCCTAGATCCGTATCCTAAATGACCGAGAGGTTGCAGATACGAGTAGATCGTTCAAGGATAAAAGGAGTTGAATGCACTCCTCGAGAGGGGACGACATAAATCTGCCGGATTGGAGTCAAATCCAATAGAGGGGTTCACCGCCTAAAGCAAGCTTAGGGGTTTCGACTGGCCGAGAGGTCTTAATCGATCAACCTAAGGTTAGTCAGAAGCATGAGCTCGAGAGAGACGCTTTTGTACTTTAGGAACCTCCACGGTCGAAGTGAGTAATATAGAGTTTGTATTTTATAAAAGGTTTATTCAAAGAGAGTCTAGATCAAGTGTTTGTGTTAGTCTATTTTCTTCCTTCTTTAGTTTAATTTACCCCTCCTTATATTTCGATAAAATAATATTAATTTGTGTGAGTAGAAGTACTCAACAGGCCCCGAGTCTAATACGACATTTCTATACTATATTTTGATAGGTACACTTGCCTATATGAGATTTTAGTTTGGATATATTTTAAAACTATAGAAAATCTTCATCAAGTTTTTGGCGCCGTTGCCGGGGAGTATTTTGTTGATATTTGGAAAACGCGAATTGTATTACTTTTATCCCTCTTTTCTCTATCACCATTTCTCTTTTTAACTTTCTTTTTCAAATTCATTTCAATTAGCTAACGGTTGTTTTTATTTTCTTTTATAAAAAAAATGTTATCACAATTGGCCGCTAAAATTGCCGAGCTTACACACAAAGTAAATCTTTTGAAAGCCGCAAGACAACGCCAAATTATTTGTTATTATTGTGGTGGTTCTCATCAAAGTGAATATTGTTATCATTATAATTTTTATAAAAATCTTTCTTATGAAAATAATTTCTATAATAATTATGAAAATAACTATTCTCACTTTTATGATAATTCTTTTTCTAATTTTAATGAAAATAATTTTTCCTATTCTTCTAATTTCCATGAAAATACTTTTTCGAATTTAAATACGAATAATTATTTTGATTTAAAAAATTCTTCTTCCATCTCGGCTATTGGTTTTTCTTGTTCGCAAGATCAACCGAAAAATTTTCCGAGTTATGAGAACAATTATTTAGATCCTAATTCTTGTTCTTCTTTTATCACACCACCCACTTCTTCTAATCTTGGGGACTTTACACAATTTCAAGTTGATCCTACCCAAACTTTAGAAGAAATTATTGTTTGTCCTAAAAATTCTTCTCCTTCTTTGAAACTTTTACCTTTGGTGGAACATGAATCTTCATGTACCCCCGTAGTTGTTTATACCAAAGAAGAGGAAAAACTCTTATTTCAAGAGTTTGTTAGGTGTATGGACGCTATGGACGAAGTAGAAGAAGAACATGTGTCTCCTCCTACGACTTCCACTTTTTCTCCTCCATGCACAATTTATGACATTTTAGGAGCAAAAATTTTTGATCCTGATGCGTCCAATGATTTTATTTCCAGTAAAATTTTGGATAAAAAATTAAATTTAGAAAATAAACAACCGGAGCCTAATCTTATACCTTTGCAAGAACCTCCTCCTTGCGAAGATTTTTTGAAACGCTTACTTTTGATTTTCCTTATACTAACGATTTTCATGTAGAAGAGGAGCCGTTGCAATTAAACGTCATCCACGATCCATTTGCCGCTCCTCTACAAAAATTCAAATCACCTCAGGTATGGATAGGTGATTTGAATTTATATTTTCAAGTCAACTGCTACAACAAGGAAAATCAAGAAGACAGCGGAGGAGTAGTCGGGCGAGAAATTTTGGCATCGTCGCCAAAGCGTGAATTAAGGGAGTTGCCCATCCATTTTAATTTTAATTTTCCATTTTCTTAACAATAACCGTCTAGCTTAAAGACGGGAAAAAGAAAAGCGCTCTAGGGAGACACCCCTTGCTTATCTTTTAATTTTTTTATGAATTGCTTTTTCTTATTTTTTAGAAATTGTTTATTTTTCCCCTCCTACTTGGCTTATAAACATTGGGGACAATGTTTATTTTTAAGTATGGGGGTGGATTCTCATATTGTTTTTATTTTGAAAATCCAAAAAAAAAAATGAAAAAATCTTTAGAAATTAAAAACAAATTAAAAAAAATAATAATCCCCTACTTACTTTTTGTGATTTCTAGAAATATATTTTGAGTTTATTTATAAAAATTTTTATAATTTTTGATTTTCTAATCTTTTATTTCATCAAAGTTAGTTAAATTAATTTTTAGGTGATTTGATTTTGAAAAATAAACTTATGAATTAATTTTGTTTAGAGAACCTTATTTACTTCTTTTTCTCTTTATTCTAATTAGTTTCAATTTTATAGTGTTTAGTTTAACAATCTTTTGATTTTAATTATAATCATTTATGCTTAAAGATTCTTAGGAAATTCTAAATTTACTATAGTTGCTCTCTAATTATTTTAATTTAATCTAAATTTTGTGTAACCTTCTCTTTGTTTTAAATTTTCTTGTTAGATCATATGTCATAGGGATGAGAGGATAAAATTCATCATCCTTGGTACACATATGCAATTTTTTTTTGGTTAGATCATATGTCATGGGACTTATAAATTCCTTGGTACACATATGCAATCCCCAAAAAAAAAATAGGAGTAAGAGAATAAAATTCATTACTCCCATTTAATTTTTGTTTTGATTTGAAGAGAAAAAATATTTGTTCATATGTCATGGAAAATGAGAGGATAAAATCCATCATTTTCTTGGTAAACATATGCAAATATCAAAAAAAATAAATGTGTGGGGTGAGAGGATAAAATTCATCACCCCAAATCCAAAAACTCTTCATTTACCTTTTCCCCAAACCCAAAAAATGGTTTTAGAAGTTAATTAAAATACTAGGAGAGCATAAGTAGTAGTTAAAAATTTCTTACAAGTTTCTTTTTAGTAATAATATGAATAATTCTAATCTAATTTTGTTTGCTAAATTACTTAATTTTGAATTCTAATTAATTTATATGAGAAATTTTTGCTAAATACCTTTCTCTGTACATTTTAATTTCATAGTTTAGGATTTAATATTTAAATCACTAAATTTTATTTTTAACTTTCTTTTGATTTAATGAATTTTTAGTTTAAATTAAAAAATATAAATTTCTTATAAGTACTTCTCATAGTTTTGCTCTGGAATAGCAAAAGATTAAGTATGGAGGTATTTGATAAGTCACTAATTATAGTTATTTTCATATAGTTTTTATTTAATTAATAATAAGATTATAGTTATATTTTAGTAATTATGATTATAATTGCTTTATTTTCATATTTTAGGTCAATATGAGCTGCGAATAGCAATTTGGAGCTTGCTGGACTTATCAGGAGTTGAAACGGAGAAAATGATCATTTTTGGTAACGGATAGCTCAACTTCAAATGGTCATAACTTTCAAACCAGGAAGAGTTACGGGACGTGCAACCAGTCAACGGAAAGAGGACGACGTCCTCTACAATTCTGGAGAATTTCACAAGTACACGCCCGTGACACGGGCGTGACATTTGAGTCACGGGTGTGTCTAGGCCAAAAAAAATTGATTTCTCCAGAAAGCTTCCCTGAACAATTTTGGGACTTTTTTCTAAGGACACGCCCCCTGTCACGGGCGTGACCTAGGGCGTGACCTACCCGAAACTGCCAAATTAATCCCAGATTGTGCCGTTTCCAACTATTTTGTTGGCCCAGTCAGACACGCCCTAGGTCACGGGCGTGACCAAGGGCGTGACCACTTCAGAAACGCCAGAATTACTTCCCGCCATTCTCATTCCCACCGTTTCCTGTAACAGACTAGACACGCCCTAGGTCACGGGCGTGACCTAGGGGCGTGACCCGCAAAACGACAATTTTTGGCGGTTTTTCTCCAACGTTCCCGGGCTTTCAAGACTGCAGTTTCCGAGCCTGACACGCCCTAGGACACGGGCGTGACCTAGGTCTTGACTCCCAAGCAGAAAAATCTATAAATAGCAGATGTGTTCAGAAGCTCAGGAGGAGGATTAGGAGCTAGTTTTAGGCTTATTTTGTAGTTTACTTGGTCGTTTTTTGCATTCCTTCTATGTAATTTTAATTTCAAAACTTAGTTTTATTTTTGTAATTTCAATTCAAGCATTTTCTTTTTGCAAACAGGTTCTCCTCTCCCTTCTTTTTATGTAACTTTTATATTATGTCAAGTAGCCAATTTCTTTAGCACTTGATCATGATTATCTTTGAATAAAACTCTTTTTGTCAAATCTTTTTACCACTATCGATTTATCTTTGAATTATATTTTGTCGAATTCATATTTCGCGGGTATGTTCTTCGATCCTAGATCCGTATCCTAAATGACCGAGAGGTTGCAGATACGAGTAGATCGCTCAAGGATAAAAGGAGTTGAATGCACTCCTCGAGAGGGGACGACATAAATCTGCCGGATTGGAGTCAAATCCAATAGAGGGTTCATCGCCTAAAGCAAGCTTAGGGGTTTCGACTGGCCGAGAGGTCTTAATCGATCAACCTAAGGTTAGTCAGAAGCATGAGCTCGAGAGAGACGCTTTTGTACTTTAGGAACCTCCACGGTCGAAGTGAGTAATTTAGAGTTTGTATTTTATAAAAGGTTTATTCAAAGAGAGTCTAGATCAAGTGTTTGTGTGAGTCTATTTTCTTCCTTCTTTAGTTTAATTTACCCCTCCTTATATTTCGATAAAATAATATTAATTTGCGTGAGTAGAAGTACTCAACAGGCCCCGAGTCTAATACGACATTTCTATACTATATTTTGATAGGTACACTTGCCTATATGAGATTTTAGTTTGGATATATTTTAAAACTATAGAAAATCTTCATCAAACATCATACACCTCTGGAAAATTTTATAAGCTTGTTTGGAAACTTTACCTTGAGATTTTTGTAGAATTACCTTATTGCTCCTTTTTGAAAATTAAATAAAAATAAAGGAAAATTTTGCTTTAAAATTATGGAAAAATTCATAGCATTTTAATTCTTTGAGTTGAACACGGTGTAATTATTTTAGAATTTATAGATTATTAGGTATGTTGAAACCTCAAGTAGTGGCATTTTTGTAATATTATCATTATGGAATTTTGCTAGGTCAAATCACTGGTTATGATCACCAAATCATATATGTTGTTTTGTTATATCAATATCTATCTCCAGTAATTTTCCGAGAATTTTTTGTTGTATAGTTGATGTACTTCATATGGAAAATGTTCAAATTGTGATTTTAATCTTAAATGGAAATTATATAGAAATTTACATGGGCAAATTATGAACACTGGTAGGCGGTCATATTTAACCTCATTTAATACAAGGAAAATTTCTTAGATCTATGGAACTATTGCATTTAATACATCACATAAAATGTGACTTAGCTCATTTAATTAAAAGATTTAATTTAGGGTCTTAATTACTCAGAAAATGGTGAAATCCTAAATTGTCAACACCATACACCATACTAACCCATAATAATTAATTATGGGCATTTGGCCTAAGGAATTGGAAGTCCTATTATACGGGTTAGTATTAGGTCATGGGTTACGCTTAGCAAAAGTAGCATGTATTACTGGGACCCACAGGGGATACGATAGAAGGTTGAGTTGGTAACTATATTGGGAAGATAAACCCTGGTTGGTGTATAATAGGTCACTTCATAGTATCGAGTGATAGATTGCAAAACCCTAAGGACAGTAGCTAGAATGGAGACTAATAAAAAACCATCGATTCCCCAATAATATCCTAAGTCATTAGGTTCATTCCAGAGTAACAACGAGAGCTGTGATTGGATCATGTGTAGACATTAATAAATGTTAGTATGCTTGCGAAAGGGAACTTTGGGCTTTCAGTCCCATCTTGGTTCCTAGTTCCCTCGAGACCCCTTCATTGGGCATACCCTGGGCAGTCCTGTAATTAACCCTAAATTGCTTGGTATAATAAATACTAGATAAGAGTAGTCTAATAGGCTAAGATAACATGGTAACATTATCACCCGTGAAGGGTTGGAGGGATTAAATACTAAGAGAATGATGTGACAATCTCACCGTTAAGGGTTGGAGGGTTTCAGGACAGTTAGTCCTGCAAGTTGGAGGCTCGAGAGTTTGACATCAGGACGGGTATGGTCCTGCGAGCTGTAGGCTAGTGTTGAGATACATTGCATGCACATAGAAACAAAATTAGTTTCGGCTCATGGGGTAATGGGCCAATCATCATACCGATGGCAGTACGGTGACTCTGGTGTGTTGTGAAGGTTTGAGGGGCCAGTAGGTTGTTTATATTGGGGTCTGGAGGACAATACCTGAAAACGCACACCCGACCAAGAAAGTATGGCAGGTTCCCAGTATTAGTACGCAGAGACTCTAGAGTGCACCTAGGATGTGTACAGAGGCATACGAAGGGTCTGGGCTAGGTAGTGTGTATACCCATCTAGGAAGCGGAAGTGCCCATTCCGCTACTACCGTAGCCACAATGGTGGTACCAGAGAGTGATGATAGCTCCAAAAAGAAGGAACTAAAGGTCTGTGATCACAGAGTCGTGTGTGTGAGTTGTGCTTGCATGAATCATAACCTGCATACATAACATGCATACATATTTATGTTATACACACCATAGATACTTATCATATAAATTAGTATGGGCTCTTTAATATGGTAAGTAACATTTGGAAACTTTAACTTATAAGTTTGTATGGGCATTCATATAAGTTAAGGTACTTCTGTGATGGTAGTTTTGTTGTAGAGTAGTTAACTTACTATTATTTACCTTACTTTACTTGCAGTACTGTTTTTACATTCTTTACTTGTTACAGTTCTTTCCTACTTTACTTATACTATATAGAACTACAAGAATAGAGATTTACTTGTTACTATATAATCTTGATTGATTAGTTCCACTGTCACAAGCTTTCTATTTCATACCCCTTATTGTCCTCCGCTTCATCCTCCCGCATGGTGCCTAGGAGCCGTGAGGGCGACGTGTAGAGGAAATGGATTAGTCTTTATGACTAACGGTCGTTTGTGACCGTATCATTTTAGGAGCTCGAGGAGATGGAGCACCAGCACGACCAACAGGATGAGGTGGCATGACTTGAGGAGCTGATACCACCTACTACTACTGCTACTACATCTCGAAATCAGGTGATGACACGTGTACGGTTGATAGATTAGCTTCCGCTTGTTTGTATTTGTGTGAGAGAGATTTGATATTCATGTACGAGGCATAAGCCCTCTTCTCTTTTGTTGTACTCATTGTGGACTGCTGTTGTACTTTTCATTTCCATATATGTGATATATACTGTGATTATGTGGACAAGTTAGTGTTACACACTACTTGTTTTACTTTTACTCTCGATTGGTAGAACAGGTTAAATGATCGTACTAGCCATTAGAATCAGCATCTTGCGGTGTCGACTAACCCGTGATTTAGTGTCATTATAAGGCGGTGGTTCTAGGCATCAGACTAAGTTACATCCTTCGTAAGGGGAGAGGGTCTTATAGACTTAACCAAGCAAGGGCATGCATTTCTCAGTCTCATTCCATCAAGGGGCCCATGGATGTAAATTGATGTTTTTAATTGTCTACCTAAATCACCTAGAGGGGGGTTAATAGGTGAGGTCTGCGTATTTTTGCGTAATAAAAACTTGAAAGAATGGAGGGCAAAAAATAAACAAACAAGCCACAGAAAACACAAGATTTATAGTGGTTCCCCTACCTTGGGTACATCCACTCTCCACTTCATCGATCTAGCACTATGCTAGACTCGACTACTTCACTATTATCTCAGATTGAAAACCAATCCTACAACTCGGAGCAATGCCCCTACAACTCGGAGTCAAAACACTCCTACAAAAATCTCGGAGAGCAAAGCTCCTATAACTCAAAGATGACTCTCCTATAAGATTAAAGATGTTGTACGGAAAAATATAAAAACAAAATTATCTCAGATCTGAATCTTAAGCCTTTCTTCTTTCTTAAACTTTGACGCTTTGTCAGAAATGAAATGAAGAAGATAAGCTGAAATCTCTGGAACTGAAAACATGGGATCAGCACGATCAAGAGATGGATCTGCCAAGTTGAATGCCTTGATCTGTTGATCACTTATTATTCTGAATCACTTGAATCGAAGAAAAGCAGCGGCGAGAATGACGATGAAGAGCGGCGGCTTTCCCGATTTAGAATGAAAAGAACAATTCAGAATTCTTGATTTCGTGTGTTAGGGTTAGTGAATTTTGATAAGACCTTTTATAATACTTGCCTAATGGTAATAATCATAAATGACTTCACACGTGGACATATAAGAATCAAAATTATGTTTGGAAACATTTCCGTCTGGACTTAACCAAAATCAAGAAAACTTTACTGCATTTCTCGTGTGAATAATATACTACTCGAGTACAATAGCTGTTTCTCGAGAAGTGGATGTATGGTTCTCGAGAACAAGTCCATGGGAAATGATTTCTGTCTTCTTGAGAAATAACTTATATTACTCGAGAACTAGATAAACAATTCTCGAGAACTAAGTTAATTTCTCAAGAATAAATATACTTCTCGAAACTTAACTTCTTCTTACTCTAGTACTGGTCTTCTGCTTTCTCGAGACAAGGCATGGACTTCTCGAGTAATGGCTTATATTACTCAAGTATAGGACTTAGAAAAATTCTGAAATGAATTTTTGAGTAAACTCAAGAAGGAGGTTAGTAGTAATCGAGTACTCTGTGGCTTTCTCGAGTACAAAATAAAGCCTTCTCGAGAATAATTTGTACTACTCAAAAACTATACAGAGCTTAATTCGAGAAATCATTCCAACACTACTAGAGTACAAGATGTCCTCGAGTAATTGACTTAGAAAATTTTTTACTTTCTAAAAAAAATTTTTCTTCAAGGTTGATGGCCGCGGAACAGAGACCTACTGTTGTTGGTTCGAAATGGTCAGATTCCGCGGGCCGGTTAGAAGATCGAGTTTTCTAACGAGAGGAGGCAAGTGCACCTATCGCAAGTAGTACTCGGTATTCGGGAAAATACCGAGGTCGTATTATTCTCAGGGATGCATTGATTATATCTACTCTTCCAGGAACACTATTATCTTACTATTAGTAAGGTGAGGTTTTTTAGTTTAATTAAAACGGAAAGAAAGAAAGCAGAATTTTGCTAAGTTAGTTCGACGACGGGTTAACGCTCGGCATCGAATCGGATTAAGACTAAAATAATTCTTAACAATTATTAAACTTTGTTTTTAAATTAATAAAAGGCACTTGGCCGTGGGGGTTCCGAAAATATGAGCGCACTTATCTCTAGGAATATTGCTCACCTAAACATTAAGACTATTCGACCGATCGTTAGACCGACGAAGGATTCCTCTTAATGCCCGCTTTACGCTAAGAACCCTGCTATTGGGTGGGGAACCCAATCCGGCAGAACTACGCTTCTCCTCTTTCGAGGGGGCGTACGCAGTTCTCTTTACCCAAGGGGGATCGGTCCATACGTGCAGCCTCTCGGCGTCGCGTATGGTTAACGGAAATAGAGCCCACACATCGATTATGTGGTCCTATGCGTCGTTAACCCGGGGTAAACCTTAAGTCCTTAAATTAAATTAAAAATAAAGTTTTTTAATTATTTCAAATCATTTTATATGTCCCAATGCTCTTCGATGCCGAAGGC
Organism: Platanthera zijinensis; assembly: GCA_039513925.1. Classification (NCBI taxonomy): domain Eukaryota; kingdom Viridiplantae; phylum Streptophyta; class Magnoliopsida; order Asparagales; family Orchidaceae; genus Platanthera; species Platanthera zijinensis. The sequence goes on from CM077091.1 coordinate 70,169,823, forward strand.
TAAAAGAGATTAGCCACTCATCGGTATGGGGACGGCTTTATGTTTTTAGGTGAAGCGTGAGTGTTAAATTAAGCAATGAGTTGGAATGCACCAAGCTCCCACAAAAGACACCAAAATTTGGCTCAAAAAAGTGAACCCTTGGGCATACAAAAGAACTCCTATTTATAGGCAAAAGTTTGCTTACAAGATAAGGCAAAATATCTCATGACAAGGTATGTTCTAGAAGCCATCGGATAGAGGAAGCAAAAGTTGACTTTGCTGGCTGGAGGAGTTGAGAGGTGAACAGTGAAAGAGTTGAGTGTGTTGAGTCTGCCTGGAGGAGTTGAGTGTGTTGAGTCTGCCTGGAGGAGTTGAGAGATGAGCAGTAAAAGCGTTGAGTGCGTTGAGAGGTGAACAGTAAATCGTTGAGTGCGTTGAGTCTGCCTGGAGGAGTTGAGAGGTGAACAGTAAAAGCGTTGAGTGCGTTGAGAGGTGAATAGTAAAAGCATTGAGACAGTCCTTATATTTTAAATTTTTTTTTTTTTTTAAATCTTATTTTTTTTTAAAATTCAGAAAAATTAAATAAGTTAAAATAAAATAATATTTACAAAAAGATAGATTTTTTTACATAATAAAAATTAAAAGTTACAAAAAAACATAAAACAAACTTAAAAAGGTACTAAAAATTTAGGTAATTTACAACTTATCAAATACCCCCATACTTAAGCTTTTGCTATTCCAGAGCAAAAGTTTGAGGTGAACTTATAAGGAATAATAAAAACTCTAAGTTCTACTACCGCTAGATTAATTATAAGAGAGATCTAAATAAATATACGGGGTATAAGAGTTAAGTCCTAGAATTATCTACATGGTTTAAACAGGGCAAAAGTTTTTGCCAAAAGACTTCTTGATGTAATCAAATAGAAAGCAATAATTGTATTTGTTAGATTAACAAAAATAGCTTGGAGTTATACGAACTTTAGCTTATAGGAGTTTTACCGGAAATAATGCAGTTTACAAATTATGCACTCAAAAAGATTTTTAAATTAATTCTAGTGTCATTAAATTGGCTAAGGGGGATGTTGAAGAGGGCTTTGAATTTTTGAGGTGAGGTAATTTTTTCTCGAACCTCCATTTTTTTTTGTATTCAGAATGTTAGGAAAATGAAATCTTATTTTCCTAACACTTATATTTTTGCATATCCTCAAATTAACCCAATGTATATGTTTAGGAGTAATGAATTTTATCCTCTTACTCCATGACATATAATCTTTTAATTTATTGGGTGCCTATGTTTACGGAATGAAATCTTATTCCCATTGACATAGGATCTTTTAGGGGTAAAATTTTATCATACCGAGTAGGTCATGATAAGGAAGGGGAGAAAAGAGAACTAGATTTTTAATTAAAAAAATTTTGAGAGCAACCTTTATAAATTGTACGTTCCAATTTTTCAGAAAGCTAAAAGTAAGCATAATTGAATTCTATAGTCGTTATTTCCTAACATAGTACATGTGCTCCTATCTATGAAAAATTAGAAGTAGTACCTAAAACGAGTCCCCTATTTTTAACAAAGCATAATAAATTCTTTAAAACTTAACCCCGACTATTTAGATTTATCGATCTATAATTAACAAACGAATAGTGAACAAAGAATTGATCAAGTTCGCATATAAATAAACTCAAAACGAATGTTTTGGATAACAAGAAACTCAAGAATGAGATGTTTGATTTATTTGTTTCATAACTTACATAAAATTTTTTGTTTTTGAAGTTATGCTCTTTTTTTTGTATTTTTGTATTTATATCTTTAATATATACATACTAAAAAAGAAAGAAAGAAAAATGCAAAAATAAATTTTTTTGGATTTTTAAGTTTTTGTGAAATTTTTTTGCATTTTTATTGAAATTTTCATTCTATTTACAAAAATTTGGTTAAAAGAAAAAAAATATTTACAAGGATGAGAGGGAAAAAGGGAGAGGGGAAAGAGAAAGAATATGTAAAAAAAGTACTTATAAAATTTATTTACAAAAAATATTTACAAGAATATTTACAAAAATATACAAAAGTGCTGCCGCGAGATGACTCGTTATGTGGATGGCTCGATGAGCCGGATCTCGCGGACAAAGTTAAAAATAAGTCAAAGTTTCAAAAATGAAACTTCAAAATTTAAAATATTTTTTGATTTTTGTGTTATATAATTTTTTATTTTTGAAGTTTTGTTTTTTTTTGTTTTTTTTGTTTTTTTTGTTTTTGTAAGTGAAAAAGAAAGTACGAAAATACGAAAACACCCCCATACTTAGATCCAACATTGTCCCCAATGTTGTACGCTAACCATGAGGAACAAGACAGCAGGTATATGTACAAAAAAAAGAGGAAAAAGAGGGGGGCAGAAAACGTCCCTGATCCGCGCTCGGGGAAGCCCATTAGAAACCCTGCGGATCGATCCGTTTTGGATCGACCACCTCCTTACCGCTACAGAGGGTTATAGCGTTGGCGGATTCCCTTGGATTGGGCTCCGTGTTCCCTGGCAGTGCCCCCATGGCGCGTTCCGACATAAGTCGCGCCAGCTGTCCAACCTGGAGTTCTAAATTTTTTAGCGATCCGGTGATGTTCCGGATATTGGACTCGTTGGACACGACATAACGATTAAAATTTTCCTCCACCGGGGACGGCTTCATAGGAGGGGGAGGAGGAAACGTTGGCGCAAAAGGAGGGGGAGGGGGACGCTGCGCGTTGTTCGGGTTGCTCCAGGAGAAATTCGGATGGTTCCTCCAACCCGGATTATAGTGGCTACTATAAGGGTTGTTTAGAAATGAGGGACGCACCGGATTTCCCATGTAGTCCACGAATTCATCGACTACGCAGACGTTAGAGGGGGGGAAAAAACAAGGCGGAGTGGAGGAGGCAACAGACATCTCCGCCACCTACTTGGTTAGCCTTTCCACTTGGAGGGCTAGCTGAGCAGTGGCATCCACTTCAAAAATGCCCGCCTGCTTAGGGCGTGCCCGCGGGACATTCCACTGGTAGGCATTCACCGCCATTTCCTCGAAAAGGGCCTGGGCGTCCTCGGGGGTCTTATTGTTCAAAGTGCCCCCGTAAGCCGCGTCAATCATTTGACGCGTCTGACTATTCAGTCCATTATAAAAAATTTGTACCTGCAACCACGTTGGCAGAGCATGGTGCGGGCACCGGCGGAGAAACTCCTTAAAGCATTCCCAAGTCTCGTAAAGAGACTCGGAGTCGTTTTGGACGAACGAAGATATGTCCGCCCGCAGTCTTGCAGTTTTCGCGGGCGGAAAATACTTCGTAAGGAATTTTTCTGCCAATTCCGCCCAGGATGTGATGGATCCCCGCGGGAGGGAGAGTAACCACGCCTTAGCCTTGGACTTAAGAGAGAACGGAAAAAGGCGCAAACGAATGGCGTCATCAGTGACGCCATTAATCTTAAAAGTATCGCAAATCTCAAGAAAATTAGACAAGTGATTATTGGGATCCTCATCCGGCAGTCCGTCGAACTGCACGGCATTTTGGATCATTTGAATCACACTTGACTTTATTTCAAAATTATTGTTGGCCACAGCTGGCTGAACAATACTCGACCCCGTATCATCCAAATTGGGCCGAGCGTAGTAAGACATAGTACGCTCGGCCGGTTGGGCATTATTCGGGTCGACCATAGAAGAAGAAGAGGGTTCTCCGATAGATTCTGCGGGGTCTAAAAAGGGAATTCGACGGAGAGATCGGATACGCGCAAGAGAGCGGTCGATCTCGGGGTCGAATTCAAGATTTTCAGAACTCGAAGGTTATCCACGGGTCATACACCCTAAAAAAAATGAAAGGGGGAAGGATATATTTTTTTTGTATAAATTTTTAATTTGAAAATAAAGTAAAATTAATAGAGCCCCGGATTCAATATAACAACCAAATTCCCCGGCAACGGCGCCAAAAACTTGATGGCCGCGTAACAGAGACCTACTGTGGTTGGTTCGAAATGGTCAGATTCCGCGGGTCGGTTAGAAGATCGAGTTTTCTAACGAGAGGAGGCAAGTGCACCTATCGCAAGTAGTACTCGGTATTCGGGAAAATACCGAGGTCATATTATTCTCGGGGACGCGTTGATTATATCTAGTCTTCCAGGAACACTATTATCTTACTATCGGTAAGGTGAGGTTTTTTAGTTTAATTAAAACGGAAAGAAAGAAAGCAGAATTTTGCTAAGTTAGTTCGATGACGGGTTAACGCTCGGCATCGAATCAGATTAAGACTAAAATAATTCTTAACAATTATTAAACTTTGTTTTTAAATTAATAAAAGGCACTTGGCCGTGGGGGTTCCGAAAATATGAGCGCACTTATCTCTAGGAATATTGCTCACCTAAAAATTAAGACTATTCGACCAATCGTTAGACCGACGAAGGATTCCTCTTAATGCCCGCTTTACGCTAAGAACCCCGCTATTGGGTGGGGAACCCAATCCGGCAGAACTATGCTTCTCCTCTTTCGAGGGGGCGTACGCAGTTCTCTTTACCCAAGGGGGATCGGTCCATACGTGCAGCCTCTCGACGTCGCGTATGGATAACAGAAATAGAGCCCACACATCGATTATGTGGTCCTATACGTCGTTAACCCGGGGTAAACCTTAAGTCCTTAAATTAAATTAAAAATAAAGTTTTTTAATTATTTCAAATCATTTTATATGTCCCAATGCTCTTCGATGCCGAAGGCTAAAAGAGATTAGCCACTCATCGGTATGGGGACGGCTTTATGTTTTTAGGTGAAGCGTGAGTGTTAAATTAAGCAATGAGTTGGAATGCACCAAGCTCCCACAAAAGACACCAAAATTTGGCTCAAAAAAGTGAACCCTTGGGCTTACAAAAGAACTCCTATTTATAGGCAAAAGTTTGCTTACAAGATAAGGCAAAATATCTCATGACAAGGCATGTTTTAGAAGCCATCAGATAGAGGAAGCAAAAGTTGACTTTGCTGGCTGGAGGAGTTGAGAGGTGAACAGTGAAAGAGTTGAGTGTGTTGAGTCTGCCTGGAGGAGTTGAGTGTGTTGAGTCGGCCTGGAGGAGTTGAGAGGTGAACAGTAAAAGCGTTGAGTGCGTTGAGAGGTGAACAGTAAAAGCGTTGAGTGCGTTGAGTCTGCCTGGAGGAGTTGAGAGGTGAACAGTAAAAGCGTTGAGTGCACTGAGAGGTGAATAGTAAAAGCGTTGAGACAGTCCTTATATTTTAATTTTTTTATTATTATTTTTAAATATTTTTTTTTTTTTAAAATTCAGAAAAATAAAATAAGTTAAAATAAAATAATATTTACAAAAAGATAGATTTTTTTACATAATAAAAATTAAAAGTTACAAAAAAACTTAAAACAAACTTAAAAAGGTACTAAAAATTTAGGTAATTTACAACTTATCAAAGGTATACTTCAATTATTCTTTTTCCAATTACTTTAGTACTTGAAAAAGATGTGTGTCCCAATAGAGAGGCTACACATGGGTCAACACCATGGATCACACAATAAGGGATTACATTGTATGGTCATGTGTTTGGTGACTCATTGTAGACTGACATTGGTCTACACTTGGAAATTATAACCTGCAAGCACTCAACTTGAAAAGGGAATCAAATACAAACTTAATTCATCATAGTTCAAGGGTGACTTCATACAAATCTAGGTTTTTGTGGACAAAATACCCAATAATCTCCCCTATTTGTAGAAGTCAGAAACCACTACAGTAAGGTGAATTACATCAAGTTAAACAAATAAAATGACTAGTGAACAAAGTAATAAAGAGAAATGTTAGGCAAGGAAAAATTAGATCATTAGAATTAAAAGATTTATATTTATAGATAATGTCCAAAGAAAATACCAAATTCACAAAATCTTATAAAGAAACATCTTATCATCTTCTTTTACTGCTTGCTTCGCTGTAGTTGCTGCTTTTAATTCTTCTCTTGTTGCCACATCTGAAAACAGAAAGGTTTAGGATAATATTTAGCAGGCTTAGGAGGAGCCTTGGGATTGTTCTTCCCATACTCTCTTTCATAAATTCTTCTCTTAGTTAAAGATATCTCATATAAATGTCATTCATAGGAGCTGTAGTGATTGTTTTTGTTCTCATTATAATCAACAACAAGTGTAAAAGTCTCAATGATTAGGGATTTGGAAGTTAGACTCCATATTTGAGCAAACTCTTAAGCTCTTCTTCTTTCTGCTTCAGGATTTGGAGTGGACCTGTAAGTAGAGGCACACTCACCATACTTTCTTTTCTTGTTAGCTGGGATGTTAGAAGAAGGAGATTGAGGCATTTTTGTTTCTTACAAACTTGAGAGTATTCAGCAGGAGGAGCTTCTTGATCTTCTGGTCTAGGAGAAAATGTTGGCATTATTGGCCTTGGTGTCATGTGTGCATAAGGATGCTGAGCAGTTGGATTGAGATGATGTTGAATAATATTTGCGTCAACATAGAATTCAGGAAATATTTTGTTATACATCCACACTGCTGTATCATAAGTATGAAACTTGATACCATCAATTTTGTTTTGAACATCAGCATGTATTTCTTTCAGCTTTCCTTCCCTAATATTTTTCATGTTACCATCAGATTTATCTAGATATTCTTTTACTAAACTATCCCCCTTTCTTACTTCTATGGATAGGGTGGAGATAGCATCCTTCTTAAAAGTACCAAATTCTATGCATGTCTTGAAATTATGTTCTCGGCTCTCTTTTCTAGTTGGATCTGATTGTTTGCCAAAGTTACTGATTGATCCATCACTTGACCAATGCTGGTAATTGTGTGGTTTAGAGCTTTCCCACCTATTTGAAACAGGTGTATAAGTTCATCAGTATTGTGCTGAATCTCAGCAAATCCTCGGCTCATCTCTTTTTCAAGAGCAATGACTTTTTCAGTTATTACTTTAAAAGAGTCTTCGAAGTAAGTTCTTTGATGGGCTAGCATTAACTTAATTTTACCAAGAATGGTATCAGTAGAATGTGCTTCAGCATGTGGAGGTGGAGGAGGAGAAGGAGTTACTAATAGAGCTGACCAGGGAGGTATTTCTTCAACGATAACTGAGCTCTGGTCTCTAGTTGTATGAATCCAGAAATCTCTTTCCTCACCAAGAATAGTAGGAAGGGAGAAGTCTAGACTTTTGAGAGGAGCTTCAACTGGTTCCGGAGTAGCTTCTTCATCAGAAATCAAAACTATTTCTTCTTCATGTACATCTGCAGCAAGAGACTGAGGGTGAGGGGATTCTGGTTTAGAATTATTGTTTGATGGAGATGGTTCAGGATGAGGAGATTTCTATGCATGTAGAGGGGAAAGAGGTTCTTTGGAAGTGAGTTCATCAATCATTCTATTGATATCATCTTCTGTAGTTAAGACTTGTTCTTTTACTTGTGCATTTGAAAGAATTTCTTCAGCAGGCAGATCAACATCAAGAATGCCTGAGTCATCTGGAAGGGTAGAATTCTTCTTAGCAGTAGCATCTAAAGGAACATCTGACTGAAGAGCTGGAAGACTTGCCTCCTGGACTATAGGAGTAGGCTCTCCCTTAGCAGCTGTACCTGAACTGCCAGCCACTTGATATGAAGGGGAAGATGGAGTCCTGTGCTCATCCCCTTGGAGATCATGGGATTTTGAAACTTGTGCAGGGTTTAGAAGCTTGAGTTCCTATCTTTGAATAAAATAGATGGATACTTTATTCATGTGGTGCAGAGAAGTACCTTTAGAGAGGTCAAAGACTTCTGGCTTGAGTTGATGAAGGATAATAGAAATAATTCTGCCATAATTTGGTGTCATGATGTTTTCCTTGATTTTATCAAAATCATCATGCCCCACTGAAATTTTTTCCTGGAAATCACTGCTGTCAGCATATCAAAGAAGTCATTGGTAATGAAACTAATTGAGCTAGTGCGGTATAGCAGTATTTTTCCAAGTATATCTACAAGTAATTTGCTCTCTATATTGAGGTTTGGGCGGCGATGGTGCAGCACTAGTAGATATAACACAAAATGTGAAGGAACGATCATAATCTTCCTCATTTCGGTCATCTTCTTCCTCAATAATCAGCAATCGAAGTAGCTTTAAGACTATTGGAGTTGTTAGCTTAACCTTGATTCCATGAACTTTGGAATTTAGAATCCTCCCCTTCCATTTCTGTTTGGCATTTTGAGCAAATTCTTCAATATCTGGAAGTAAAGTTTTGCATTGGTGCTCCAGAATAAATGAAAGTCGGGTGGCTTCCAATAGTAGTAGAACGTTGCAGAAATCATCTGATAGATCAACAATTCTAGTAGAAATGAGTTCATTGCCGATTCCAACCTTCGACGGAGGGGCCATGATAGAGAGAGATGAACGAAAATCCTTTTTCTGAGAGAAAATGCTTAAGCGGCGGCAAGAGGGCGACAGTGATAAAGAAGATGAAAAGTTTTTCTCGAGATAAGGGTTTTTAAATTTTTGATTTTTGATTTTCCCGACTTTAATCAATTTATATAAGTCTTAAATCATGATAATAAAAAAAACATACCTGAAAATATGGTGGTAGTAGAGTCCGGATGGAAATATAAAAAATTAGAACTTCAGGAAGAAAATCGGCATCAGAATTCTCGAAAGGTAGGCCATTTCTCGAGAGAAGACTAGAAGTTTTCGAGTAGGGAATTACTTACTCAAGAAGCAGTTTTGAAGTTCTCGAGAAGAAGACTTGAGGTTCTCGAGAATAAATTTAGTACTCGAGAAGTATTTCTCTAGTTCTCGAGTACAAATCTGTAGTCCTCGAGTAGTAAACATCCTTCTCGAGAAATGATGTCCAAACTTAGAATTTTCTCTAATTTTGAAGAGTATCCCGATTCTTGAACCTTTTTCTGTGAGACCTTTTTCTTCATTCTTCTTTGTTGAGCACGCCAAGTTCTGTTTTTAAGAACGAGAAGTTGGCCTCGTCTAGAGGCTTTGTGAAATTGTCTGCAACCTGCTTTTAAGTTGGAACATACTGGAGATTGATGTCTCCATGCTCCACATGTTACCTTATAAAGTGGTACCTCTGCTCTATGTGCTTTTTCCTGCTGTGAGAGACTGGGTTGTTGGTGATTACAATTGTACTAGAGGAGCCGTAAAACATTGGAATGTTCTTGAACTTCATATTGTAGTCTTCAAATTGGTTCTTTATCCATAGCAGTTGTGCACAACAACTGCCTGCAGTGATATGCTCTGACTCGGATGTTGAAATTGAGATAAAATTTTGCTTCTTGTTGCTCTAGGATAAAAGTCTTCTTCCTAGGAATTTACAGGTACCAGAAGTGATTTTCTTGTCATCATTGCTTCCTGCAGAATCTGCATCTAAATAACCAATTAGTTCATCATCATTACTTCTTTGGTACAATAAGCCAAGATTTGTTGTATCTTTAAGGTATCTCAAAATTCTCTTTGCAGCAGCGTAGTGGGATTCCTTAGAGTAAACTTTGAATCTAGAACACACACATATTGAAAACACTATGTATGGTCTACTAGCAGTAAGATAGAGCATGGATCCAATTATGCTTATGTACTTGGTTTCATCAAAAGGTTTCCATTTCTCCTTCTTTTTCATAGACAAAGCTGAGCCCATTGGAGTCCTCATAGAGGTTGCGTTTTCCATTCTAAATTTCTTAATTAACTCCTTGGTGAATTTTGTCTGAGAGATGAAAATTCCATCTTCAGATTGTTTCACCTGAAGTCCTAAGTAATACTTCAGCTCTCCCATACTGCTCATCTCAAACTACCAATACATATGTTTGGAAAACTTTTTGCAGATGTTGTCGTCAGTAAGGCCAAATATGATGTCATCGACATAGATTTGCGCTATCAATATCTTGCCTTTTATTTCCCTAAAAAATAATGTCTTATTTATCTTTCCTCTTGTGAACTTGTTCTCAAGAAGAAAGCTAGACATCATCTCATACTAAGCTCGAGGAACTTGTTTCAAAACATATACAACTTTAAATAAAAGATAAACATGCTCAGGATGGTTAGAATTAACAAAACCTTGAGGATGTTCCACATACACTTCTTCCTTTTTGTCACCATTAAGGAAGACCTACTTCACATCCATCTGATAGATAGTGAAGCCATTAAGTGATGCATATACTAGGAACAACCTGATAGCCTCCAGCCATGCCACTGGAGCATATGTCTTATCAAAGTCGATTCCTTCTTCTTGTCTGTATCCCTTGGTGATGCGCCTGGCTTTGTTCTTTATAATTGTTCCATCTTCGTCCATCTTGTTCCTGTAGATCCACTTTGTTCTGATAATGTTCTTACCTTTGGGTCTTGGAACAAGCTTCAAGACTTGGCAATGCTTGAATTGATTCAGTTCTTCTTCCATTGCCATTATATAAGATGTGTCTGAGTTTGCTTCCTCAAACTTCTTTGGTTCAACCTGCGGGTGGAAACTTAAGTATAGATTTTCATTAATTGTACCTCTACGAGTTCTGACACCATCCTGGGGATATCCTATGATTTGATTGAATGGGTGATCCTTCAGGTGACTGAGCTCTAGGGTTCTTGCATCTGGAGCTTCCTCAATCACTGGAGTGACTTCATCAACTTGGATGACATCTTCATCATGGTGATCATCCTCTCCAATTTGGGTTGGAGTGGTGATCTTGATGAACTTTTGAGAATTTTCTTCAGTCGGCTCATCCAAGTTTAATTACTTTAGTCTTGCACCTGCATCGTCAATAAACACACTAGAAGAGCTGTCTTGCAGTAAGCTCATCTCATTAAATAAAACATTAATAGATTCTTTTACCACTAGGGTTTTCTTATTAAAAATCCTATATGCCTTACTATGGCTACTATAACCTACAAAAATACCTTCAAAACTCTTTTCACAAAATTTAGTTGTGTGATACTTCCCATTGTTAAGTACAAAGCATTTACTACAGAAATTTTTAAAATATGAGATAGTTAGTTTCCTGCCCTTTAGTAGTTCGTAAGGTGTCTTATTGTGGTTCTTATTTATGAGTGCTCGATTTTGCACGTGGCATACAGTGTTGATGGCTTCAGCCCAGAAATATTCCAGTAGTGAGCCATCACACAACATGGTTCTACAAGCCTCTATGAGTGTTCTATTCCTTCTCTCAGCGACTACGTTTTGTTGAGGAGTTCGAGGAGAGGAAAACTCATGAAAGATACCAAGACTTTCACAGAATTCTATCATGGCCCAAGACTTGAACTTTGTTCCATTGTCACTTCTGATTTTGACAATAGAGCAGTTGTATTCATTTTTAACTTGCCTGACAAAATTCATAAAGATATCAAAAGTATCTGACTTGTGTTTTTGAAAGAACACCCACACAAAGAGAGGGTAATCATCAACAATAACCAATGTATAATCCTTACCTCCAAAACTTCTAATTTGTAGTGGACTGAACAAGTCCATATGAAATAAGTGTAAACACCTATTGGAATCTTTGCCCCTAATGCTTTTAAAGGTTCACCTTATTTGCTTGCCTTTTACACATGCATGACAAGGTCTATCTTTTATGCACTTGACGTTAGGTGCCCCACGTACTAAATTAACAGAAAATAATTTATTAATAGTTTTGTAATTTATATGTGCTAATCTCTTGTGTCATTGGTCACCAAGAGATGCACTATCTTTTGCCAAAAAGCACACTTGCATAGAAGAGTCTGTGCAAATAAAATTTAAGCAAAATATATTTGTACTTCCAGTGCCTAATAGAGCCGTTTCTAAGTTATCGACCGATTTTATCAGACACTTATCTACATGAAATTCTACTAAGTATCCTTTGTCACAAAGATGGCTTATGCTTATAAGATTGTGTTCTAATCCTTCAACATAAGCCACATTTGAGAAGGAACACTACCATTAGTAATCATATCGTAGACTTTTGTAATCCCTCTATCAGAACCTCCAAAGATGACCTTTGGCCCATTCATGACTGGAGAATAATTCTAAAGTAGGCTTATAGTCCCGGTCATATGTCGAGAGCATCCACTGCCCAAATACTAGATAGGAATATTGGTGGCCTTTGGACATTCCTGTAAAAGTAAAATCAATTTGCCTTAGGAACCCAAACTTGTTTGGTTCTTTGGTCTCTAGTTAGCATACTCCACCTACGTGTGTTAACAATATGAGTGGTCTTTCTCACATTATTAACTTGAGGAGCTACATAATATCTGGGGTTCAACCAACAATCTATAGCAAAGTGACCAACTTTGCCACAGTACCAACAATCAAACCTATTGTATCTTTGCCTGATGTTCTCATGCTTGACCTTTTGAGAGTGTGGTCTGGTAAGGGCAGCAGACTTGGAGGTAAAAGCTTGGTGGTGATGGCACTCACATGGCTTCTTCTACTTGAGAGGCTTTTCCACAACGAGTTCAACTTTTGGAGCATTCTTGATGTTATGACCATGACTATAAGGGTCGTAACTCTGAAGCGTGATCTCCTTATAAGGTGCCTTGAAGACACTTTCACCAAAGTTTCGTGGATGTGTCCATCCTTGGTACTGAGACTTGGGCTCTATATAAGTTGTAACATTCCACAGACAACTAGACCCCATAGGAGTTGTTTTGTCATGACTAGGTCATGACAAAACCCTAGAAGCCCAAGAAGACCAAGTGGACTTAGGAATAAAGGTGATTGGGATTTATGGTCTACAAATAGTAGATTCATAAACCCTAGTTTAGGAAGATCATGAGACTCTAAGACCCCATCCTGACCTCACTAATCTATTGAAAGGCACTAAGGAGCCTACTGGGTAACCCTAGGATATCTAAGTTGACCTATGATCATCTTTGGCCTTAGTAAGGCAAGGTGCCCTAACTAAGGGAGATGTGCCCTTAATGAGCCCAACCAACCCTACCAAGGTCTTCCTTGACCTAAAGTGGGGTCAATGGGTCACTAAAGACCCATTGGAGTCAACTGTAGAGCTTCAATTGACTTAAGTCAACCCTAACCCTAAATGGGTCAAACTAACCTACATAGGATCAATTGACCATATCTTTGCCATGTGGACCCAAACCATGCCCTCCTAACCCTAGAGTGTTGTCAATGGGTCACCAAGGACCCATCAGGGTCAACCCTAGTGTCTAAGTTGACATACGTAACCTCAAACCCCAAAGTGGTCAAAGTGCCATTGATATGGGTCAAGTGACCTTCATGGTGCCAAGTCAACCCTACCCATCCCAACCTAGACCCAAGGGCAGGCCAATAGGTCACGAAGGACCCATTGATGGTGACACCAAAGGTCAATTTGACCAAAGTCAACCGAAGGATAGGTCAAGTCAAATTTAGCTCAAAAGGGGCTAACTCAAGCTCAAGCCCCTAACAACTTGGGCTAACCAATTCCTAACCATTTTATAATAGCTTACTAGGCTGTATTTAGGCTAGGTCCATGAACAATATCAGTCAAGAGGGTAGGCGAGAGAAAGCTCCAATTTCACTATAATGGAGGAGAGAGAAAGGAGGTAAAGGCCATTCATGGCTTAGAGAGGCCAACGACCACCTTTATTGGCTGGATTAAACTCCTCTGAAGAATAGGAGAAGTTTCCAGCCATTTCTCGGCCACAACAAGGAAGGTTCACCCCCCCCCCCCTCACCACTTAGCTGATAGCTTCATCAATGGCCATTATTGGCCATTGATGCTTTACCTCTCCCTCCCCCATTTTACTGCCTTAAAACCATCACAGGACTCCTACGAGACGTTTACACACCTTACCTGAAGGAGTTAGAGGAGTTCACTATGCTGTTGAAGAAACCGATCGATGCCACCATCGGAAATGACATCCCGACGATCAACCCGTCTCCAGGCCGCAAACAAGTTCCTCCCCTTCCTCTTCTCCTATGGGTAGATCATAGGGATCATTTTGAATAAAAATCGGGCTCAATTGAGCCCGATCGAAGCTTGCGTTTTCATGGTTTTCCCGTGAAAATGAGATTACCAATACCACCGGAAAAGGTCCCTCCGGTGGCTGTGCCGCCGTCTAGCGATAGCCACCACCTCGACGGAGGTGGTGGTTGCTGTGCCCGGCCAGGGAGGTGGTCGGGTTGCCGGTGACAGAGGCTTGAAGTTGGCCCAAGAGGAATTAATCCTAGTCGTTGGCGCACAGGGACGATGACGGGATGCCGTCCAAATATGCGCAAAGATTCGTGTCGCCACTGTTTAAACTATAGGTTAATGTTTATTTCATTTGATATTCGGTCACACATATTCAGTCATTTTGTAAATTATTTTAAAAATTCCTAGATGCTAAATCAGAGAAAGTGGTCAACATTTAAATTATAGCCCTATTTGTCTACTTTATTTTAAAATTGATTTGAACCATTTTGGTTTAGTGTTTTGACCAGTGCACCCATTTAGGTGGGGTCTATACTTAGGGTTAGATAGAAATTAAAATGATTGCCCCCACTTCATCCCTTGTCCAAATGATTTGAAATTTGGACAGGGAGTCATCTTAATAAAAACCTTATAATTTTTGGGGAAACTTTTTCTATAGTTTTTTTAATTACTTAAATATCCTAGTGTAAGTTAATTAGGGGACCTAATGATCTTGAAACCATCCGAAATTTAGGTGGGTGAAACTTCGGGTCATCATGAGGATCTGTATAAATTTTCACCTCTTTTTGAGTTGATTGGGGTGGGGGGGGGGAATTTAACAAACCCTAGCTTTACCCTAATAAGGGGTATTTAGGTCAAAAGTGCACTTTATTGTTTGAGTGATCAAATCACCTCAAAGAGGCTGAGATTTTGACCACTGGATTGTCATGACATTTAACACCCTCATATGCATTTGTTTGGTATTGCATCCACAATAACCTAGATTTACATGAATTCACCCTTTAACTAAGTTGAATTAAGGTTTATTTGATATCCTGTTCTAGTTGAATGTTTACAGATTCTCAGTGCTAAGTGTAGACCAATGTCAGTCTATAGTGGGTCAGGAACACATGACCATACAGTGTAATCCCTCACTGTGTGATCCAAAGTGTTGACTCATGTGTAGCCTCTCAATTGGGATACACTTCATGTTACAACATTGGGAGCATAGGATGAAGACAGGACCATAAGAAATCTTTCTCTAAATGTCTTGAAAAATTATCCAAGTCCATTTCTTGAGAAGCAACTTCAGAGTTCTCGAGAAGTGTAGTTTAGTTCTAGAGAAGCTCTCATAGTTCTCGAGAAGCTTAACTACAAAGTTCTGGAGAAGCCCAGGTTCAGGGTCTCGAGAAGTCTGGATAGATTCAAGAAATTTTCTAAGTTATAGTTCTCGAGAAGTCCTCTTAGTTCTTGAGAAGTCTTGGTCAGTTTTTGAGAAGCCTAAGTGTTTGTTCTCGAGAAGTCTTACTTGTTCTCGAGAAACTTGGCTTCAGTTCTAGAGAACTGCCAGCTTAATTTCTTGAATAGTTAGGATTTGCCTCAGAATTTTTTTTAAGTTAAGTTCTCGATAAGTCTTCCTTTATTTCTCGAGAAGTCCTACTTTAGTTCTCGAGAAGCCTTTCTTTTGTTCTGGAGAAGTTCAGAAAAGTTTCTCAGTGTTTGTTCTCGAGAAGTTCAGAAAAGTTTCTTAAGTGTTTATTCTCGTGAAGTCAATTAGTTCTCGAGAACTAAACCTTGTGTTCTCCAGAAGTCCAAATCTTTTTTAAAGAATTTAGTTCCCGATAAGTTATGACAGTTCACAAGAACTCAGTTCCAAGTTCTCGAGAACTATAGACACTTCTCGAGAACTAAGTCGACTTTCCAGGAATTTTTTTTTAAGTCCAGATCGGCTGAAATTTCAAATAACTCGACGTGATTGGTCCACGTGTCGTCATTAATATCTTTTCTAGTCGTTAAAGGTAATCCTATATAAAGTCTTTTCACTAAGACATAACCTTAAGTAGAAAAGAAAAAGAAAAATCTTTTAAGAGCGGATTCCATACTTTCCTAAATTACTGGTTCGGCCGACTTTTCTCAAGAACGACATCTGAAGCCGCCACTCTCGTCAAGATCAATCTCTCTGCATTCGATCTAGAAGTTCTGCTGATTAAGGAATCGTTTTTCTCTCCATGATCGAGTAGATTCAAGTTTTCTCAGGTCAGATTTTCAAAGGATCTCCTTCTACAAATTCTGATAAAGCCGTAATGTTCAAGAAGAAGACCTAGAGACAAATTCTTTCAGATCTTAGAATATTTCTGTTTGTATTTTCAAACTCTATTTGTAAATCTTGTAGGAGATTATTCTCCGAGTGTAGGAGCGTTGTTCTCCGAGTGGTAGGATGTTTTTATCTTCCGAGTGTAGATCCATTAGGATCGAGTTTTGAGGGAACATGGTTCCGAGGTGTAGGATTGGTTTGCAATCCGAGATAGTGGAGTAGCCGAGTCTAGTGATTTGCTAGATCGGTGAGGAAAGTGGACGTACCCAAGATCAGAGAACTACTATAAATCTCTTGTCGTCTGTGTGATTGCTTGCTTACTTACTTGTGCTAGCTGCTAAATTTTTTATTCCGCATTAGACTCACATCTCACCTATTCACCCCCCTCTAGGTGATTTAGGTAGACAACTTACATCTTTCAATTGGTATCAGAGGGAGGTTGATCGTTAAAAGGTTAACACCTTGAACTGATCCTTCCTAAGTTGTCTTTAGAGAAGTATCAAGCATGAGTAAGACCAAGGATTTTGCTAAGCTCCCTATATGCACCAAGAACAATTTTCCTATGTGGAAGGAAAGAGTTAAATTCTTCATGGAAGCAGTGGACCCTAGGATCTACATGATTGTTGAAGAAGGTCCGTATATTCCTATGATTGCATCTACAATAGATCTAACAAGACAAGTTAGAAAGAAGTTGATGGACTTGGATAAGGACGAGATTGCACTTGTCTCCCTTGACAAGAAAGCTAAAAATATTATAGCAAGTGCAGTCGATGACTCGATGCTGCAAAATCTGATTCATTGCCAGTCTGCCAAAGAGATATGGCAATCCCTGGTGACTCTGATGGAAGGCACTGAAGAAGTTAGGGATGATCAGAGATCCCTTCTAAATCAGAAGTATGAAGCCTTCAGGCAAGGTCCCAAGGAAGCCATAGCTGATACCTTTGAGAACTTCTTCAAGATAGTCAATGGCCTAAGAGTATATGTCCGATTCTTCACAAATGGGGAACTGAATGACAAATTCTTAAGATCCTTGACCAAGGAATGGGATAATAAGGTATGCGCCATTCGAGAGTTTGGAAGGTTAGCCGAGATGGACCCGCAGAATCTGTTCGGAAATCTTATGTCTTACGAGCTTCAAATCAACTCAAGAAAAGCTGAAGAAGAGATGAGCGGGTCTACATCCAAGGAGAAGTCTGTCGCTCTGAAGGAAGATAGCTCATGGAAGACAAAGGCTAGCTCTCCTGCCCAAGCTCTTGAATCTGATGAAGAAGAATCAATTAAGCCAAGCTCCTCTGGATCAGAGCTATCTGATGGAGAGTTCTCTCTACTCTCAAGGCATTTCAAGAAATTCTTGAATAAGAAGAAGCAATGGAAAGGCAAGGATGCCTCTTATAGAAGATCAGGCAATGATGGTGATCGCCATAGAAAAGGCTCAAGCAGCCACGACAGGTATGGTTTTAAACCAAATAAACATTATTCGGCTGACATTGTTTTTTGTTGCTGTAATAAGCGAAGTCACTTCATTACGGATTGCCCCCACAAGAAGAAAGAGGGTGGAAAACGAGAAGAGAAGAAGTCCTACAATAAAAAGTTGATAGAAAAGAGCCTGTTAGCCAAGAAGGGCAAAAACCTCAGTGACTCCGACTCATCTCAGTCGAGTGCAGAAGAGGAAGAAGCCTACTTTGGGCTAATGGCTTTAACTGATGATGAACAAGTCCCCCAGTTCACTAGGGAGGTAAAATCTCACTCCCCTCTTTCAGAATCTGATGATGATAATGAGCAAGAGGGCTATCCCTTTGAGGATGAATATGAACTCATGGGACAATATAAGGAGTTACTCAAGGCTTACAACAAATGTCGCCGAGTCGTGAAAACTCAAGCTAATGAGATAAAATCTCTAAAAGCTACAAGGAGCACCTTAAGAGAAGAAGTCTCAAAGTCTGACTCTCTTAAGGAAGACTTTAATAAATCTATTGAAGAATATAACAAGGCTCTTGAATACCATGACCTTAAGGAGAAAATAATCTAGGAGTTGTAAAACAACTCTCGGCTGAAAAGAAACTTGTAGAAGGTTTCTATAAGCCTAAGAGTGTACTTCCTCTGATTACTGAATTCTAAGCTAAGGACAATGGTGCTGGTCTAGGCCACAAAGGTTCTCCTAGTATATCCTCTAGGAGAAATAAGGCCAAGAGAAAGAATAAGGATGCGAAGAAGGCCTTTGCTGAGGGAAAAGGGAAAGCACCTTTGGAGCCAGTCTCATTCAAGAAAGTTATCTTTCCTGCAAACAAATTTAACTATGAGTCCACTTATGTACACTTCACTAGGACGATCCCGGGGAAGCCTAAGTCAAGGTACCAAGGTTGGACTCTCCCTCGAAACTTTGGCGAGAGTGTCTTCAAGGCACCTTATGAAGACATTCAACTTCATAGCTATGGACCTTATGCTCATAGTCATAACATCGAGAAGGCACCAAAGGTAAAACCTGTTGTGGAAAAGCCTATGAAGGAGAAGACTTCATGTAGTTGTCATCATCATGAAGCTTCTTCCTCTAAGAATGCTACCCCTACTAGACCTCCACTCAAGAAGTTCAAGCAGGAGATTATAAGATAAAGATACAATAGATTCGACTGTTGGTGCTGTGGTAGAGTTGGTCATTTTGCCATAGATTGTTGGTTCAATCCTAGAAAGGCTGCAACTCCTCAAGTTAGCAACGTGAGAATGACCACTCATGAGGCTAATTCTCGTAGGGGGAGTATTCTAACTCCAGACCAAGGAACCAAACGTGTTTGGGTTCCTAAGGCTTAGTGATTATAATTACAGGTACGTCCAAAGGCCATTAAAATGCCAATTTGGTATTTGGACAGTGGATGTTCTGGGCATATGACCGGGACAAGGAGCCCACTCCAGAACTTTCCACCGGTGTTGAACGGACCAAAGGTCATCTTTGGAGGTTCAGACCGAGGAATTACCAAAGGCTACGGTTTGATTACTAATGGTAACGTATCCTTTTCGGATGTAGCCTATATTAAAGGATTGGAACACAATCTCATAAGCATAAGCCAACTATGAGACAAAGGATACATTGCTGAATTCCATGCTGACAAGTGTTCGATAAAATCTGTTGACAATATGGAAACTATTTTATCAGGCACTCGAAGCAGAAATATTTTCTATTTAAACTTCATCTGTATTGACTCCTCCACACTGGTATGTCTTTTAGCAAAAAGTAGTGCATCTCTTGCTGACCAGTGGCACAAGAGACAAGCACATATTAATTTCAAAACTATTAATAAACTATTCTCTCAAAACTTAGTACGTGATTCCCCTAATGTCAAGTGCATTAAGGACAACCCTTGTCATGCCTGTATAAAAGGCAAGCAAACAAGGAGTTTATTTAAATGCATTATAGGCAAGGATTCTAATAGAAGATTATAGCTTCTTCATATGAAATTATTCAGTCCACTGCAAGTTAGAAGTTTGGGAGGTAAGGAATATACGTTGGTTATTATGAATGAATACTTGCGCTTTGCGTGGGTGTTCTTTCTGAAATACAAGTCAGATACCTTCAATATTTTCACTAATTTTGTAAGGCAAGTCCAGAATGAATACAACTGCTCCGTAGTCAAAATCAGAAGTGACAATGGAACAGAATTCAAGTCTGGGGCCATGAAAGAATACTGTGAAAGTCAAGGTATCTTTCATGAGTTTTCCTCTCCTTTCACTCCACAGCAAAATGTAGTAGCTGAGAGAAGGAACAGAACCCTAATAGAGGCTTGCCGGACTATGTTGAGTGATGCCTCACTTCCAGAGTACTTCTAGGCTGAAGCCATCAACACTGCTTTTCACGTGCAAAATCGAGCACTCATCAACAAGAACCATGATAAGACTCCTTACGAACTTCTAAAAGGCAGGAAACCAACCATTTCATATTTTAGAATCTTTGGCTGTAAGTGCTTCGTACTTTACAATGACAAGTATCACACTACTAAGTTTAGCGAGAAAAGCTTTGAAGGTATTTTTGTAGGTTATAGTAGCCATAGTAAGGCCTATAAAGTATTTAATAGAAAAACTCTGGTGGTATAAGAATCGATACACATTGTATTTGATGAGACGCGTTTCCTGCAAAACAACTCTTCCACTATGCTCATTGAAGATGCAGGTATAAAGATAAAAGAACTCAGCCTGGATGAACCTACTGAAGATAACGATGAAATGTTCGTCAAGATCACCTCTACAACCCCGATTGGAGTGGTAGATGATCAAGATGAAGAATTCATCCCAGCTGAAGATGCAACTCCAGTGGCTGAAGAGATAGAAGATGCAAGGACTCTAGAGCTCAAACACCTGAAGGATCATCCCTTGGACTAGATCATAGGAGATCCCCGGGATGGTGTCAGGACTCGGAGAGGTACAACTAACAAGAATTTATTCTTAAGTTTTCTATCACAGGTTGAACCTAAGAAGTTCGAGGAAGCAAACTCGAATGCATCCTGGATTCTAGCCATAGAAGAAGAGTTAAATCAATTCAAACGTTTAAAAGTTTGGACACTTGTTCCTAGACTCAAGAGTAAGAACGTCATCGGGACAAAATGGGTCTACCAGAACAAGATGGACGAAGATGGAAATATTATAAAGAATAAAGCCAGACTCGTTGCCAAGGGCTATTGTCAAGAAGAAGGAATCGACTTTGATCAAACGTATGCTCCAGTGGCAAGATTGGAGGCGATAAGGTTATTCCTTGCTTATGCTGCACTTAAGGTCTTTACCGTCTATCATATGGATGTAAAATTCGCCTTCCTAAATGGTGACATAATGATGTAGTGACGATCGTGATTCGGACGTGACTATAATACGGACTTCTAAACGTTACTGAACAAGAAATAAAAAGAGGGAACGCCGACCAAAAGCGAACGAAAAGGGGTCGGTTGGTTCCCAAAAACCGGGACTCGATACCACGTCTTTAGGACCTACCTCTCCAACAAGCACACAACTCACCGTTGCCGGACTCGATACAACGTTCTTAAGACCTACCTCTCCAACAAGCACACAACTCACCGCACCTACACAAGCATCTATTCATTTCAATATAGCCGTTTCAAGCGCAGCAATAATTTATTTCGGAGCGGTGGAAAACTTTTAAGAGCGATCGAAATTCGAGTCGCAATTAATTCCCTTGTTGGCACATAAATTGCGCCGAACGGAAGAGCAAATCGAGGCTAGGCCACGTTGTACTCCCGATACGGATCTACCCGTTCCGGACAACAAGAGATTCAATAACAACACCTTCAAATTCAGATTTTGCAAGCGACGGATTTAAAAATCGCGGAAAAAATGGTGCATGAAAAACCTCCACAAACTAAAGCTAGAATCACACAAAGAAAGAGATTACCCAACCGGGATGAAAGTTCACACAAAGATAAGGTGGGAGAATCACTCTCTCCACGGATCCGCCGGTGTCACACCGAGGGGTTTGCAACCTTCTTCCACGGGGTCGCACCAAGGAAGCCGCGCCGGAGTTGCACCAAACGGATGGAGGGAGCAAGGGGTGGCGGTTTCACACCACACAAGGGGGGCCGACGGTTTCACACCACCAAGGGGTCTGCGGCTTGGAGAAAGCTTTTGGCCGAAATTCTCAAAGGAGAGAGAGTTTTAGGTTTCAAATATTCAATGATCATATTCTTCTTAAACACCTCCTTAAATAGGAGTTTACAATAACTCTTGGCCCTCCATGATGGAGATGTAATCTCATCCATCCAAAAGGCTAAATGCACACCAAAATAAAATATTGTTCCAAATGAAAAAAAATAACACATGCCATGAATATAAAATTATCACTTAAACATAGGATAATTTTATATTCCAAAATATTAAATAAAGTGCATGAAATAAGAAAATTAGGCTAATTTTTCCATGGCTATTTTAGAATGTCATGGGCAGAGGTTGTAACGTGCACTTCCTTCAGCATCATCACGGTGTCTCAGATCTTTATGTCGTAGCGCCTCGGCAACCGAGTCATCATCAAGTAGCGGTGGCGCTACATCAATCCTCCCCCACTCAAAATCACATATCTCTGATGCGTGAGTGGAGAGATAGCGGCAGAGAAGCTCGACATCCAAACGTTGAAGCTCTATCGCGAGTACCCAAGAGTCGTCCGAAGGGGGGCGGTCACGCCAACGGACGAGGAAGCGGTAAGTAGTACCATCCGGAATAGTGAATGGTTCTGCAGCGAGTATCATATCTGGAGTGAGAAATGTCCTGGGGAACCTGGGAAATATGTCAGCAGTAGGAGTAAAAGAAGGCAACGTACCATCCGATGTTATACTTGCGGGGACCGAAGGAGAGAGATCATCTGAACTACCACTCCCCAACCCATTAGAATTTTCAGTGGAGGGAGAAGATGACAGAGAATTCAACTCAGGTGGAGGTAAAACAAACATCGTCAAATCCGAGACATTAAAAATAGGGGAGATACCCCAATCAGCCGGCAAATACAAAATGAAAGCGTTGTCACCTAGTTTCTTGATAATCCGAAAAGGGCCGGCGCGCTTTGGTGCCAACTTCTTAATGGTGCCCGATGGCATGCATTCAAGAACTAAACGGACTAGGACCAAATCGCCAACTATAAAGTGCAACACCCTCCTATGTAAATTAGCGTGCGACTGATAAGACTCGTATTGAGCAGTCAAGGTAGCTCGTATATGTGCATGTAAGTCATGAATATGTTGGGCGAAGGATTGTGCAAACTGACTTGTCTTGTATGTTGGGGGCAACGGTACCAAGTCAATAGGCACAGGGGCCTTGTATCCATGGACAATCTCGTTTGGTGACAGACCAGTAGACCGATTTTTGGAATTATTATAAGCTAATTGGGCGTGGGGAAGAATAAGATCCCACGTACATTTGTGATCGCTTACGGGGCATCTAAGAAGGCTACCCAAGCTTCGATTATCCAAAACCAAACCATTCACATAATGGTGGAAGACTATTCGAAAAAACCTTACAAGTAATTTAAAGGATGCATTTAGAAGGGTCCAGAAATTAAAAATGCGCCTAATTAAATTAAAACCATGAGGGGAGAACCCATGTGCCACATGACTTGAATTAATAGTATAAAATAACGGAATTATGTCCGGTGGCACATGTGCTTTAAAATCAAAAATTAACGTAGTGGGTTCCAACGTTTTCGTTTTAAATTTAAAATTAAATTTTGATTTAAAAATATCATAATAAATAGTCAGCGGAAAACGTTCGTCATCAACTACATTCGCCCACGTCCTTCTAAGTAAGTTTAACGAGATGGCGGGAATAATAAACTTAACTAAATATGAAGGGCTAGAAATGACTAAATCACCTACTCGAGCTAAGGGAACCGGAGGAAGAGTCGACAGGGTTGACTCCGTAGGGGGAACCAAGTCACACTCAACGTCAAAGCATGGATTAAGCGTCCAAGAGAACGCCTCCGGTTGCAAGCCTTTAAAATCAAAAGTAAACTCGAATAGTGGATCCGTCATCACTGAAAACTCATCCTTAGTTAACGTTTCTGAAAGTGAGGGGATAAGTTGTAAACTACTCTAGAGGGGGGGGGGGTGAATAGAGTATTCAAATTTTATGAACAACTAGTCAGCTCCCTTGGAGTTTATTTGCGGAATAAATAATCTGATACTTGAACCCTAAGAGCCTAACACAGTGAAGTGCACAAGTGAGAGAGTTAACTGAAATTTCAGTTTAACTATAAGCCTATCACAGCAACTAGCAAACCTAGGTAGTTCTATCACAGCCACAGAATAGACGATTAAACAAGATAGCCAGAGACACAGGATATATAGTGGTTCCCTCTAAATAGGTACTCCACTCTTCTACCACCCTGGTAGGAATCCACTACAGGTTTTTGCTAAGGTGCCCTGCCACCAATGATCTGATTCAGGTAGATCAAACAGACCCTTTGATCTTTTGATAAGGATGCTCAACTACAGGTTGTTGATAAGGTGCCCTGTCACCAATGTTCACTTTTGAAGAGGTGTGAACAAACTCTTTTACAAAGGGGTTGAGAGGGTTAGATTATCTTCTCTATTGTAAATACAGATTAGAGAAGACTTGTGGATTCTCTAAAGAATCAAAGTCTCCTCCTGGCTCAGTGAAAGTCCAGGGAAAGCCTTTGCTTCAGGATGAAGGAGTTTCAGATATACTGAAACTAAATCCTCAGAGATCTGTAGACTGATTTTTATCAGGTCTTCAGATTCTGGAATAATTGAAGCAGAACTGGAGCTCTTTCTGATGTCTTGAAAACTCTAAGCAGATGCTCAGGATACTTGAGAATGAAAGTAATTGCTCTGGGCTTTTTCTTCAGGGGAGCTTTTCTTCTTCTTTTTGTGAGATGGTGAAGAGTTGCTCTGAAGATGCTTGAGAGAATGCAGCACTAAGAAAAACTCTCTCTGTATCTGTAACTTGTTATTTTTCTGAGAAAAAATCTCTCTTAAATATGTCTTCTCATTTTTCCTTTGGAACGGCTCTATTGATTTTAATTCTCGAGCCCTGCAACAGATTATCTCAAAATAGAATATAGCAATAGGAATAGAATGACCTATTAGCTTACTGTCAGTCCCAATAAGGAATTAAATAAGTGGGAAAATATCTCAGCATAAAGACTTACCATTCTTGGAAATAGTATACAGTGCCAACGGCTAGAATACAGCCTGGCAATATGTTTTGTATAATAGGACAAAAATGCTTTATCAAAATACTGAATCCCGTGATTTAAGCTTGACATATTTGGTAATTAATTTATTTTGAATTTAAGCCATAAATCTGCAAAAACAACTTCAGAAAATTCTCTAACCACAAGCTAAAACACTTGGAAATAAACCAAGGAATAGAATGAATATAAAAAGAATAAAGGCAGACAATAATCGTCGAACAGGGGTTCGATGATCGTCGACCTAGCTAACAGATCGTCGACTAAAAGCAGAAATCTGTCGACACAGAAATCGTCGACCAGCTCAAGATATCGTCGACGACTAAGGCAAATATCTGTCGAGACAGAAATCGTGAAGCAAGAACACGATCGTGGAACTGCTGATGGCAGATCGTCGACCAACCTTCAGAGCATAATAAACTTGCTCTGAGATCGTCGACCATCGGTCGACGATAATTGTCTTGACTTCAACGATTCTATAGCCCTGCTATCGTCGACCAATGATCGACGATCGCGAGGCCTCGTTCGACGATGGTCGAACGGAAAATGCCTTAACGAAAAATACATCTAGAACATCTAGCCTAAGCTCTAGGTCAGTTATAAACTGTCCTAGGGAAACTGAACAGGGCCTAATCATGATCATATATATTTATATGGATCAAGAGGGGCTGGAAAGGGATTACATAAGCCAAATCACATCTAGGGTACCAACAATCTCCCCCTATTTGGGTTATGTTATCCAATCCGATCTAAAAACTAATGCACACAATAACAAAAGCAGAGATTAACCAAAAATTTAAGTCACAGGCAATCCACCGAAAAACATAAAAACATAAATCAGCAGAACTATAAAGTATCAAGCAGATTTATCAGAGGTTTTAGCATCAGATGAGTTCTTAGGGATTACAGCTGGTTTGAAAATAATTTCTCTGTTTGGATTTGCTGCTTGTCTTTTGGATAGCATTAGGTCATGTTCACCAATAATTTTCTTTTCAGCATAGCTTGGCAGAACTGCAGCAGGGTGCAACTTCATGTATTCTTCAGTATTAAAAATTTCAGAGTTGACTTGAATTTTGCTGAGTTCCTTTTCTCTGAATTCAGACATAGTTGTATATGCTGTAGGGTCTAGTCCTTGAGCTTTGGCTCTCTCCATCATGCTTAGTGCAATAGATTCCTTAAATCTTGCCATAGAGGCAATTCTTTCAGTTTCAGTCATATCTGATGGAGAGGGTGGTCTGTCAGTATCAGCTTGAGCTGCAATCTCCATGTTCCTTTGAAGAGCTGTGGCTAATTTGCTTGAGTTAAGAGAAATCTGTGCAGCCTTCTTAGGATCAGTTTCAGCATATAGAGATCTTGGAGGTGCAAGTTCATTGAACTTCTTGTGGGATTTCTCTGAATAGACCACTCTTTTTCCTTTTGTTTCAACTGTCTCAGAAGCAGCAGGTTTCCTTGATGTGGAGGATGGACCTCTCCTGGGAGGAGAAGGTTTCCATTCTGGAACTTTCTTTTTAGGAAAAGGAGGAGGAGAGAAAGTAGGTTGCTGAAATGTCTTCTCCTTTATTTGTTCCATGGGAACATTTTCATTTCTTTTCCTTCCTTGTCCTGATACATCTTGGCCTCCCTGGCTTTGGTTACTCCTTCTCTGGTAGGACTGAAAGGTGTTAGAACTGGCTGATTTTGCAGATGGGGCAGAAGAGAGACTTCTAGAGGCTCCAGCACCAGGAGGTGGAGGAGGACCTCTGGGGGGAATTTCTGAATTGGAGTGTCATATCTTTTTGTTCTCTTCTTCTCTCTTGTCTAATTCTTTGAGAGTCTCATCCATGGTTGAAATTCTTTGCTTTTGGGATCAATTCCCTTCAGAATGAAATAGGGAACATCCTTGTCTGGATTAGCAGTAGGAGGAGCAGATGCTTTTCTTTTCTTGGATATAGCCTTTTTCTTCTTCTGGGTGCTATCAGAATCCTCAGAATCATCATCATCAGAGGAGTGGGATGAGGTTCTGCCAGCATAATCATCAAAGTCTTGTTCTGAGATATCCTTGGCAACTATAGCATGATCAGCCTTTTCTTTCTCCTGCTTCTCTCTATCTTCTTTTTCTCTTGCTTCCTCAATGGCATCTTGCTCAAGGAGGGCATCAAAATCAACATTTGGAGATCTCTTCCAGAGTTCTGATTCAGGATACAAGTCAGGAACTATCCTGGGGACCAGTTCTGCAATAGAAGGAATGGATAGGGGATAGGTAAGGATAGGTGGAGAAAAGATGACTGTATCTGCAGGGGCAGATGCTTTTCGTAGAGAGATGGCTAGGGAAACCATATGAGATTTAGCCAACTCTTCAATGTACTCAGAGGCAATATTCTCAGCCATAAAGGCTATATATTGCTCAAGGTTTAGAGTACCTGAGCTTGATTCCTTTTCAGTCATCTTGGAGGCATTCTCTGGTAAGTCTTGCACAGCCTCAGCTTCTCTAGCAGCAGCAGCAGCATTCTCAAGTTGTTGAACCACTACTTCTGAGTCAGTAGTGTTCATTGGAACTTTTTCACACAAGTCCATGAGGACTTCCTCATTATCTCTCTCAGAGACTTCTTCATCAGAAGCTAGATTCACTAGGGAGTGAATGTCTTTGTTAGATAAAGATATCAATTTAAAGTCCTGATTATAACCTTTAGAGGAAGTGTTTTACCTACTGGTTGCTCTTAATCTTTCATCAGAGACTCTTTCTCTGGAATAGCTTCCTTTGGAATCCCTTGAGGTTCTTCTACAATTGCTGGAAGGGGAAGGGAAGAATTGTCCTGAAGGGTCAAGGCATCACTTGAGACCACTTCAACAGACATCTCCCCCTGCATGACTTCAGTGGGGACTGGAGTCATGCATCTTACTGAAGAGGGCTCAGCAGAGGGTGGAAGTGATTTGATGGCTTTAGTAAGGTCATTGATGGATGCAATGAGAGGGGCATTGGCAGCCTCAATCATGTTTTGGATGGATGGAGTGATGAGTTATACAATATGTGCAAGCAATTCAGGAGTTATCTGAAATGCTGAGGGTGTGGAGGTGGATGGATGACTGTGGGATGCAAATTGATATGGTGATGGAATGGAAGCAGTATGATCTGCCACATGATCAATTGAATCATGTGGAGATGGGTGATCAGCAACATGAGTGTGGGATTCATGTTGAGAGAGGTGTGTGAGGATGGTAGCAGTTACTATGTCAACACTGGCTGAGGCTGCCAGATGTTGTGGTGTGGGTGACTGGGGTGAAAGTGCATGTAGGATGGCAGATGCATGTAGGGATTCATGTTGTGGTGGCACTGCAGATTGTGTGGACGGTAATGCAGGAGATGAGGATGCAGGGGTAAAGAGGGAGGATGAAGGGATTACTGAGCCTTCCCCAGCAAGCTGGAGAGTGGCTGAATCAGCCCTTGTGTCTGATGGAGGGTTAGGATCAACCCTGGCTGACTTCTTGATGACTCTTTGGGATTTCTTGAACAGAGAGGGGTCCAACCTCTTGCTGGTGTTGACTGCAGAGGGTGCAGAAACAAGCAGCAGGGGTGCTTTCACATACAGAAACACACCCAACACCCTGGCAAGGTTTACTTCTTTCGTGTTGTTCTTTCTCCTTATCAGTTCAAACAGAATTTTTCCCCAGGCTATCTGCGTCTTATTCACCAAAGCTGACATTAAGGCAAATTGTTGCCTGTTGATGTTGTCGTGAGCAGAGTGTTTTCCCAAAACGACCTTGCCCACCAGGTCTGCCAGAAACTTATACTCTGGAGACAGATTGATCTTCAGCATCTTAGCTGGAATACCCTCAGCATGGCCCATCACAGTTAGCATGCGGCCATATTCCTCTGTATTTTGCTCATAGTCCTCAGTACCGGTTGGTAGTCCAAACAGCTCAGTCAGAACTTCAGGAGTCAGAATGACCTCCTCTCCATTTATCTTTCCGGTCATGGCTTCGTCGCTGGAGGACGAAGTATATACCCATTCTCGAATCTCTGGTATATGAATCTTCGGTGAGAATGACATAAATCTCTTTAGGCCTTGATCTTCACACAGCTGCAGAATGTCTTGGATGGGTTGATTACAGCGACTGAAGGAATCGAAGTCGACACAGAATCCAGTGTCGAACTTCATCCCGAAGAGAACTGCTGAAGGAATCGCCATTGGATTGAAGAGAGAATGGAGAATCGAGATGCAAGGCAGGGGAGAAGAGAATCGCGCGGGATTAGAGTTCGAGAGCGAATTCTAAGCCAGAAGATGGAATATGAAAAGACGGAGCGGAAAAACGACGATCTCCAGACCTAAATCGACTATCAGATATAAATCTGCGATCGTCGAACCCGGAACAAAATCGGTCGTCGAACAATGACCGACGATAGTCAATATTTGACTAATCGTTAAACATCGACCGACTACAAGCAATCACCACGATCGTCGATCAATATATGTTGGTCGACGATTTTCCACACAGTACAGAAAATCTGTCGTCGACCATTGGTCGACGATAGATACCTAAGGAGAGATCGTTGACCAGTTGATCGACGATTTCTGCCTTACTACAAAAATGATCTGTCGTCGACCATTGGTCGACGATAGATACCTAACCTGGTCGAAGATCGTCGAGCAGTCGTTCGACGATTTTAGACAGAAAACAAATCTATCCAATATTTCACTACTCTGAACCATTAATCATACCAAGCTGGTTCAGGAAGAACAAATGCCTTTGTTCATCAAGGGCTTAGTGAAAATATCTCCTCTCTGCAGGTCTGTGGATATAAATTCCATTGCTATCTTGTTCTTTTCCACATTATCTCTTAGAAAATGATGTCTAATCTCAATGTGCTTGGTCCTGGAATGGTGCACAGGATTTTGGGCAATTGATATTGCACTGGTACTGTCACACAGAATTTTTGTTTTTGAGTGTGTGTACCCATAATCCACTAGCTGATTTTGAATCCACAGGATCTGTGAACAACAACTAGCTGCTGCTATATATTCAGCCTCAGCAGTTGAAGTAGACACAGATGCCTGTTTCTTACAAAACCAAGAGACAAGTCTCTCTCCCAGGAACTGACAGGTCCCTGAGGTGCTTTTCCTGTCAACTCTACAACCAGCATAATCAGCATCTGAATATCCAATTAATTCAAATCCTGACTCAGCTGGGTACCACAGTCCTAAGTTAGGGCATCCCTTAAGGTATCTCAAGATCCTCTTGAGAAGAGTTAAGTGAGATTCCTTTGGGTTGACCTGAAACCTAGCACATAGGCATGTAGCAAACATTATGTCAGGCCTACTTGCAGTCAAATACAGTAGGGAACCAACAATGGCTCTATAGTTCTTTTGATCAACAGACTTGCCATTGACATCAGAATCAATAACTACATTTGAGGCCATAGGTGTGCTCATTGATGAAGCATCAGACATTCCAAATCTTTTAACCAGCTCTCTGGCATATTTTGATTGAGAAATGAAGATACCATCAACACACTGTTTCACTTGGAGACCAAGGAAATAGGATAACTCATCCATGCTGCTCATCTCAAACTTGGAGTGCATTAGTTCAGAGAACCTCTTGCATAGTTTGGGATCAGTGGAGCCAAATATAATGTCATCTACATAGATTTGAACTAACAGTTGTGAGTCCTTATGATGTCTAATAAATAGGGTTCTATCTACTACACCTCTCACAAACTTGTGTTCTAGAAGGAAATTTGCTAAGGTCTCATACCAAGCTCTAGGAGCTTGCTTAAGTCCATATAGAGCCTTTTGGAGTTTGAACACATGAGTAGGTAAGGTTGATGAAACAAACCCTGGTGGTTGTTCAACAAACACTTCTTCCTTTAAATCTCCATTGAGGAAGGCACTCTTCACATCCATTTGGAAGACCTTAAATCTCTTATAGGCAGCATAGGCTAGGAAAATCCTAATGGCTTCTAGTCTAGCTACAGGGGCAAAAGTCTGATCATAATCTATGCCTTTCTCCTGTCTATAGCCTTGAGCTACTAGCCTAGCCTTATTCCTAACTACTATGCCTTGGGCATCAAGCTTGTTTCTAAACACCCACTTGGTGCCTATGATCAGTTGGCCTCTTGGTCTTGGAACCAAAGTCCAAACTTTACATCTTTCAAACTGGTTAAGTTCCTCTTGCATGGCTATAATCCAGTGTGGATCAAGCTCAGCATCTTTAATGGTTAGGGGCTCAACCTGAGAAAGGAAACAAGCAAACATCACATCTTTGTTGAGTTGATGTCTTGTCTGGACTCCTACTGAAATGTCTCCAATCACTTGAGATACAGGGTGATCTCTAAGTGTGACAAGATTAGTAGGTTCAACAATGATCTGATCTTCAACATGTTCAAGATTTAATTCCTCATGTGGAATTTGATCAACTGTTGGAGCAGGTGCTTTAACTTCTAAAAGTTCTACATCAGATTCAGAATCTGAAGAAGCAACCTGAGGAGTTTGTTGGGGATGATTCTCCTGTGTGAGTCTCAAACCTTCCAAATCATTACTTACTCCTAGGACTTGCACTGTACTATTAGAGGAAGAGTCCTTCTCCTTATAATACATGACTGTCTCATCAAAAGAGACATGTGCAGACTCTTCTATCTTAAGAGAGGATATATTAAGGACCCTATAGGCTTTGCTTACTTGAGAGTATCCTAGAAAAACTCCCATTGAAGCTTTTGCCTCAAATTTTCTAATGTATTCTTTGTTATTGTTATGAACAAAAGCAACACAGCCAAATACTCTAAAATAGTCTATTTTAGGTTTCACTTGCTTAAGTAACTCATAGGGAGTCTTACCCTTAAGTTTATGTATCAGACTTCTGTTCAATACATAGTTAGCTGTGCTAACTGCTTCAGCCCAAAAGGACAGAGGCATGTTAGCATCTGCCAACAATGTACTTGCAGCTTCAATTAGGGTTCTATTTTTCCTTTCAACTACCCCATTTTGTTGAGGAGTTCTAGGAGCAGAGAAGCTATGTTTGATACCTTCCTTCTCACAGAATTCTTGCATAAGAAGAGACTCAAACTCAGTACCATGATCACTTCTGATCAAGGCAATCTGAGTAGAATACTCACTCTGTATACACTTTAGAAAATCTGTAAGAACCTTGAAGTTATCAGCCTTAGTTCTCAAGAAGAATACCCAAGTGAACCTAGAGAAGTCATCTACAATTACTAGAGTGTAAGACTTTCCTCCAAGACTCTGTACAGCAATAGGACCAAATAAATCCAAATGTAGCAAGTACAGAATCCTGGGAGAATCACTTTTATTAACTGATTTAAAGCTATTTCTTGTTTGCTTACCTAGTTGACAAGCTTTGCAAAGGCCTTCCTTCTTGTAGGGGCAAGAAGGTAAGCCTCTTACAAGATTGTATTTAGCCAACCTAGAAATGTTTTTCAAATTTACATGACTAAGTCTCTTATGCCAAAGGGTATTATTACTGGTTACTTCATTAAATAAGCATATTTCAGATTTGGATGAGTTAAAATCTACAACATAAACATTACCAATTCTAATACTTACTAACACAACAGTATTATTTAAAGCAATATTACAAGCAGTGTCAGTAAACCATACCTTGTACCCAGCATCACACATTTGGCTTACAGAGATCAGGTTGTGCTTTAGTCCTGAGACATAAGCAACCTTCTTGAATGTTACAGCTCCTATGGTGAAGCTGCCATACCCTTCAGTCTGTCCACAGCTGGAATCCCCAAATACAACTTTTGGTCCCAGCTTGGCTTTGAACCCTGACAGATTCTTCTTCTTTCCTGTCATATGCTTTGAGCATCCACTATCCAGATACCATTTGTCATGTATGACTGGATAGGTCTTCACCTACAGAGAGAACAGTTATACATTGTGGACCCAGGTTACCTTGGGTCCAGTATTCTTCACAAAAGAAAAACTAGATATAAAAGATTTTGCAGGCTTAGATTTATATCCTAAAGGGTGTGATCTCCTAGGTGGGATAATCCATTCAGTTGAAGGATTAAACAACCTAGGGTAGTGATTGGGATTTGCAATTCTGGAAGTTTGAAATTTATTTTCCAGCTTAAGTCCAGATCGTTGATCCACGGTCGACGATCGCAAGCCATATCGTCGATCATTTGTAGTAGTGCTATGTTCTGGATTCCACGATCGTCGATCACTGGTCGACGACTCAAGATGAGATCGTCGATCTCCTGCACCAAAGATATCATACTTGGTGAAGGTGTTCAGCGATCGTCGATGGACGTTCGACGATTGGTTTGACGATCGTCGATTAATGTTCGACGATTTTTGTAAAGCTAGAAATTTTTTCTTCCTGTTCTCTTTCTTAATCTTATTCTGAATTTTCTTACATTTTTCAATTTCCTTAGTATTCTTTATTCCTGATTCAGAAATAAATTTTACTGGAGTGCTAAATCTCTCCTTTGTGAGGAGGATGGGTTCACTAGATGTAGCACCTATGCCTAGTTTATCATTACCAACCCTAGTGTTTGCTATACTGGTTATTTCAGATAATTTAAGGCTTCTGCCATTTAATTGTTCTTCTAACCTCTTAGATTTAGCTAGTTCTAATTTTAGGAATGTTACTTCTCCTCTTAAGCTTTCTAATTCTTTTTCTAATCTGATTATTTCAGTACCTTCCATGTCTAGTTCCATTATCTTTGCTCTAAGTGACTTGATTTCATTTTCAGATAACAGTAGATCTAAACATAGAGTTTTAAATTTTAATTTGAACTCAGGAGATGAAAAATCAAATGAGTTGATTACCTGGTCTTCCATAGGAAGATCTTCTTCATTGTCTCCTTCTTCTTCAGAATTCTCTGCAGCTGACAAAGAGCTGCAGGCATTGATAGCCATGAGGCAGACCTCTTTGGCTTTCTTCTCTTCTTCTCCTTCTGAATCACTGGAGCTAGAGGAGCAGGTATCCTCTTCTGTTTCACTCCAGGTAGCAGCCACAAATCCCTTGTCCTTCTTCTTGTATTTGTGTGAGGAGGACTTGGAGTGGTGCTTCCTTTACTCTTTCTCATGTTTCTTCTCCTTGTGTTTCTTCTCTGGATAATCTGGAGCAATGTGTCCAGGCTTGCTGCAAACATAACAGATGATTTCTTTAGATGGAGTCTTATCATACCTTGGTTTGTCCTCATACTTGGAGAACTTCTTTCTGAGGTCTCTTCTTCCCATGTTGAAGAACCTCTTGGCAATGAGTGCCATTAACTCCTCATTTGATTGACTTCCTTCAGAAGTCTCAGCAGCCTTAAGAGCTAGAGAGTGCGCTTTCTTTGTAGGTGTAGGAGTTTTTACTTCAGTTGCAGCAGCTCTGCTCTTTAAAGTTTGCTCATATGACTTGAGCTTTCCGAACAGAGCTTCTGTGGAGAGTTCCACAGTGTTTCTTCCATCCTTGATGGGCCATATCCTTGAGTCCCAAGAGATGGGAAGGCACATCAGAATCTTGTCATTGACTTCTGACAAAGTTATCTCCTTGTCCAAAGACCTCAGTTCACTTATTATTGAACTGAGTCTTGTGTACATTGAGTCAATGTCTTCAGCATCATCCTTCTTGAAATTTTCATACTGAGAGGTGAGGTTGGATCTCCTGTCCTTCCTCTCATCAGCTGAGCCAGCAACTATGTGGTTGAGGGAATCCCACATAGCTTTGGCTGAGGTACATTCAGCAAGCTTCTGGAATATTTCATCAGACATTGTCTGAGCTAGGATATTCATTGCTTTTGCATCAGCTGCTTTTGCCTTCTTGTAAGTTTCATTGTAGTCAGGTGGTGGCACAGCACTGAGATCAGCAGAAGTGGAAGCAGCAGCAGGCCTAGCAGGTTGTCCTGTCAAAATAGAAGAGAAGATATCTTCATCAATAGAATTCATGTATAGTCTTATCCTGGCCTTCCATATGCCAAACTTGGACAAGTTGCATATAGGAGGTCTGGTGCTTGAATAATCCTTAGACTGGGCCATGTGTGAAAGTGTTTGTGAATGGTATCAGGAAACAACTTATCACTGGATCTTTTAACTCAGGTGTTAGCCTGTATGAACAGCTAACCTCCCTCTGATACCAATTGAAAGTGAGGGGATAAGTTGTAAACTACTCTAGAGGGGGGGTGAATAGAGTATTCAAATTTTATGAACAACTAGTCAGCTCCCTTGGAGTTTATTTGCAGAATAAATAATCTGATACTTGAACCCTAAGAGCCTAACACAGTGAAGTGCACAAGTGAGAGAGTTAACTGAAATTTCAGTTTAACTATAAGCCTATCACAGCAACTAGCAATCCTAGGTAGTTCTATCTCAGCCACAGAATAGACGATTAAACAAGATAGCCAGAGACACAGGATATATAGTGGTTCCCTCTAAATAGGTACTCCACTCTTCTACCACCCTGGTAGGAATCCACTACAGGTTTTTGCTAAGGTGCCCTGCCACCAATGATCTGATTCAGGTAGATCAAACAGACCCTTTGAGCTTTTGATAAGGATGCTCAATCACAGGTTGTTGATAAGGTGCCCTGTCACCAATGTTCACTTTTGAAGAGGTGTGAACAAACTCTTTTACAAAGGGGTTGAGAGGGTTAGATTATCTTCTCTGTTGTAAATACAGATTAGAGAAGACTTGTGGATTCTCTAAAGAATCAAAGTCTCCCCCTGGCTCAGTGAAAGTCCAGGGAAAGCCTTTGCTTCAGGATGAAGGAGTTTCAGATATACTGAAACTAAATCCTCAGAGATCTGTAGACTGATTTTTATCAGGTCTTCAGATTCTGGAATTATTGAAGCAGAACTGGAGCTCTTTCTGAAGTCTTGAAAACTCTAAGCAAATGCTCAGGAGACTTGAGAATGAAAGTAATTGCTCTGGGCTTTTTCTTCAGGGGAGCTTTTCTTCTTCTTTTTGTGAGATGGTGAAGAGTTGCTCTGAAGATTCTTGAGAGAATGCAGCACTAAGAAAAACTCTCTCTGTATCTATAACTTGTTATTTTTCTGAGAAAAAATCTCTCTTAAATATGTCTTCTCATTTTTCCTTTGGAACGGCTCTATTGATTTTAATTCTCGAGCCCTGCAACAGATTATCTCAAAATAGAATATAGCAATAGGAATAGAATGACCTATTAGCTTACTGTCAGTCCCAATAAGGAATTAAATAAGTGGGAAAATATCTCAGCATAAAGACTTACCATTCTTGGAAATAGTATACAGTGCCAACGGCTAGAATACAGCCTGGCAATATGTTTTGTATAATAGGACAAAAATGCTTTATCAAAA
Source organism: Platanthera zijinensis (assembly GCA_039513925.1). Lineage (NCBI taxonomy): Eukaryota > Viridiplantae > Streptophyta > Magnoliopsida > Asparagales > Orchidaceae > Platanthera > Platanthera zijinensis. The sequence goes on from CM077091.1 coordinate 70,205,901, forward strand.
TACTGAATCCCGTGATTTAAGCTTGACATATTTGGTAATTAATTTATTTTGAATTTAAGCCATAAATCTGCAAAAACAACTTCAGAAAATTCTCTAACCACAAGCTAAAACACTTGGAAATAAACCAAGGAATAGAATGAATATAAAAAAAATAAAGGCATACAATAATCGTTGAACAGGGGTTCGATGATCGTCGACCTAGCTAACAGATCGTCGACTAAAAGCAGAAATCTGTCGACACAGAAATCGTCGACCAGCTCAAGATATCGTCGACGACTAAGGCAAATATCTGTCGAGACAGAAATCGTGAAGCAAGAACACGATCGTGGAACTGCTGATGGCAGATCGTCGACCAACCTTCAGAGCATAATAAACTTGCTCTGAGATCGTCGACCATCGGTCGACGATAATTGTCTTGACTTCAACGATTCTATAGCCCTGCTATCGTCGAACAATGATCGACGATCGCGAGGCCTCGTTCGACGATGGTCGAACGGAAAATGCCTTAACCAAAAATACATCTAGAACATCTAGCCTAAGCTCTAGGTCAGTTATAAACTGTCCTAGGGAAACTGAACAAGGCCTAATCATGATCATATATATTTATATGGATCAAGAGGGGCTGGAAAGGGATTACATAAGCCAAATCACATCTAGGGTACCAACAGTTTCGCCCCAGAATGAATCCACCAAATCATTAGAAATTTTACTTAAGTCAGAAACAGTGATCGTCTCCATAGTAGGCAAATTCGTATCCGATAAAATTTCCAAACTAACTTGGTCCTCAGGCGAAGGGGCTATCATCAAAGAAAAGTCAGTTGGGCCCTCAGTGCTATCGTCATCCAAACATAATTCTTCCCATGAGGTGGGGACATCGTCTAAGTCAGAATAGGGGGATGAGCAAATCAAATCTAGGGGAGTATAATAATTAGCTTGAGTTCCAAGCGGCGATAATAACGTCAAATGACTAACTCCCGGATGTATCACACTAAGCTTATCCCAAACTGAACATCCATCCCAAGGTGACTCTACCAATACTGTAGAAACCTCTAATAATCCTGGGTCAACCAATATAACATCGGATCCTAACAAGTCATCACCTAAATCAGTGACATGTAAGCTCTCAGCATCAGATGACTCTACCGACTCAACCGGAATGTCTACTGGCTCAGGGTCAATAGAAGATTCCATGACTAAATTATCGTCGAAGGGGATTGGAGATGATTCCTCAGGGGAGAAATCCTCTTCCAGGTCACTAGGGTAACCAATCTCCTCAACGTCACTAAAAGCGTTAGTGAAACTTGCCTCGTCCTCAGTGACGGGCGCAGTTTTAATCATATCCTCAGGTTCAACAGGAGAGTCAGACACTATCGTAAGTGAAGGAAGACTCTCACCTATCTGATTAATTTCATCTTCCAGAGATTCCATATCCACATAAGCATCCTCAGAGGTATCAATCACTATATCAGAGGGCTTAGATGTCGAGGCTATGGAAGCAAGCACCCTAATAGTAACCTCTTTCGAGTTCAAATTTTTAGGTCGGAATGGCGTATGTTTCCTATAGGTGGAACTAGGCACACTCTGGGTAATACTACCTCTCTGGGGATAGGATCTATCCTGAGGCGTAAGGTCACTCCTATAAGCGGATACGGGTCTAGTGCTGTAACTATTCTTACAAACGAGTGTGGTGATATTAGTGCGCAGGTAGGCGGGATCAAATTGATCCGAGAGGAGGTTACGCATGTGCGGCCAAGCATAACGATAGCTACCAACACGACGCTCTTCGTTTAACCAAAATAATCGGGCCCGACCTACTAATCGCTCTCGGGCAAAGCTAACCTTTTCGTAGTCATCTCATATGTGATATTTAAAATATTGTTCTAATCCCTTAAGTCAGTCTCTAAAATTTTGGGGATACTCTAAACCGTCATAAGTAGGATAAATGTTGTGTGCCCTAGGGGTGTGATTAGTCATATCCTTAGCATAGGAATAGTCTAACCGAGAAGCATATATGTCATATGCCATTTAGTGAGAACCGGAGAGGAAACTCGATCTGATACTTGTGCACATGCAAAGAAAAGTAAACTAGCCCTAATTAAATCTCAAAGATTTAATTATTCCAGCTACTTTCAAAAAATAATATATGCATATTTTTTTATTTTCTGAGCAAAAAAATTATAAGGATTATTAATTAAATTTTTGTCAGATTTTTTTTATTGCAGAAAATAAAATTTAGCTGGCTATTGGCACACCAAATACTAAATTTTCAAATTAATTAATAAAAATAATTATTGAATGAAAAATATATTTTTTTTCTTACTAATAATTAGATGGAGAAATATCAGAAATTTTAAATTTTAGATTTTGATAAAAAAAATAACATTTTTAGGCCGCTATTTGCAGACCACTATTATTTTTTTTTTGTAATTTTGAGAAAAATTTGAAATTTTGGAATTTGAAATTGGAAATTTGAAATTTATTATTTAAAATTTGAAATTTGAAATTTTTAATTTTATTATTTGAAATTTGAAATTTGAAATTTTGAATTTTATTATTTGAAATTTGAAATTTTGAAATTTGAAATTTGAAATTTGAAATTTGAATTTTTAATTTTGAAATTTGAAATTTGAAATTTGAAATTTTGAAATTTGAAATTTAAAATTTGAATTTTGAATTTTGAATTTCAAAATTTCAAATTTCAAATGTTGAATTTTGAATTTTGAAATTTGAAATTTGAAATTCAATTTCAAATTTAAATTTAAAATTTTGAAATTTTAATTTTGAAAAATTGAAATTTAAAATTCCAAATTTGAATTTTTAAATTTTGAAATTTGAAATTTTGAAAATTTTAAATTTGAAATTTTAAATTTGAAATATTAATTTTGAGATTTGAATTTTTTTTAAAATTTCGCTGAAAAATAAAGATTTCAGCCCGCTATTTGCAGACTAACTGGACAGAATTATGATGTTCCAATTTTCAGGCTGACCTACAGATGACAAATCAAAAAAATTTCTGTTTTAATGTTGCTGGAAATAAGTGCAGGAAGCTAAATAATTTTTTTCAGATATTTTTGACAAGTTTAAAATTCTGAAGGGTTTTACTAAACGCAGACCAATCCGAAAATTTTAGATCCTAGAAAGATGAGATCGACCAAAGAAGAACGCAGAGAGGATGTTTGCAACTTGGGAGTTGAAACGACCACCTCTGATACCAAATTGATGTAGTGACGATCGTGATTCGGACGTGACTACAATACGGACTTCTAAACGTTACCGAACAAGAAATAAAAAGAGGGAACGCCGACCAAAAGCGAACGAAAAGGGGTCGGTTGGTTCCCAAAAACCGGGACTCGATACCACGTTTTTAGGACCTACCTCTCCAACAAGCACACAACTCACCGTTGCCGGACTTGATACAACGTTCTTAAGACCTACCTCTCCAACAAGCACACAACTCACCGCACCTACACAAGCATCTATTCATTTCAATATAGTTGTTTCAAGCGCAGCAATAATTTATTTCGGAGCGGCGGAAAACTTTTAAGAGCGATCGAAATTCGAGTCATATTTAATTCCCTTGTTGGCACATAAATTGCGCCGAATGGAAGAGCAAATCGAGGCTAGGCCACGTTGCACTCTCGAGACGGATCTACCCGTTCCGGACAACAAGAGATTCAATAACAACACCTTCAAATTCAGATTTTGCAAGCGACGGATTTAAAAATCGCGGAAAAAACGGTGCATGAAAAACCTCCACAAACCAAAGCTAGAATCACACAAAGAAAGAGATTACCCAACCGGGAAAAAAGTTCACACAAAGATAAGGTGGGAGAATCACTCTCTTCACGAATCTGCCGGTGTCACACCGAGGGGTTTGCAACCTTCTTCCACGGGGTCGCACCAAGGAAGCCGCGCCGGAGTCGCACCGAACGGATGGAGGGAGCAAGGGACGGCGGTTTCACACCACACAAAAGGGGCCGGCGGTTTCACACCACCAAGGGGTCTGCGGCTTGGAGAAAGCTTTTGGCCGAAATTCTCAAAGGAGAGGGAGTTTTAGGTTTCAAATATTCAATGATCATATTCTTCTTAAACACCTCCTTAAATAGGAGTTTACAATAACTCTTAGCCCTCTATGATGGAGATGTAATCTCATCCATCCAAAAGGCTAAATGCACACCAAAATAAAATATTGTTCCAAATGAAAAACAATAACACATGCCATGAATATAAAATTATCACTTAAACATAGGATAATTTTATATTCCAAAATATTAAATAAAGTGCATGAAATAAGAAAATTAGGCTAATTTTTCCATGGCTATTTTAGAACGTCGCGGGCGGAGGTTGTAACGTGCACTTCCTTCAGCATCATCACGGCGTCTCAGATCTTTATGTCGTAGCGCCTCGGCAACCGGGTCATCATCAAGTAGGGTGGCGCTGCATCACATAAAGGAAGAAGTGTTTGTAGAGCAACCGCAAGGTTTTGTTGACTCAACTTTTCCTAATTATGTTTATTTACTGCATAAACCAATATATGGTCTTAAACAAGCTCCTCGAGCTTTGTATGAGACGCTGTCTAGCTTTTTTCTTGAGAACAAGTTCACAAGAGGAAAGATAGACAAGACATTATTTCTTAGGGAAATAAATGGCAAGATTTTGCTAGTGCAAATCTATGTCGATGACATTATTTTTGGCTCTATGGATAACAACCTCTGCAAGAAGTTTTCTAAACTTATGCAAGGGAAGTTTGAAATGAGCAATATGGGAGAGCTGCAGTATTTCTTAGGGCTTCAGGTTAAACAATCTGAGGATGGAATTTTCATCTCACAGACCAAGTTCACCAAAGAGCTACTTAAGAAATTTGTAATGGAGAATGAAACCTCTATGAGGACTCCAATGGCCTCAGCTATGTCTCTGGATAAGGATGAGAAAGGGAAACCTTTTGATGAAACCAAGTACAGAAGCATAATTTTGTCCTTACTCTACCTTACCGCAAGTAGACCAGATATAATGATTTCAATTTATGTATGCACTAGATTACAGGTGAACTCTAAGGAATCTCACTATATTACTGCAAAGCGAATTTTGAGATACCTTAAAGGTACACCAAATCTTGGCTTATGCTACCCAGAAAGTAATGATAGTGAACTGATTGGATTTTCAGATGCAGATTTTGCAGGAAGCAAAGACGACAGGAAAAGCACTTCTTGGACTTGCTAATTTCTAGGAAGGAGACTCATTTCTTAGAGCAGCAAAAAGCAAAACTGTGTCGCAATCTCAACGGCCGATTCAGAATAAATTTCTGCCGGTAGTTATTGTGCACAGTTGCTTTGGCTATAGAACCAGCTAGAGGATTATAATATGATGGTCAAGGACATTCCATTGTTCTGTGACTCCTCCAGCGCAATCGCAATCGCAAACAACCTAGTCTCACACAGCCGGACAAAGCACATCGAGCTGAGATACCACTTCATCCGGGAGCATGTGGAGCAAAGGGATGTAGATCTGTAGTACGTGCCAATAGATCGGCAGGTTGCAGATATTTTCACAAAGCTGCTGGACGAGACCAAGTTAAATTTCTTCAAAATTGAACTTGGGCTGCTGAACAAGGAAGATTAGGCCAAGGTGATCAGTTCAAAGGCTCAAGAATCGAGGAATCTCCTAAAAGGTCAGAATTTCTCAAGTAGAAGGATAGCTCTCGAGAACCATACTTACTTCCCGAGAACTATCTTCCAGTTCTCAAGAACTATAACTTACTTCCCGAGAACTATCTGCCAATTCTCGAGAACTAAAGCTTGCTTCTCAAGAACTATCTAACAATTCTCGAGAAATAAAGCTTGCCTCTCGAGAACTATCTGCCACTTTTCGAGAACTAAAGCTTGCCTCTCGAGAAATGGCCCGTCATTTTGTCGATTTCTGCTAACTCTTCTATTTCGAAAACCTCTTGATTTCTGTCCTAATCCAAGGTTAATTAGACTCATAATTTACATTACTAGGGTTATATATATATATACATTATTTTAGAAAACTTAAATAAACCGCCATTTCAAAATCATTTCTCTCAAAACTCTTCGTCTTCCGCTGTAAGAAACCTCTGTCTCCGCCGCAGTCTCGTGCTCAGTCCGTCGCCACCGTCAGCTTCCACTACACAAGTTTCCAAGATTGGAGTCAACAGCGAAATGGTAGTTGCAGGAATTGTAGAGATTTCAGACGATTTAAAGAACCTTCTCATTCTTCTCAAAACCGCCGGTCTTATGTTTGTTTTGATAGAAACCTGTAAGATTCTCTTTCCTGATGTCGAGGAGTTCTTCAAGAATGCTAAGGTGAAAAGGAATGGTAAGATTCTTAAAAATCAAGTCAGAGGGATCAAGACAAAGTTGAACAAGACGATAGTTTCCCAGCTTCTGAGAATGCATGTTGTAGATGAGGAAGACGACCTAACTTTGGAAGACAATGACAGGACCTACTCCTTCTGTGGAGTTTCTGAGGAATTTCACTCCTTAAGGAGAAACCTTTTCAATGATATAGGGAAATTTCTTGCAGACATTATTGGAAAAATCCTATGGTACAAAAATGGGTTGATCAGTTTCATTACTAATGATCTATTTGGAGTAATGACAACTATTGTCTCAAGGAAGAAATTTCAGTTCGGCAGGATGGTTTTTTAGTTGATCAGGGACAGCATTCAAGCTCCCAAATTTTCAAGGATAATCTCATTGATTTTGCGAGAGATTGATCTTGTTACCTTCAAAACCTACAAAGGTACACCGATTGACCACCTTAATAAGATTTCCTTAGCCTCCATCTAGAGATGGGAGTTAAAGATGAAGAAACCAAGGCAGATAGCCAAAGAAATTGGAGCTTCTGTCTTAGATGTGAGGAGCCCATCTCCTCCTCTACATCATGTTGCTAAACCATCTAGTGAAGCAACTGAGGGGGATCTTGCACACTCTGCCTGAGGTATCAGAATTCCTATTACTCCAGCAAGATCTCCTCTAAGAAGCCTAGTGAGATCTCCAGTCAGGATCCCTGTGGCAGTCTCTCTAGTGCAAAACCTATCAGATGTTCTAGCCTAAGATATTCTCAAAGACACAAATTAAGCTATAAACAAGATGATAGAAGAGCTCACTTTATAAGAAACTCTTTCCCCCCTTTCCAAAGATCTCCTTGAAGACCCCATCCAGAGAACCCTCACTCCAAGTTACTCCTTCTCCCTCTCCAAGAAAAGAATCAACTCCACTAGAGACCACCTTTCTATCTGAAGAGGATGTGCAAGCCCGTGAGGAGGTGAAAGCCCCTCTCAGGAATCTTGATTTCTCCCTTCCTAGATTTATTGATGAGAAGGGAGATATAATACCTCATACTGTAAGAGCCCAGAGCTCTGTAATTATAGAAGAAATCCCCCCATGGAAAGTTCCTCCACCACCTTAGATTGATTCTACCACCCCTGCTCCTGCTGTTGCTGCTGTAATTGCAAATTCAGATATTCTGTCAAAGATTGAAGAAATGTTAGCTACCTAGAGGAAATATTTTGATGAATCTCTTCAGACTGTTAAAGATAAGGTAACTGCCCTTGAGAAAGAAATGAGAAGAGGCTTTGCGGAGATTAAGGCCAACACTGATTCTCTCAAAGGATTGTTAAGAATTGGAGGCAAAGCAATAGATCACACCATCACCAGCATTGGTCAAGTCATGGACTAATTTGTCACCCTGACAAACAATCAAATTAAGTTGGACAAGAGAGCTAAAGAGAATGTCATGAAATTATGCAAGGAAGTTGGTACTTTCAAAGAAGACACCATAGACCAGCTATCTGTAGAAATTAGAAAGGGGGATACCATAGTGAAAGAACAGGTAGAAAAGCTTACTGCAAATGCCAAAACTATCTGGAATGAGAAATTAACTGCAATCAGTAAGGATGTTTTAGAACAGATTCACTCAGTAAAATTATATACATATGATACAGCTGTCTGGATGCACAACCAGATCTTCCCAGATTTTCAGGCTGACCCCAACATTATTCCTCATCACTTAAATCCTCTTGCTCAAGATGAGTCCAGCCAAGTTCCTCAACCTCAAATGCCTACATTCTCTCCTAGACCAGAAGATCAGGAACCTCCTCCAGCTTCCTACTCCCAAGTTTGGGATGACATTATTACTCAAGTTCTACTAGAGGTTCACATCCCCAAGAAAAAGAAGTATGGGGAAGGTCCTTCTTCTAGAAAATATGTTCCCCAGCCAGAGGCAGAAAGAAGAAAAGCAAAGTTATTTGCTGAAGTTTGGTGCCCTACTTCTAAAGCTCTAATTCTTGAAACTCTTAAACTAGTCATGGACTTTAATGAGAATAGAAGTCTTCACTAGACCGCAGTTGAGTGGGAGTTATATGAAAAGTCCATGACCAAAAGGAGGATATATGACAGAGAATATTGAAAGAATAATCCTAAAGCTTCTCCAAAGCCCCCAAGGTACTATCCTAAGCCTTTCAGTTATCAGAGGAGGCAGCAGGAAAAGCAATACAGGAAATAACAAAGGAAAGAATGATTCATGATGTTTTGTTTTGAGAATTTTTGTGGAAATGGATGTTGATTGATTCTAAAACACTAATATAAACAATTCCTTATTTTGCATATTGTGGCTTTAATTAATCTGTCATTGCATTTATACTCAATTTCCTTTCTTCTAGTTCTTTCTTTATAATGATAATTCACCTTATTGTAGAGGGTTCAGACTTCTACAAATAGGGGGAGATTGTTGGGTATTGCATCCTCAATAACCCAGATTTGCATGAAGTCACCCTTGAACTAAGATGATCTTTGTTGTATTTGTTATCCTGTTCTAGTTGAATGTTTACAGGTTCTCAGTGCTAAGTGTAGACCAATGTTAGTCTATAGTGGGTCAGGAACACAGGACCATACAGTGTAATCCCTCACAGTGTGATCCATAGTGTTGACTCATGTGTAACCTCTCAATTGGGATAAACTTCATGTTCAAACATTGAGAGCATGGGATGAAGACAGGACCAGAAGAAAACATTCTCTAAAATTCTTGAAAAATTATCTAAGTCCAGTTCACGAGAAGCAACTTAAGAGTTCTCGAGAAGTGTAGTTTAGTTCTCGAGAAGCTCTCATAGTTCTCGAGAAGCTTAACTACAAAGTTCCGGAGAAGCCCAGGTTCAAGGTCTCGAGAAGCCTGGACAGATTCAAGAAATTTTCTAAGTTATAGTTCTCAGAAGTACTCTTTATTCTCGAGAAGTCTTGGTCAGTTTTCGAGAATACTAAGTGTTTGTTCTCGAGAAGTCTTACTTATTCTCGAGAAGATTGGCTTCAGTTCTCGAGAACTGCCAGCTTAATTTCTTGAATAGTCAGGATTTTCCTAAGAAATTTTTCAAAGTTAAGTTCTCAAGAAGTCTTCCTTTAGTTCTCGAGAAGTCCTACTTTAGTTCTCGAGAAGCATTTCTTTTGTTCTCGAGAAGTTCAGAAAAGTTTCTAAGTGTTTGTTCTCGAGAAGTTCAGAAAACATTCTTAAGTGTTTATTATCGTGAAGTCAATTAGTTCTCGAGAACTAAACCTTGTGTTCTCGAGAAGTCCAAATCTTTTTTAAATAATTTAGTTCCCGAGAAGTCATGACAGTTCTCGTGAACTCAGTTCCTAGTTCTCGAAAACTATAGACACTTCTCGAGAACTAAGTCTACTTTCCCGGAAAAAAAAAATTTCAGTCTAGATCGGCCAAAATTTCAAATAACTCGACTTGATTGGTCCACATGTTGTCATTAATATCTTTTCTAGCCGTTAAGGGTAATCCTATATAAAGTCTTTTCAATAAGACATAACCCTAATAAGAAAAGAAAAAGAAAAATCTTTTAAGAGCGGATTCCGTACTTTCCTAAATTACTGGTTCGGCCGACTTTTCTCAAGAACGACATTTGAAGCTGCTGCTCTCGTCAAGATCGATCTCTCTGCATTCTATCTAAAAGATCTGCTGATTAAGAAATCATTTTTCTCTCCTTGATCGAGTAGATTCAAGTTTTCTCAGGTAAGATTTTCAAAGGATCTCCTTCTACAAATTCTGATAAAGCTGCAAAGTTCAAGAAGAAGACCTAGAGACAAATTCTTTCAGATCTGAGAATATTTCTATTTGTATTTTCAAACTCTATTTGTAAATCTTATAGGAGATTATTCTTAGAGTGTAGGAGTGTTGTTCTTCGAGTGTGAAAGTAAGGGTAAGATCTACCTTAACTCTAGAGGGGGGGGGGGGTGAATAGAGTATATTAAAATAATTTTCCAATTTAATAATTAATTGGAAGTGGAAGACTTGATTTATATATATGTGTATTGTGCTTGTAGTAAATAAAAACTAAGTAAGCAAGAAATAAATCACAGCACACAGCAAATTAAACACAGCAACCAGAAGACACAAGGATCTATAGTGGTTCCCCAATCAACCTGGGTACATCCACTCTTCTACCACCCTAGGTAGGAACCACTGCAGGAATAGTTGATCAGGTGTCTTGGGCACCAATGAGCTTTTAATAAGGTGCTCAAAAACTAAATCAAATTTTTTGATCAGGTGTCTTTCCACCACTGAGTTTTAACAAGGTTTCAGAAACCAACCACAAAACTTTTGAAGGGAATTTTGAGTAACCCTTTTACAGCAGAATAAAAGAAAAAGAAAGAGTTGATGTTCTTCTCTGTCAACAGTCAAAGAAAAGACTAGTGGATTGTTGTTGTCAAAGCTCCCCCAGAGATTTGTAGTTGTTCAGGAAGAGAAGCTTTGCATAGGGTGATAGGCCTTTAGTATGTTTGAGATCTCCAGCAAAGAATGATTTCAACAAATGCTGAAATGTGATGTGTCTGGAGTCCTTGATTGATGAAGCCTTGAACACTTGAATCTTAAGAGATCTTGAAAGAATAGAGGAATTCTTTTTTGTGTGGTGATCTCCTTCACTGTTGTATTCCTTGTGTTCTGTAAGAATTCTAACTTATAATCCTGTAGACTTGTGTCTCAAAATCTATTCCTTAGAAGAATAAAATTCTCTCTGTGTCTCAAATATTCTGAGATGATATATTGAAATTCGGTCTTCTAGCTAGTCGTTAGCTAGTCATAAATGACTTCCTTAAATGATATTTGTCTCTAGAGGATAGTCCTAAGAGACATTCCATTTAGCCTTCCTTGAAACTTGCTCTAGATTAATTGAAATAGCTATAAAATCCATTGAAATAAATGTTGGATATGAATCAGATTGAATTCCATAACTGACTGAATTTAAATTCCTGAAGTCGTCGATCTCTTCAGAAAAGTCATCGATCTGAGCTCTACTATCGTCGACCTGAGCTCAAAGACTGGAACTTGACCTGAAACAGAGATCGTTGATCTGAGCTCAACTATCGTCGACCTGAGCTTAGAGATCTGGAATTTGGCTAGAGACAGAAACGTCGATCTGAGCTCGGAGATCGTCGAACCAAGTTTGACGACTCGTTGAACAGAGCTCAGAGATAGTCGAACTGAGTTCGACGCCTCGTCGATCTGAGCTCGACGAAAATTGCCTTAAACTTCTGCAATTGTATTCTGAACTAGAAGGTCTTGGGGGCAGCTTTCAAACCTAAGTTCTAAGCCTTAGACCAATTCTAGTTGACCTTTAAAACTATACAAGGGGGTCAAGACATTTTCCTAAGGACATAGTGATCCTTACCCAAATCAGTAATAGGGTGTGCTAACAATCTCCCCCTAGTTGGGTTAGGATTACTATTTACATGACATAGGAATTAAAAATCATATAAGCAGAAACAAAAGCAAATACAAATAGCAGAATAATGAAATGCAGCATTGCAGAAGCGGATATGATATCACAGAAGATAGTCAGAAATAGATGTATATCATTCAGCTTACACAATCAGTCCTTTTCTTCTCTCTTTTTGAACAAGATTTCTCTGTTTAGATTTATAGCTTCCTTCTTGGATCTTCGATCATCAGCAGCACCTAGGGAGGTTTGAGTTTTAGGGCTGGGAACAACAGCCTCTGGGTGCAGCTTCATATAACTTTCTGGATCAAAGAATTTTCTGGAGGAGTATCTTTCAAGTTCTTTCTTTCTTTGCTCAGATAAAGTGGTGATGTCTGAGGTATCTCTCCCTTGTTCTCTTTCCATCTTTATTTGATCTAAGGCAGCCAATTCTTTCATCCCCGTTGTCCAAGAAAGGGGATTATTTTTTGGATCTTCAAAGGGAATAGGAGGTTCATATCTGTTGATTGTATTAGTAGGAGGAGCTTTTGAAGTAACAATTTCTTTAAGCTTGTAAGGGAAAGGACCTGAAGTTAAATCATTGGGGCCTTATCCTTCCCTGTGATAAGGATGTTATTTTGATTGTCCTCTGGAATAACCTCTGTAACCTCTTTGGTTTCCTCTATACTGGCCTCTCCTAGATTGGTAGCCTCTTTGTTGATACCCTCTTGATTGTGATCTATCTTGATCTTGAGAGGAGCTTTGAGTTTTAGCATATGAGGATTGTGAAGCAGAACCTCCACCAGTTCCTGCATGTGGTTAAGGAGGAGGAGGAGGATTATGGTGAGATGATCCTTTGTAAAACTTCCTCTTCTACTTCATTGCCTTCAGCTGGTTCTTTGAGAATTGCATCCCTGGTTCAGTTATTGGGCAGTCAGAAAGAATATAATACGGAATGTCATTATCATCCTTTACTTTCTCTGGAGGAACTCTCTTCAAAGCTTTTCTTCTGGCTTTCATCTTCCTTATAATGGTTGCAGAGGAGTCATCAGAATCAGTTCTAAACTTGTCACTATCTGAGCTCTGAGGATTGTCATACAATTCATCAATCCTTTTGATATACTCTTTTTGTTGTTTGGAATGTTCAATTGAAGCAGCAGTAGTAGTAGTGACAGAAGCAGTACTTGCAAGAATAACAACACTGGCAGAAACAGAAGAGATAACAACACTAACAATTGGAGCAGTAACAACATTAGAAATAGTAATAACAACAGTAGTTTCTGAAACAATAGCAGTAGTAACAGCAGGCTCAACAACAAGAACAATAGGCTCTGAATCATTTGCCTCTATCATCAACAAATCATAAGTAATATCAAGACTGACTTCATCAGTAGCAGAATCAGCATTCACAACATCAGTGGAAGTAACACTTTCCATAGCCTTTATAAAATTGACATATGAAGATATCAGGCTGGGATCACAACTGAAAATAGGCACAATGGCCTTAGTAAGGTCTTCAGCTTCTTGAGCTGGAAGATATCTGTTGTGGAGAGCATGAAATTCTGAAAGCAGTGTCTTGAGGTCAACTGGTAGAACTAGAGCTGGGGCTGGAATCTCTGGCACTCCTTCATCTGAAGCAGGGAGCAACTCTTCTTCATGTGGCATCTCCCCCTGCCTAGATTCAGTATGTACTGGATCAAGGCACCCCACAGAAGAGGTTGCCTGAGGGGAAGTGACTTGTACAGTCCTTGTGCCTGAAGTTGAGACCACTATAGGAGCCCTGCTGGGTTTGGCAATTTGCCTGTCCTACTTTCCAAAGAGGGCACAGGATAGTCTCTTGGAGGCATTGATGTGCATGCCACTGGAAACAAGCAGTTGAGGGCACCTATTATGCAGAAACAGTCCTTGAATCCTCCAAAAATTAACAAGATTCTTGTTTATCTTTTTCTTAATTAAATCGAAGAATATCTCCCCCCAATTCAAATGATTCTTATCAACTAATGAACCCATCAAACAGAATTGATACCTAGAGATGGTATCATGAGCAGAATGTTTTGCCATCAGTACCTTTCCCGCAACATCAGCTAAGAGTCTATACTCCATTGACAGATTTTCTTAAGCAGCTTATTAGGGTTTGCTGCTGAGTGACCCATTCTATCCAGCATACTAGCAAATTCCTCTCCAGATGACTCTACAGAATCATGCCCTATACTCAATTGAAAGACTTCTGTTAGGAGAGCAGGAGTTAGGGATACCTGCGTTCCTAATATTGTTCCAACCACTGTGTTCTGATCCAAGTTGTTGTGCAGTGTACACCCATTCTTTAATTTCATCTACAGCTAATTTCATTCTTATGGACATGATAGGAACCAGCTGTTGCCTTTGAATATTTCCAGAATATCCTTGAAGACTTGATCACTGCCTTCGAAAGAGTTCATATCGATGTCGAAACCCGTGTCAAACTTCATCGCTGCTAAGACTTCAACAGAGACGGCCATTGTTACCTGCAAAAACGAACAAACAAGACCTAGTGCAGAGATGTTAGGAGGGAAATAAAATCTCTGCAGAAAGTATGAAAGCGCAAAAGAGGAACGACGACCGAAAAATGAATTTTATATTAGGGTTCGACGCCGAAAAGAAAAGATCGTTGAACTTAGTTCGACGATCTGGGCTTCTAAAAGAATCTGAACGATCGTCAACATCGTCAATCTCTATTCTATGATATTGGAGAGCGTAGAGCTCCGTTCGACGATCTCTGATCGGAAAGAGATAGCCTAGCACTATCTGGAAAACACTCAACTCCGGTCGATTATTTCTTAGAACGTCGACCTCCATTCGACGATCTTTGGGAAAAATGTCAAGCGCAGTTCAGAGATCAGAAACAGCCTATAGATAAAAAAATAAGTTTTTAACCTAGTCTTGGTCAATTTTAAGGTTTTAAAATCTTGGATTTTATTTTAAGCTTCCTCCATCTAACATTCCTAACTGATTAAGGAAGAATGTGTGTTTTTTTCATCCAAGGGTTTTGTAAAAATATCTCCCCTTTGCAAATCAGTTGGGATATATTGAAGTTCAATTTTATTCTTCTCGACATTATCACTTTAAAAGTGATGCCTAATCTCTATATATTTTGTCCTACTATGGAGGACTGGATTTTGGCTATAGAAATAGCACTGGTGTTATCACAAAATATTTTTGACTTATCTAAGTTGTAACCATTGTCTAGGAGCTGATTTTGAATCCACAAAATCTGTGAGCAACAACTACCTGCTGCCATGTATTCAGCTTCAGCAGTTGATATGGACACAGATGTTTGTTTCTTACAAAACCAGGAAAAAGTCTGTCACCAAGAAACTGACAAGTTCCACTGATGCTTTTCCTGTCTACTCTACTTCCAGCATAATTTGAATCTGAAAATCCAGTTAATTAAAATCCTGAATCTTTTGGATTCCAGAGACCTAGATTTGGACAATTTTTCACATACCTAAGAATCCTTTTTACTAATGTTAGGTATGACTCTCTAGGGCTTACTTGGAATCTAGCACATATGCATGTAGCAAACATTATGTCAGGTCTACTAGCTGTAAGGTACAATAAAGAGCCAATCATTGCTCTATATGTTGTCTGATCAACAGGTTTCCCATGTTCATCAGCATCTAATACATCATTAGTAGGCATAGGTGTTTTCATGCAGGATGCTTCAGACATACCAAATTTCTTAACCAACTCTTTTGCATACTTGGTTTGAGAAAGGAATATGCCATCAGCATGCTGTTTGACTTACAATCCTAGAAAGAAGGAAAGCTCACCCATGCTACTCATTTAAAATTTAGAATGCATTAGATTGGAAAACCTTTTTCACAAATTTGAATCAGTAGATCCAAAGATAATATCATCTACATAAATTTGTACTAGTAAGATATTGGACTTATGAGTTTTAATAAAAAGAGTTTGGTCTACTCTACCCCTTATAAAATCATTTTCCAAGAGAAAGCATGTTAAGGTCTCATACCATACTCTAGGAGCTTGCTTGAGACCATATAATGTTTTATGCAATTTAAAAACATAATCAGGATGAGTTGGAGAGATAAAACCTGGTGGTTGTATAACAAAGACTTCTTCCTTGATGTCTCCATTGAGAAATGCACTCTTAACATCCATTTGATAGACCTTGAATCCCTTGTATGCTACATAAGCTAGAAATATTCTTATGGCCTCCAACCTTGCAACTAGTGCAAAGGTCTGGTCATAATCTATTCCTTT
Organism: Platanthera zijinensis; assembly: GCA_039513925.1. Taxonomy (NCBI): domain Eukaryota; kingdom Viridiplantae; phylum Streptophyta; class Magnoliopsida; order Asparagales; family Orchidaceae; genus Platanthera; species Platanthera zijinensis. The sequence goes on from CM077091.1 coordinate 70,221,880, forward strand.
TTCTTATTAGTATCCTTGTGCAACTAGCCTTGCCTTGTTCCTTACAATAATTCCTTGATCATTCAACTTGTTTCTAAACACCCATTTTGTTCTAACAATGGAGTAATCTTGTGGCCTTGGCACTAGTTCCCAAACTTTGTTCCTTTGAAATTGATGTAACTCCTCTTGCATTGCAATGATCCAGTATGGATCTTGTTCTGCATCTTGTATAGATTGAGGATCAATTTGAGATAGAAAGCAGGTGTGCATCAGGATTTTGTTGACCTGAGTTCTGGTTTGTACACCAGCTTAGATGTCTCCAATCACTTGGGAGATTGGATGATATCTTGATGTTACTAAATCAACAGGTGGTGTTGATTGTTCACCAACTTGTGTTGTTTTTTACTCTTGTGGTACAACAACTGGCTCTTCAATATGGTTCTCACCAAGATGTTGAGTGCCCTCTTCATCTTCACTACTTTCACCTCTTTGTACGATAGGTGAATGTGTTGTACCCTTTTTATAATGTGTAACCTGTCCAGATTTTCTGAAAGAGAATGTACCTACAAAGGTTCTATGGTAGAAGTATTCTTCTCGTTGTGAGACATGTTAGTTTCATCAAAAGATACATGTACAGATTCTTAAATTTTAAGAGAAGTTTTATTATACACCCTATAAGCTTTACTGATCATGGAGTATCCCAGAAATACTCCTTCATCAGCTTTGGCTTAAAATTTTGTTATGTACTTCTTGTCATTATTGTGTATGTAACAAATACAACCAAAACTTTTAAAATAATATACTTTAGGTTTCTTCCCTTTGAGTAATTTATAGGGAGTCTGTCCCTTCAGCTTATATATCAAACTTCTGTTTAGCACATAGTTTGAGGTGCTTACTGCCTCTGCCCAAAAGGATAGAGGAAGGTGAGCATCTGTCAACAATATAGTAGCAGATTCAATAAGGGTTCTATTTTTCCATTCATCTACCCCATTTGTTGAGGAGTTTTAGGAGCTGAGAAAGTGTGCCTGATCCCTTCACACTAACAGAACTCTTGCATAAGAAGAGAATCAAACTCTGTCCCATGATCACTTCTGATCAGGGCAATGTGAGTATTGAACTCAATCTGTATGCATTTGATAAACTCTGTCAAACACTTAAAGTTATCAGACTTTTTCCTCAGAAAAAACACCCATGTTAATCTAGAGAAGTCATCTACAACTACTAAAGAGTAAGATTTCCCTCCTAATCTTTGTACTGTAATGGGTCCAAAAAGTTCAATGTGTAACAGATATAAGATCCTAGGTGAATCACTCTTGTTATGTGACTTGAAATTATTTTTAGTTTGCTTGCCTAACTGACAAGCCCTGCAAAGTCCTTCCTTCTTGTAGGGGCCAGAAGGTAGTCCTCTAACATGGTTTTCCTTGGATAGCCTAGCAATGGTTCTAAGGTTTATATGTCCTAATCTCTTATGCCAAAGTTCATTTGGTTTACTAACAGAGTTGAACTAGCAAATATCTACCTTAGTTGAAAGAAAATCTACAAGATAAATGTTACCTTTCCTTTTTCCTATCAACACAATTATGTTGTCCTCTGATTTGATTTTGCATGAGGATTTATTGAATGTCACCTGGTAGCCTTCATCACATAGTTGACTGATGCTGATTAGATTGTGTTTCAGTCCTTCGACATAAGCCATCTTCTTGAATGTGACTGACCCTTTTTAGACTGCACCATATCCCTTGGTCTGTCAAAAGTTTGAATCCCCAAATATGACTTTGGGTCCAACCTTGGCTTTGAAGGATGTAAGATTCTCCTTGCTTCCAGTCATGTACTTTGAGCACCCACTATTTAGATACCATTGCTAGTTTATTGTTGGATAGGTCTACACCTGCATACATAATAATTTACCTATTTTTACCCAGTTTTCCTTGGGCCTAGGTTGATAAACTTTAAATTCTCAAATAAAAGACATCCCTGGCTGACTCTTACAACCTTCAGGATGTTTTATCCTAGGAGGTATTATCCATTCAGTATAAGGGTTAAAGCTTTGGGATATGGGACCACTAGGATTGTATTTTGATTTACCCTTAAAAATTTGTTCAAAGCTCAAATCTCTGTTCGACGATCTCTGAGCTGAGTTCGATGATCTTTGGTAAGATCGTCGAGCTCCGTTCGAAGATCGACTTTGCCAGAGTTCAGAGTTCAGAGATCGTCGACCTGAGTTCGATAATTCAGCTTGAGATCGCTGAGCTCTGTTCGATGATCATTGAGTTCTGTTCGACGTTTTCCGTTGAACTTTGTTTTTCTTAGGTAAATCAGGATTCTTCCTAGCTACCTGTACAACTCCCTTTCCTTTAACTGAGATAAACTTAATTGGGGTTGTTAACACTATAGGTTTGCTGGATGAAGCACCCAAGCCCAGTGTACTGTTAAGTCTTGAGTTCACTGTGCTTGTGATGTCCAACAGTTTGATGCTTCTCCCATTAAGCGATTCTTCAAACATCTTTTCCTAAGATAGTTCACTTTTCAGTGAAGCTATCTCCTCCCTACAACATTCCAACTCCTCAGAGAGTTTGAGGTTATCTGATTTTAAAGTGCTATGTTCAGACAATTGATTTCTGAGAGAGATATTCTCTTTCTCAGAATTTAGCAGGTCTAAACAAAGTTCCTTAAATTTAGATCTAAAGTCCCATTAATTGAAATCAAAAGAATCTATTACCTGATCTTCCTCAGCTTCAAGTTCAGATTAAGATTCTGACTCTTGTTCTGCATCAGAGTTATGTTGAGAGGAATTGATAGCCATCATACAGAACTCCTCCCAAGCATCATCTTCATCATAACTTGAGCTTGATGATGCCTCTTATTCTTCTTCAGTTTCACTCCAGGTTTCAGCTATAAATCCCTTCCTGGTGTGTTTGTTCTTGCTGGAGGAGGATTTGTCATTGTTGTTTCTTCTGAAATACTTGTCTCTTCTCCTGTCTTTCTTTTCTTTCCTATCCTTATTCTGGTTTTCTTAACAGTCAGGCACAATATGGCCTGGTTTCTTGCATCCAAAACAAATAATTTATTTGTTACTGGACTTGTCATACCTTGGCTTTTCATGGCCTCTGGCTGACCTTTTCCTGAAATCATTTCTAGCTATCTTGTAGAATATTTTGGCTAGTAGACTCATTGACTCTTCATTGCCTGTGACCTTGTCTTCAGGCAGTTCTTCCGTAGCTTTGAAAGAAATTGTCTTCTCCTTCTTTGTTGCTGGAGAAGCTGTCTTTTGGTCTTCCTCTCTATTTTTGATGAGCAGCTCATAAGACTTGAGATTGCCCAATAGTGCTTCAGTAGTTATATCATTTAGGCTTCTGGCATCCTTGATTGGCCAGATCCTTGAATCCCAAGTGTTGGGGAAGCATATAAGGATCTTATCATTGAGTTCAGTCAATGAGATCTCCTTGTCCAAGGTCTTCAGTTCATTGATAATTATACTGAGTCTATTGTACATGTCAGCAACTGACCAGTTTCTCCCTTCTTGAAATTCTCATACTGGGTTATGAGATGGGATCTTCTATCCTTTCTTTCATCAGCAAATCCTAACACATGCTCAGATAGCTTGTCCCAAATTTCTTTTGCTGAGTTGCATTCAGCCACTTTTTTAAATATGTCATCAGACATAGTCTGAGCCAATATATTCAATGCCTTGGCATCAACAACTTTCCATTTTTTGATTTCTACATCTGTTCCGGAGGGGGGTGGAACAGCACTGTACTTCTAGTTGCTGGAGGTCTTTGACACACTGTCAACACAGAATTAATGATGTCCTCATCAATAGAATTCATATATAATTTACTCCTTGCCTTCCAAAGTGCAAACTTAGAAAGATTGCACACTAGAGGTCTTGTGCTAGCATAATCTTTGTTATGGGCCATGATTTTATATGAAAATAAATATAATAAAAGTAATAACCCTCTATTAAAGATTGATCTTATCAGAGATCTTTTGGTTCAGCTGTTAAACTGTAGGAACAACCAATCTGTTGAGGATTATTTGTTGAATAACCAAACCTCCCTCTGATACCAATTGAAAGTGAGGGTAAGATCTACCTTAACTCTAGAGGGGGATGAATAGAGTATATTAAAATAATTTTCCAATTTAAAAATTAATTGGAAGTAGAAGACTTGATTTATATATATGTGTATTGTGCTTGCAGTAAATAAAAACTAAGTAAGCAATAAACAAATCACAGCACACAACAAATCAAACACAGTAACCAGAAGACACAAAGATCTATAGTGGTTCCCCAATCAACCTGGGTACATCCACTCATTTACCACCCTAGGTAGGAATCCACTGCAGGAATAGTTGATCAGGTATCCTGGGCACCAATGAGCTTTTGATAAGGTGCTCAAAAACCAAATAAGATTTTTTGATCAGGTGTCTTGCCACCACTGAGTTTTGACAAGATCTCAAAAACTAACCACAAAACTTTTGAAGGGAGTTTTGAGTAACCCTTTTACAGCAGAATAAAAGAAAAAGAAAGAGTTGATGGTCTTCTCTGTCAACAGTCAAAGAGAAGACTAGTGGATTGTTGTTGTCAAAACTCCACCTGAGATTTGTAGTTGTTCAGCAAGAGAAGCTTTGCACAGGGTGATAGGCCTATAGTATGTTTGAGATCTCCAGCAAAGAATATTTTCAAAAAAGGCTAAAATGTGATGTGTCCGGAGCCCTTGATTTATGAAGCCATGAACACTTAAATCAGAAGAGATCTTGAAAGAATAGAGGAATTCTTTTCTGTGTGGTGATCTCCTTCACTGTTGTATTCCTTGTTTCTGTCAGAATTCTAACTTGTAATCCTGTAGACTTGTGTCTCAAAATCTATTCCTTAGAAGAATCAATCTCTCTCTCTATCTCAGTTATTTTGAGATGATATATTGAAATTCAGTCTTCTAGATAGCCGTTAGCCAATCATAAATGACTTCCTTAAATGATATTTTTCTCTAGAGGAAAGTCCTAAGAGGCATTCCATTTAGTCTTCCTTGAAACTTGCTCCAGATTAATTGAAACGACTACAAAATCCTTTGAAATAAATGATGGATATGAATCAGATTAAATTCCATAACTAACTGAATTTGAATTCCTGAAATCGTTGATCTCTCCAAAAAAGTCATCGACCTGAGCTCAATGACTGGAACTTGACTTGAAACAGAGATCATCGATCTGAGCTCAACTATCGTCGACCTGAGCTAAGAGATCTGGAATTTTGCTAGAGATAGAAACGTCGATCTGAGCTCGGAGATCGTCGAACCGAGTTCGACGACTCGTTGAACTGAGCTCAGAGATAGTCGAACTGAGTTCGACGCCTCGTTGATCTGAGCTCGACGAAAATTGCCTTAAACTTCTACACTTGTATTTTGAACTAGAAGGTCTTAGGGGCAGCTTTCAAACCTAAGTTCTATGCCTTAGACCTATTCTAGTTGACCTTTAAAATTATACAAGGAGGTCATGACATTTTCCTAAGGACATAGTGATCCTTACCCAAATCAGTAATAGGGTGTTCCAATAGAGTGGTAGGAAGTATTTATCTTCCGAGTGTAGATCCATTTGGATCGAGTTTTTTAGGAGCGTGGTTCCGAGGTGTATGATTGGTTTGCAATCCAAGATAGTGGAGTAGATGAGTCTAGTGATTTGCTAGATTGGTGAGGAAAGGGTGACGTACCCAAGATCGGGGAACCACTATAAATCTCTTGTCGTCTGTGTGATTGCTTGCTTACTTACTTGTGCTAGTTGCTAAATTTTTTATTCCGTATTAGACGCACATCTCACCTATTCACCCCCCTCTAGGTGATTTAGGTAGACACATCTTTCAGTATTATATGGTTGTTTGGGGTAGTATTGCCCTATGACCCAAGTTCAAACCCTTTTTTTGGACTTTGTGGGTTTGAGAAAGGTATGGGGTCAAATGCCCTTGTATGGACTTGAAACTTGGTAGGGAGGATACTAGGGTAGCTAAAGTCCTCTGGTAAAAATCATAGAGGATTTGGAGATGGATAAACCCCTCAAAACCCTAACCCTAGTTTAGGCCACAACCCTTATACGTGCTTGATAGGCCACCAAAAACATAATGAAAAATCAGGAAACTTGGGTAGTATGGTCATAAAGTTAATTAGAACCTCGGATGAATTTATTGGTAATTGTAGAACAATATACTTAGTATCTCCTTTATAGTACATGGAATTTCCCTTGATAATCTTTTAATTATTATGATTACACTGTTTAATAAGAAGTTATCAAAATTAGGCAGAGATTATCTTAGGTCAATATACTCATACGTGAATTTTATTACAATTTTTAGATTTATATTTTCAGTACTTTGTTAACAAGATTTTAAAAATACAACTATATTCAAAAATGGACTCAGAGCTCTATGATTGATTTAAAAATGTGAAACTTGATCGGTTGTGTTCCTAGGACAATATGCTCATGTGGGATTTTTTTTAAAATTTTTAGATAAGCATTTTCTATATTTAGTTCATTAATTGATCAATTTGGATTATTGTGCAAAATTAAGTTTATAGTTTTCTACTCTTTGAAAAATTATGAAACTTGGCCTAGATTGTTTATTGGTCATTATATAAAAGCTTGGATTTTTTTCAGAATTTTTGGAAGTATTTTAGTAGTACTTGTCTCTTTAAAATGATTAATGTAAGTTTTGATTTAAAAGTTTAGAGGTCTAAACCTTGTTGAAAATTGGGAGATTTAAAATTTGCTATTAAATAATCATCTTGTATTTATCATAAATTTGTGCAGCATTTTGCATGCTTGAAAAAGGTACTTCATGTCCAAAATAAGGTATTTGGATTACTTAGGAAATTACATAAATTATCAAGTAAATTAGGAAAATTAGGAAATTCTGGATTTAGGCTAAACATGTCATGGTAGACCCCCAATAATTATTATAGGGATATTGGATGATAATTTGGACTACCTCTCATTGTGTACATCATATACCTTAGGATGGTCTGTGTTTAGTAAAACTGCAGAAATCGGGTTTACATGGGGAATGGTCGTAGGGAGATGGCATTTGTGTTTACTGATTTTGGTAAATGGATTGGAGTATACCATTGGAAGTTGGGATGTGTAGGTAGTAGAGTTGTCTAAGTTTAGTTGGTGCTCGGGATCGACAAAAGATCGTCTTCCCTATGGAGGGAGAGAGTAGGTCAAAACACATTAGAATTAGATCCAAAGTAATACAAAAGGATTGGGAATCGGGTATTAACCAATAACACTAAGTGCCTTCCGAAATGGAACGGTGGGATTCAACTACCATCATAGTTTGTAGTGCCCTTTGAGAGCGCTTCACGGGGTATGCCGGGGACAGTCCTAGGTTAACCTAAACTATAGGGCAAATAAACTGCAAGAGTAATTAGTATAATTAGAGATTCAAATTCACTCACCTCGATGTATCGGGATGTTAGGTTAGGTTACTCGGGCAGTAGGCTCGGTGGATTAGGTGATGGGCAGGTTGGCCTGGCGAGCTTTATCTCGGTGGTTGATTGTGACAGACACGATTGTCCGGGGAGCCTTGGCTCGGTAGCTGTTTAATAAGGTTTCATGTACATAAGGTATAAGATTGTGGGTCTTCGGTATTGGAGGGTCGATGTACCGACGCCAATACGTCGACTCAGAAAGTGAGGTTTAGCACTTCGACAAATTAATTCCGGTGAGCCAGCCGACAAGAGTACGCAGGAGCTCTGCTTAGTGCACAAGCGTCGATGTGTACGATAGGTAGTGCAATTAATGGTTTAGAGGTGGGCGAGGCCCAACCCACCTCTTACGTTTGCCACTATAGAGGTATCCTGGGAGGTTAGGCTCCAAAAAGGGGGAACTAAAGTTCTGTGTGCACAGAGTCGGGTTGCTGTGTTGCACTTGCATTTTCATACCATGATATACTTGCTTTTCATAGCATAACCATTGCATTTAGCCCCGACACCTCTTGTATAGAGTGGTATGGGACGCTTTATACAATAGGCCCTACAAAATGATTCCTTGGTTTATAAGCAAGCGTGATCATGCTTATAAGTTTAGGTTTTTTCTCTATAGATATATACATGCCTGCTAGAAAACCGACACCCTATCATATAAATTGGTATGAGACTTTTTATACGATAGGAGCCTTTAAGAATATCCCTCAGCTTATGTGTTTCCATATAAGTTAAGGTAATATATTATATATTAAATCTTTCGTACTTTCATTCCTTTCACTTATACTCTTAGAACTGCTAGATTAGTTCCGCCGTCACATGTACTTGTAATTCTCCACCTTCATATCCTCTCCTTTCCTCCTCCCCGCTCGGTGCCTAGGAGCCATGGGGTAAGGGGCGGGGAATGATAGGACTTAGTCTTATAGACTAACGGTTTTCGAACCACATCATTTTAGGGGGCCGAGGAGCCCAACATAGAGGAGCAGCCCGGGAGGTCTGCACTCTTGGAAATGGGACAGTCTAGCACCGGAGTTCAGACAGCTAGGACTGTGAGACTCGATATTTAGTAAATGATTAGCTTTTGCTTCCGCACTGAGTGATTGTAGTGAGGATATTGATTTATCGGGCATGAGCCCTATTTTCTGTACTTTATTTATTTCTATGGACAGTCCCTTCATGCAGATTATTTCTATATATGTGATTTCTGTGGATTTGTCTTTATTATTTTGCTACTGTTTGTGATCGATTCGGCCGGTAGGATCGGTGTTTTATGGTGATGACCCTGTTTGGGTGTGAAGGTGTCACCGCAAAGCGGCAATTATTGTCCTAAGAACTCGGTGGTTTAAAAAAAGGGGGTCTTACAAAAGTAGGCCTGACAAAGTGACCTTAAGATGAATCAAGATCAAACTCGTCTGTTTGAAAGATAAACATTTTAAACGAGGTTTGGTCTTGAGGAGCTTTCCCCTTCTCCTTGGCTAGAGCATTCTTGGCGGCCTTATTTCTTCTTTGGGCTTTATTTCTCCTAGACGATTTACTAGGGGCAGCAATATGGCCTAAGCCAGCTCCTTTAGCCTGAACAGAGAATTCAGCCACAAGTGAAAGCACTGTCTTGGGCTTGGAGAAACTTTCAACAAGTTTCTTTTCAATAGCAAGTTGTTCTTCCAACTTTTGAATGATTTTCTCCTTCAGGTTGAGGTGCTCGAGAGCTTTATTATATTCTTCCATCGCATCATGGAATTCCTTTCCGAGTGAGTCCATCATTATGACTTCCTCCCTAAGATTGCTCTCCTCAGCCTTAAGAGATTTAATCTCCTTAGCTTGAGCTCTTGCGACTCTTCGAAATTTGTCATAAGCCTTGATTAACTCTTCAAATTTATCCATGAGTTCAGATTCATCATCAGACGAACAGTCCACATGATCATGGTCAGAAGCATCTGATTCCAAGAGAGGGGTATGAGAGTTTACCTTCCTAGTGAACTGGGGTTCTTCTTCTTTATCTGTATGTGCCATGAGCCAAAAGTTGGCTTCCTCATCATCACTAGACTCAGATGAGTCTGTGTCACTGATGGTCTTGGCCTTCTTGATTACCAAGCTTCTTTCAGACTTCTTCTTATTATAAGAGGATTTCTTCTCCTCTCTTCTTCCATGCTCCTTTTTCTTGTAAGGGAAATCTGATATGACGTGTCCTGGCTTATTACAATAATAACAAAAATTGTCAGAAGAAATATGTTTGTTCTATTTTGAGTAATACCTGTCTTGGCTACTTGAGCCTTTCTTGTGATGATCACCATCATGACGTGATCTTCTCGACGAGGCATCTTTGCCTCTTCACTATTTCTTCTTGTTAAAGAACTTCTTGAACTGTCCAGAAAGAAGAGAAAACTCTCCTTCAGATAGCTCTGAGCCCGAGGTGCATGGATCTGAAGCTTCTTCTTCACTCTCTTCCTGTGCGGGAGCAGGAGATGCAGTTTTTGACTTCCTTAAGATATTTGCCGTTAGAGAGACAGAGTTCTCCTTGGAAGAATACCGACTTTTCTCTTCTTTAGCTTTTTTTGAGTTTATTTGGAGTTCATATGACATAAGCTTTCCAAAGAGATTCTGAGGATCGGTCTCTGCCAACTTACCAAACTCCTGGATTGCAAAGACTATATTGTCCCATTCTTTAATCATGGATCTCTGAAATTTGTCATTCATTTCCCCATTAGTGAATACCCGGCCATAGACTCTTAGGCCATTGACAATCTTGAAGAAACTTTCAAATGTGTAAGCAATAGAATCCTTGGGACCTTGTTTGAATGCTTCATATTTCTGATTCAGTAGGGATCTTCTGTCATCCCTTACCTATTCGGTACCTTCCATCAGGATGATGATAGACTGCCACATTTCCTTGGTGGATTGGCAGTGAATCAGATTCTGTAGCATAGAATTATCGGCTGCACTTGTGATGATATTCTTGTCTTTTTTGTCTAGATAGACAAGTGCAATCTCATCTTTGTCATGATCCATAAGCTTCTATGGAACTTGTTTTGTTGGGTCAATGGTGGAGGCTTTCATTTGAACATGGGGTCCATCATCCACTATCATAAAGATCCTTGGATCCATAGCTTCCATGAAGAATTTTATTCTTTCTTTCCATATAGAAAAGTTTGTCTTTGAGCATATGGGAAGCTGAAAAATCATTGGCCCTGTCCATGCATGTATCCTCTTAAGACAATTAGGATGAGATCTGTTCAAGGTGTTAACCTTTTTGATGAACAACACCCCTCTGATACCAATTGATGTTTTTAATTATCTACCTAAATCACATAGAGGGGGGGGGGGGTTAATAGGTGAGGTCTGCATCTTTTTGCGGAATAAAAACAGAATATCCTATAAGATTAAAGATGTTATACAGAAAAATATACAAACAAAATTATCTCAGATCTTAATCTTCAGCCTTTCTTCTTTCTTGGACTTTAAAGCTTTGTCAGAAATTAAACGAAGAAGATAAGCAAAAATCTCTGGATTTGAAAACTTGGGATCAACACGATCAAGAGATGGATCTGTCAAAGTTGAATGCCTTGATCTGTTGATCACTTCTTATTCTGAATCATTTGAATCGAAGAAAAGTAATAGCGAGAATGACGATGAAGAGCGGCGACTTTACCGATATTGAATGAAAAGAACGATTCGGAATTCTTGATTTTGTGTGTTAGGGTTAGTCGATTTTTATAAGACCTTTTCTAAGACTTGCCTAATGGTCATAATCATAAATGACTTCACACGTGGACAAATAAGAATCGATATTAAGTTTGAAAACATTTCCATCTGGACTTAACAAAAATCCAGGAAACTTTACTGTATTTCTCGAGTGAATAATAGACTACACGAGAATAATAGCTATTTCTCGAGAAGAGTATGTATGGTTCTCGACAACAAGTCCACGGGAAATAATTTATGGCTTCTCTAGAAATAACTTCTATTACTCGAGAACTAGATAAAGACTTCTCGAGAACTAAGTTAATTTCTCGAGAACAAATAGACTTCTCGGAACTTAACTTCTTATTACTCGAGTACTGATCTTCTGCATTCTCGAGATAAGGCTTGGCCTTCTCGAGTAATGGCTTATATTACTCGAGTATAGGACTTAGAAAAATTCTGAAATGAATTTTTGAGTAAACTCGAGAAGGAGGTAAGTAGTTCTCGAGTACTGTATGGCTTTCTCGAGTATTAAATAAAGCCTTTTCGAGAATAGTTTCTGCTACTTGAAAACTATACAGAGCTTAACTCGTGAAATCATTCCAACACTACTCGAGTACAAGATGTCCTTCTTGAGCAATGGACTTAGAAAAATTTTGACATTCTAAAATAAATTTTTCTTCAAGGTATACAACAACTATTCTTTCTCCAATTACTTTCGTACTTGAAAAAGAAGTGTGTCCAAATAGAGAGGCTACACATGAGTCAACACTATGGATCACACAATGAGAGATTACATTGTATGATCCAGTGTTTGGTGACTCATTGTAGACTGACATTTGACTACACTTGACAATTATAACCTGCAAGCACTCAACTTAAAAAGTGCATCAAATACAAACTTAATTCATGTTAGTTCAAGGGTGACTTCATACAAATCTAGGTTATTGTGGATACAACACCCAACACAACTCCTGTCATATAGGAGGACAAAAACCATTTATGTCAACAAACACACCTAAATGACTCATAAAGCATGCAATAACCACCTTTATCATCAACCTTTCTCAAGAAAGATTTTGGATGACACTAAAGTATGCAGTTCATCACTTGAAGAATGTTGTGACTTTAGGTCAAAGAACCACAAAAACCATTGCGATTTGAGACCTACTTGTTACACGTTCATACAAAAATCCACAAAGTATTATCTTAGTGGGTCTGTCCAGTACAACTTGTTAATTAACAAGAACTAATGTGATGACTTAATATCACAAAATCATGACCTGTGAGGACTGGTCATTAGTCAACGCACATACTAGTTTTAATGGTATCATCATCGCCCTTAGCTTCTAAGATGATACAACGAACAGGGACTTTTTAAGAATGAAGCTTCTAAGATCATAGGCTCTCACTTTCAAGTAATTAACTTGAATCCTAATAAAGCAAACATTCAAATGGCATTTATCACCTTAATTTATCTATCACGTAGAAATAACTTGACATAATAAAAGTGATAGATTTAACTTCAAGAAAACCTAAACACCTAGAGGGGGGAGGGGGTGAATAGGTTCTTATCCTTGTTTCAATCTTAGGCAGAATATAACTTTAGTTCTACAATATAAATCTGAAAACTCTACAACTAACACATCATATACAATCACAGAATATATAATTACACAAATCACAGATTGCACACTGATTTATAGTGGTTCCCCAATGTCTGGGTACATCCACTTTCCCCCTTGGCCTATCCAGCAATATGCTAGATTTAGCCTAACTTCTTCCTTTTTTCTCAGATCCACAGATCTTACAGCTCAGAATCCTAAAGGATTCCTACAACTCAAAATGTATCCACACTCCTACAACTTAGGCTAATAAGCCCTACCTCAGCCTTGCCACAAGGCCTACAACTCAGAGAACTGATTCTCCTACACTCAGGCTCAAATAGCCTTACCACTCAGAGATCTAAATCTCCTACACTTAGGCTAAAACAACCTTACCACTCAGACATCTAAATCTCCTACACTCAGCCTTTATAACACAGGCTTACAACTCAGATCTTTGAAAAGATCCTACAGAATTTGATAAGTATTTTTGATTGACTCTTACCCTTATTAAGAGAGAAAGGATAAGAGGATTCTTGATCAGCTTATTGATGAGACTGATGGCTGAAATCAACCTGTTCTTAGCTTTCTTCAAAGCTTCTTGAATCTGAACATAATAGGGTTGATCGCCTTTGAAGTTGACTGACTGGCAGCGTCCTTCTTGGATTCAAGAAATAGATCTGGATCTACTTAGTAGATTAGTTCAGGATCTACTTCTTGAGAGACTTGTGATAGTATCCTTCTTGACTTCAAAACAGCTGGAGCTCTCTCTCCCCAAATATTCTGAAGTTCCTTCTGAATTCTGGATTGAATTCTCCTTAGAAAAAATTTGAGTGGATAATTACTTCAGAATGTCTTCTTAGATCTTCTCATGAAGATCTTCTCCTGTGTGACTTGTACTTTCTTGATCAAAGATCAATCTCTCAATAGTTGTGTTAGTTGTGTGTGTATCTCCTTTTTAATCAGAATCCATCTATATATATAGACTTCATCCATGGAAACCGGCTGATCTGGTTTCTAACCGACTTCTGACAAGTCTGACAGCTTCATTAAAGTTGTTGGAATGCACAGCTATCAAGTCTCCAGTTAGTTCTTGAACCTTTGTCTTTGTCAGCAAAGCGTCGAGACTGAATGTCATTCTGTGTCGAGACAAACTGTCAATATGTGTCGACACAAGTGACTTAAGTGTCGACACAGACTTTGGTAGTGTCGATATATCTGTCTTGATGTCGACACTGCTTCTCGACACTGCATCTTGAGAATGTGTCGACATAGATTATTTGTGTCTACACAATCACTTCTTCACTCCACAGCAATCAACTATGTTGAAACTTTGCTGTGTGTCGACACAAGTCCTGTGTGTCGACACAGTTGATGTAGACTAAGAATTCTGTGTGTTTTCACTGCCTCCTGGTGTCGACACAGTTGATGTCGACTAACTTTTCTGTGTGTCGACACAGCCTTTTCCAAGTGTCGACACAAGCTTACTTAAGTGTCGACATAGCTTCCTCATGTGTGGACACATGGACTTAGAAACTTTTCTCTTCATTTTAGCATATTTTTAACCTGCACATTTAAACTAAAAATAACATAAAATACACCTTGATGTATATCATTAAGCTAAGTGAAGCTTCTCCAAATCAGGTACACATTTACCAATATACTCAACAATCTCCCCCTATTTGGAGAAGTCATAACCCTTTAGTCAATGATATACAGCACTTACAATAAACAAATATTATGATGTATATAAACATTATATGAAAGGGAAACTTATAGACAAAACATATATCAAAATAACATCACAGAATAAGAATGCAACTTGAATGAACATGGAACATTGTTTTGTTTATTATATCAAAAAGTTTCTTAACACTATTTATATAGACTTCTTTAAAAACTAAGAATTATATAGTTCTTGAAAAATCTAGTAAAACTAAACTAAAGCTGGACAGGCTCCTTGATCACTATTCCTTTCCCTGATCTAATCTGAGCCTGCACAGAAGGTTCTGTATCTTCAATGAGCTTCTTTCCTTTCAACTCAGCCTTCTTTTGTGCTTCATCCTTAATCCTTTGCCTTTCAAAATAATGAAAAGGTTTAGGGAAATACTTGATTGGCTCCAGAGCATCAGGAGGTTGCTTCCCACCCTTAGCCTTTCTTCTATGTTGAACTATGGCATCCTGCCTTGCCTTATACTTCTGCCATTCCTGCTCATTATACCATTTGCCCTTTTCATGAACTTGGTCTTTTACAGCTTTCCAGGCAGTTAATATGATATTTCTAGAAGTGGGGCTCCACTGCTTAAAATCAGGCTTTAACTCAGCTTGTTCTCTGAATCTTTTCTTTGAAAGTTGAGCTTCCTGCTGAGCTTTCAAGGCAGCTTCTAGCATTTCAAATTTCTCTATAATGACATTTTCAACATCCTGTGGAGGACTGTACATTTTCTGAACTTGTTGTTAAATCATATAAAAATCTGCTGGATGGAAGATGATCTGAGCAACTTCAGGTTGATCACCTCCAGCATAAGCAGGTTGCACAGTAGATTCTGCAACATTATTATCATCACAAAGGGGTGGATATCCCAGAGTGGCTCTGATGCTATTAGATATCTATTTTGCATGATATGAGCCAACATTGACTAACACTCTCTCCCCCTTTATGGATTCTCTTACTATGTGATCTCTTAAGTCATCCTTTTGAAATCTTATTTGGCCATCAAGAAAATTAACACCATCTTTATAAAATGATTTTAACTTAAGAAGCTGATCAGAAATTTTTTTCTGAGAAGTAGTAATGGCTGTCTTAAAGGAATCCAAGGCTTCCTGTAGCTTCTGATCAAATTCCTTTTTCTCCTTAGCCCTTTCTTCAGTCATTACAATTAATGTTTTCTTTATTTCAGTGACTATCTCATTATGAGATTCAGTCAGATTGTCATTCAATCTAATCTGATTTTCAAGAACATTGCCTTGTTTGACAGCAATATCATCCACTTGTTTCTTTACTTCTTCTTGTTGCTTTGCTAGAAATACTACAGCATTGCCCCCCTTGTGGAAGAAAGCTGTCATTTCTTTCTTATTCTGAATTACCTCAAATCTGATTGATTTTATATCTTCTGCAAGATCAAATTGGAGGGCCTTATGGCTTTCATCCACATATGTTTCCAAAACCAATCTCTGCTCATTTAATTTCACTTGTAAATCTACCAAAAATTTGCTGTAATCAGTCTCAGGAGAAGGTTATGGAGTAGTAGCTTGCAAAGCCTTCTTATAGCTCTGTCTTATCCTCTTGAAAACCATCAGTTTTCTTTTCTTTAGACTTGCAATCTCCTCATCCTCTGAAGAAGAGGTACTGGCAATATTAACTCTTTCTGTAGGACTAAGAGGTAGCTTCTTTTTCAGTCTTATGATGCACCCCCCTCATTACTAACTTGCTCCCCCTCAACTGCTGCTCCCTCTATGTCAGAAAACAATTCTTCCAGAGTGAATCCTTGTTGAATGTGAACTGGTGATATAGTTGTCTCAGTAGTATCAGCAACTACAGATGTATCCTCCATGATCACATCTAGTGTTGGATTGTTGACAAGAGGTGTTACAAGAACAGATTGTGAATCTATTTTACTTGCCAAGTGAATTCTCTCTTCCCCTTTTACCTGTGCAGTAACTGTGTCCCCCTGCACTTGTGCATTCTCAGCATTGTCCTGTACTTGAACACTTTCTTTCTCCCCCTGCACCTGTGCACTAACTGTTTCCTTCTGCACTTGTGAAGTGTCAGTAATGTCATGTACTGGCGATTTTCTATAGTCTCTTGGTTATCCAAATCAGGTATGTCCTTTGAGAGGACCCTATCCCATCTGGATATTATTCTGATGTCCATCCTTCTCATATGATTTATTTTAGATCCTGGAATCTGATGCATTACCTCTTGAATTTCTCTAGCCAGGTATAAACACATAAATCTAGCCAAATTAGGCTATTTGATTCCTTCCTTTATCTTCTCAAACAGAACTATAGACCAATCTGTGTTAATCTTATAGATTATCCTTGTCATTAGACTGAACATAAAGGCAGAGAGCCTATCGTGTCCTCCTGGTTTACACAAAATCACCTTCCCTACCACTTCAGATAGAAATTTTCCTTGTTGATTCATCCCTTTTCTGTTAATGGCTGCTCTAATCTTCATGGTTGGATCCAATCCACACAACTGTAGTGCCTCCCTTGTCTTTGAGGCTGGGACCTCTTCTTTATCCTGAATTCTAGGAAGGTGAAGAATCTTCCTTAAACTTTTCAGAGTAAGTTTGACTCTATTTCCATGAACTGACGATTTAATCTTGAGTCTAGTGGAGTCCACTATTGCAGCAGCATAGAACTCAAGCACTTCCTTCTTCCAGATCTTGGTAGGTTCAGATACAAGAAACTCTAATCCATTATCAGTAACAAGGGTAATGACCCCTTTAATCTCTGTCACCGCATCATCAAAAGCATTGCGCACCATCTCGTAGCCTTCGTTAATGTTGTCTTCAACCTTTGGCGCCATTGGAATGGAGAGAAAACTTGAATTGAGAGAAGAGAGTTTGTCGACACAAGGGTTTAGTCTCGAAAATCTAGAGAGCGTGTCGACAGAATATGTTCTCGACCTATTTATACCTTTTTAAACAAAGAAGGTCAAAAGGCGGGCAAAAACTGTCTAAATGTGTTGACACTGTTGAAATGTGTCGACACATACTTCTATTGTCTCGACCACGGCATTGACTAGTATGTGTCGACACCAATTTATGATAAGTCGACACTGGACATACTTAGTAGTTCATCAGAAAATCTGTGTAACCTCTTATTGCAAGTGTCGACACAATTTCTAGAAGTGTCGACAACAATACCCTGGTTGTGTCGACACCACTAATTGAAGTGTCGACACCACTTATCTGGATGTGACGACACCACTTTCCTTGATGTGTCGACACTTTGTCCCTTAGGTGTCGACACTACGACACTGTGTCGACACAATTTCCCTGAATTGTCGACACAACTCCTCTGTGTCGACACTTTATTACTGAATGTGTCGACACAATTTTACTTAGCCACTTTTGTTAATCTAACATATGGTCAACATTCCTAATTGAATTTTAAATCTATTGAATTTAGTTTCATCTAGAGGCTTAGTAAATACATTTGCAATTTGATAATCTATCTTTACAAAGTCTAATGAGATGTCCTCTTTCTCTACATGGTCTCTAAGAAAATTGTATCTTATTTCTATATGCTTAGTCCTACTATGTGAAACAGGATTATTAGCAATAGATATAGCACATTTAGAATCACAAAACAAGGGTGTTCTACTTACTTGAATACCATAGTCTTTTAGCTGATGCTGAATCCATAACAGCTGTGCACAGCAACTTCCTGCTGCCAAATATTCAGACTCAGCTGTTGAAATTGTCATACTAGTCTGCTTCTTACTGCTCCAAGATATCAATCTTCCTCCCAAAAATTGACATGTACCTGTAGTGCTTTTCCTATCTTCTTCACAACCTGAAAAGTCTGTATCTGAATAGCCTGTTAGTAAAAAATCTCCATTCCTAGGGTACCAATGGTCTATATTAGGTTTGCCCTTTAGGTATCTCAAAGTCCTTTTAACTGCAGTGTAATGAGATTCTTTAAGGCATGATTGGTACCTACCACAGACACATGTTGCATACATAATGTCTGGTCTACTAGCAGTTAGATATAGAAAGGAGCCAATTATTCCTCTATACAAAGACTCATCTATAGGTTTACCTGCATCATCTTTGCATATATGAATACTTATTCCCATAGGAGTTCTCATGATGGAGGATGATTCCATACCATACTTCTTAATTAACTCCTTGGTGAACTTAGACTGGGATATGGACAAGCCATCATCAGTATATCTTACTTGGAGTCCCAAGAAGAACTTAAGTTCCCCCATACTGCTCATTTCAAACTTCCCTTGCAAAAGTTTAACAAACTTCTTGCAAAGGTTGTTTTCAGTAGATCTAAAAATTATGTCATCTACATAAATCTGAACTAAGGTTATCTTTCCTTTGGACTCCCTTAGGAATAGAGTTTTGTCTATTTTCCCTCTTGAGAATTTAATCTCAAGAAGGAAAGTAGACAGGGTTTCATATCAAGCCCTTGGGGCTTGCTTTAACCCATACAATGCTTTCCTAAGTCTATAAACATAATTAGGTTTGAGAGAATCTACAAAACCTAAAGGCTGCCTTATATAGTCTTCTTCTTTTAGATTTACATTCATGAATGCTGATTTTACATCCATTTGGAATTCCTTGAATCCTTGATATGCTGCATAGGCAAGAAACATTCTAATTGCTTCCAGTCTTGCTACTGGGGCAAAGGTTTGATCAAAGTCTATTCTCTCTTCCTGCATGTACCCTTTTGCAACAAGTCTTGCTTTATTCTTCACAATAATTTCACTCTCATCCAATTTGGTCCTAAAGATCCACTTTGTTCCAATGATATTGTGGTCTTTTGGTTTAGGAACTAACTCCCAGACCTTGCACCTTCTGAACTGATTTAGCTCCTCTTGCACGGAATTAATCCAATGTGGGTCTAGGATAGTTTCTTCAAATTTGTTTGGCTCTAATTGAGATAGAAAGCTTGAGAATAGGACTGTGTTCAAATTCCTGCTTCTGGTTTGCACTCCATGTCTTTGATCACCAATTATCTGATTTACTGGATGATCTTTTAAGTGTCTAACAACTGGAGGTAGTCTTTCTTCAGGCTGAATACCTCCAGTTTCTTCAATGTGTTGCACCTCTTGGTTTTCTTCAGCTTCTAGAGAGTCCTGTACTCCTCCTGGACAGTAGCCACCATTTTCCATTTCTTGATCTGCAGTTGAATCTTCTGCAATGGAAAGCTTGTCCATTCTCTTATTTATACCTGTTGTACTGCATGAACTATAATGTAACTCACTGTTGATCAATCTAGTTTCATCAAATACAACATGTACAGATTCTTTTACAACCTGTGTAATTAAGTTATAGACCCTATAAGCCTTACTATTGTTAATGTACCCAACAAATATCCAATCTTGGGATTTGGCAGCAAACTTAGTTAGATAAGACTTGCCAGTGTTAAGGAAATAACACTTACAACCAAAGATCCTAAAATAGGATAAAATTGGTTTTCTACCTTTCATGATCTCATAGGGAGTCTTTTTGTGGCACTTGGTGATAGAAGCCCTGTTGATCACTTGACATGCAGTGTTTACTGCCTCAGCCCAAAAATATTCTGGGAGAGAAGTGTCACTCAATTGAGTTCTATCACCCTCAATCAATGTTCTACTCTTCCTTTCAGCAATACCATTTTGCTTTGGTATTCTAGGTGAGGAGAACTCTTAAAAAATCCCAAATTCTTCACACAGTCTTATCATACTTTCAGATTGAAATTCAGTGTCATGGTCACTTCTGATTTGGACCACTGTACTGTCTAGTTCATTCGTAATTTGTCTTACAAAACTATGTAAAACATTTTGGGTTTCTGATTTTTGTCTCAGAAAGAACACCCAGGAATATCTGGAATAGTCATCTACCACCACAAAAGTATAGACCTTCCTACCTAGACTATGAACTTGTATAGGACCAAATAAATCCATATGCAATAGGTATAGACACCTGACTGATTCCTTATTTTCAAGGCTATGAAAGGAGGATTTTGTCTAATTGCCCTTTTGAATAGCTGAACATATCCCTTCCTGTATACACTTAACTTGAGGACCATTCCTCACTAACTCTTTACTAAAGAGTTTGCCAATTGTTTTGTAGTTAAGATGGGCCAGCCTCTTGTGCCATTTGACACAATGAGAGGCTCTCTCATCAGCTACAAGAAAAATAGGAGAACCTTTGTTCTCACACTCAAAATTAAGACAGTACACATTCCTTTTTCTGTATCCAGTCAAAATGACCTTTTGATCATTTGACCTTTTGATATGACATCCATTCTCAACAAATGAAATGTCATATCCTAAATCACTCAGCTGAATTATGCTTATAAGGTTGTGTTTCAAACCCTTCACATAGTCCACTTGAGTGATAGTAATCTAGTTACTAGAAATGTTACCAAACCCTTTGATGATTCCTTTTTCAGAGCCACCAAAGATTATTTTAGGCCTATTTATGATAAGCAAGTACACCTTCAGCAATACCTTTATTCCAGTCATGTGCCTTGAACATCCACGGTCCAAGTTCCATATAGGGGCATGGTAACTTGGACTCACCTGCAATAAAGAATTACCTTCCCTTAGAACCCAAGTAAGTCTTGGGTCCTTGGTTCAAGTTAGATTCATACTTAACAAATCTACATGCAGCTCTTCTAACAGGTAGACTGTTGATCTTCCTGACACTAGTGTTGTGCTAACAATCTATGGCATAATGACCTATCTTACCACAGCACTAGCATTCATACTTGTTGTATCTATTTTTAGATACATTCTTGACAGTCTGGTTGACAACAAATCTTTTGTATTGTGCTGGTACTTCTGCAGTTACACCCACTGCTTTCTCACAAACATTGGGTTTATGAACATTGGCTGCCTTATTTACATAAGCACCCTTATCATTCAAAACTTTAGTCTTACTATGACCATGAGTATTCTCAAGGTCATACTTATTCGTAGGCACTTGTACCTTTCTAAAAACTACAGGGACTTTAAAATTCAGTTGCTGGACTGATGCTTTGCCCTTTCTCTTGAATTGGATAGCCCTGGTGTTACCTTTAAAGCATATTCCAGCCTTACCCTTTTGAGCCACAAACTCATCTATTGAGGGTAAAACTAATTTTGGCTTGGAATAACTAGTCACCAAATCTTTCTCCTTTTGAAGTCTGACTTCCAGATTTTTAATTAGATCATTTTTGTATGTGATTGTGCCCATCTGAATAACAGTTATAGTTTTCAGTTTGGTAATCTCATTCAATTTTTGATCCAACTCTTTCTCTAAGTCAGATGCAGCCATCATAAGATCTGCAATTTCCTTAGCCTGAGTTTTGGCCAGGTTCTTGCTTTTCTTTATTGCCTACAATAAGTACCCATATTCATCTATCAGCTGATGAATATCACCTTCAGACTCAGACCCATCCACATCACTTGATACAGATGTAGCTGACTCTGTGCCAGTACTATAATCTGGTTTACTAGAAAAACATTATAGCAAGCTAGGACCAGGCTGATCCTGACACTTCTCTTCTTCTGATACAGCCATCAGTCCCATGTACTGATGGTCATCTTATGCATAGATAGAGTTCAACAATTGCATATACTCTTCTTCTTCATCAGCTGCATAAAGACCAATGTATGCCTCAACTTCAAATTCAGACTCTGAAGTTGATTGGTCTGTCAAACTTTTCTCCTTCTTAGCAATAAAGGATTTCTCCTTCTTGCTCTTTTGTTGAGACTTTCTTTTATCAGCAGACTCCTTTCTTTTTTCTAGACACTCAGCCACAACATGTCCAGGCCTATTAAAGCAATAACAAACTATCATTGATGTTGTAGATTTAATAGACTTAGACCTACTCCTGTCCTTCCCAGATGACTTTCTCTTTTGATAATAGTCATCAACTGGCTGTGATGTAAAGGGCCTAGATTTCCACTACTTCTTCTTCAAGAATCTCTGAAACTGCCTTATAAAGGCAGCAAAATCTGTATCTGAATCACCGCTATCTGAATTTTGGTTGTCTGAATTTTTTGAGGTAATGTCAGAAACTTTCTTAGGAGGTGATGGAGACATCCTCCTATTCTTTCTAGTGGCTTCAACCTTGAATGCCACAGACTTTTCTCTATGCTCCCCTTTTGCATTTCTTTCTTTTTCTTTTCTAGTCATTAGTTGTATTTCATAAGACAGCAACTTTCCAAATAAAGTTGGAGGAGAAATATCTACAAGTTTGGCCACTTCCCTAATGGCACAAATCTTGTTGTCCCAATCCTTTGTCAAGGATCCTAGGAATTTATCATTCAGTCATATGTACTGAAGACCCTTCCATAAGACATCAACTCATTTTCTACTCTATAGAACTTCTTATAGCACTCAGATATTCTATCTGACTTCCCTTGTCTGAAACTTTTATTTTCCTGATTTAGCATAGACTTTCTATCTTGTCTAACTTCTTTAGAACCCTCCATGTAGACTATCAAAGTGTCCCACATTTCCTTGGAGGTCTTGCAGTGAATCAAATTCTGAAAGGTTGAATCATCTATGTGAAAGTGAGGTGATAGATCTGATATTCTTAAGAGTGTTTGGAAAATAAAATGCAAAATAAAATTCACAGCACATAAGGAAGAAAACAGAGCAAGCAATCCAGACGACACAAGGAACTATAGTGGTTCCCTCTCAATAGGTACGTCCACTCTTCTACCACCCCTATAGGAATCCACTACAGGTTTTTTATCAGGTGCCCTGCCACCAATAGATCTGATTCAGGTAGATCTAAAGACCCTTTGAGCTTTTGATAAGGTGCCAAAAAACCAAACACAGTTTTTTGATCAGGTGCCCTGCCACAAAAGGGGTTTACTTTTGAAGGGAGTAATAACCCTGTACACAGTTAAGAAAACTAGGAGTTGATGATATTCTTCTCTTTTCTCAAATCAAATGAGAGAAGACTAGTGGATTCTATTATGATGTCAAAGCTCCCCCTGAAAATATGTATTAGTTCAGGAATGCTGGGAAGCTTTGCTTCAGGGTGTAGGCCTTCAACTAGATGAAAATCTCTAGCAAGCTCTGTAGGCAAATTTGAATATGTTGTCTCTTGAAATCCTGGATCATAAAGAAGAAGATGAAGTTGATTTTCTCTGTCCGAAAACTTGTTGCAGAGTTCTTCTTTTGTAGAGAGAAAAAGTCTTCCTGCTTTTTTTTCTCTATCTCTTTTATCTTCTGTATATAATATATATATGTATCCACTGGGCTGAGGAAAGTCATTTTAATTCTTGTCTGATACGGCATAGACATTTCTAACAAAGGAAACTGTCTTAGAAAGGTAACTGACAATAAATCTCTGAATTGATTCATATTTAATGCAGCCTCCCAACAGCTATATTCATAAGAATATTTAGCATTAAATATATTAGCTGTAAATTCCTTTACTTAAGCCTTGAATAACTCTAGCCAGCTGTCACCAATAACTGCACAGGAAATCACCAAAATTTAATCTAAAAGCTTCTCTAATCTGCGTTCGACTATAGTTGAACTCCGTTCTACTATCGTTGAACTCCGTTCGACTATAGTTGACCTGTATCTGAGTTTTCTGTTTTCTTAGAGCTGAACACAGAAATAGTTGAACTCTGTTCGACTATAGTTGAACTCCGTTCAGCTATTTTTGTAAGCTAGAATTCTAAACTTCAATGCTGAACTTCTCTGGAATTTTTCTGCACTTTCTTCTTGGATTCTTTTGATGTATACCTGGAGAATCATATGACCCTTAGACTATATATTTTGGGTCAAATTAATAAACCTAATAGTGATCCTAACCCAAATCAGAACCTAAGGTTCCAACAATCTCCCCCTATTTGGGTGAGGGTACTATTTACAAAAAAAACAAAGCAAATATAAAATGTGTGCTTTTATAGAGAAACAACAATGTTTTGAAATATAAATCTAAGAACAAAAATTGATATGTTCGGTAGCTGTTCTGATGTTAATCTTCAACTGAGCTCATTTCCGTTCAACTGAAATTTGGTTCCAATAATTTCTCAAATATCTTTCCTAGATTTTTTTAATAACTTAATCTACTACTGCAGTAACCTCTGATTCAATCTCCCCCTATTGTTGTAGCCTTCTAAACAATCTCCCCTTATATAGTTACCCCTGCACTAAAGGGTCTTTTCCTGAAAATAAGAGGTTAGAAATTCTGGACCCAGGTCACCTTGGGTCCTGGGTTTATTTCATGATAATCAGAAATAAAAGAGCATGTAGGTTGATCTTTATAACCTAATGGGTCAAATTTTCTAGGAGAGATGTACCATTGGGTAAAAGGATTGATACAATTTTAAGATTGATTATTATTTTCAAAAGAATAAAAATTTCTGTTTTGAAAATCTGAGTTCGACGATTTATATTGAGATCGTCGATCAGCGTTCGACGACCTG
Source organism: Platanthera zijinensis (assembly GCA_039513925.1). NCBI lineage: Eukaryota > Viridiplantae > Streptophyta > Magnoliopsida > Asparagales > Orchidaceae > Platanthera > Platanthera zijinensis. The sequence continues at coordinate 70,246,719 of CM077091.1, forward strand.
CATTGATATCGTCGATCTCGGTTCACAGATAAATGTTGACTTTTATATGTGTTCCACGATCGTCGACCTCTGGTCGACGATTCTTGATTATATCATCATTCCCCGTATGCTGAGTGTTTAAACTCAAGATCTGGGTTCAGAGATCGTCGATTTGCGTTCGACAAGAAATGCAGAGATCATCGACCAAGGTCTGACGATTTTTGTAAAAAGATATTTTTATTAAAGTTTTTATGTTTATTTCTCTTTCTTTTGGGTTTCTGAATTATTTCAGAATGTTGATTATTTTTATCTAGTTTTTCTTTCCCTATAGTTGATTCTAGAGAATTTATTTATTCTAAAGAAATTTTTAAATCTTCTTTAATACTTGTATTTTCAGAAGATAAATTAATCAATTTTTCTCTGAGTAGTTTTATTTCCTTCTCAAATTGAATTAAATCATTGCATAAATCTTTAAAATCATCTTTAAAAGTTTTGAGGAGAAATCAAAGGACGAGATAACCTGATCCTCTTCTGATTCTGCTTTTGATTCTTCAAAATCTGATTCATCATCAGATTTGCTGCAAGAAGTATTTATTGCCATCAGGCAAAACTCTCTTGCTCTTGTTTCTTCTTCTTCCTTAGTTGTACAGGATGAAACTTCAGAGTCACTCCAAGTTTCAGCTTCATATCTTCTCTTTTTAGCTGATTCAGCAACCATTGCTGTGAGGGAGTCCCAGATGTCCTTTACTAAAGTGCATTCAGCCACTTCCTGAAAAATATCATCTGACATAGATTGATCCAGTATATCCATTTATTGAGCATCAGCCATCTTTAGAAATTTTTGAGCTTATGTAGCTGCAGATGGTGTAAAGGGACCTGACAAGATAGAATTATAAATGGCTTCATCAATAGAGTTCATAAAAAGCCTAATACTTGCCTTCCATAGTGCAAGCTTGTCCAAATTGCACTTAAGAGGTCCAGTGCTTGACCATTCTTCATTTTGTGCCATGAAAAACTCTTAAAAACAATAAGATCTATCAAGGATCTTTTGATTCAGGTGTTAGCATGTACAAATAATCAACCTCCCTCTGATACCAATTGAAAGTAAGGTGATAGATCTGATATGCTTAAGAGTTTTTAGAAAATAAAATGCAAAATAAAATTCACAGCACATAAGGAAGAAAACAGAGCAAGCAATCAAGACGACACAAGGAACTATAGTGGTTCCCTCTCAATAGGTACATCCACTCTTCTACCACCCTGGTAGGAATACACTACAGGTTTTTGATCAGGTGCCCTGCCACCATTAGATCTGATTCAGGTAGATCTAAAGACCCTTTGAGATTTTGATCAGGTGCCCAAAAACCAAACACAGGTTTTTGATCAGGTGCCCTGCCACTAAAGGGGTTTACTTTTGAAGGGACTAATAACCCTGTACACAGTTTAGAAAACAAGGAGTTGATGATATTCTTCTCTATTCTCAAATAAAATTAGAGAAGACAAGTGGATTCAATAGTTGTTGATGATGTCAAAGCTCCCCCTAAAAATATGTATTAGTTTAGGAATGTTGGGAAGCTTTGCTTCAGGGTGTAGGCCTTCAACTAGATGAAAATCTCTAGCAAGCTCTGTAGCCAAATTTGAATATGTTGTCTCTTGAAAGCCTGGATCAGAAAGAAGAAGATGAAGTTGATTTCCTCTGTCCGAAAACTTGTTGCAGAGTTCTTCTTTTGTAGAGAGAAAAAGTCTTCCTGCTTTTTTTCTCTATCTCTTTTATCTTCTGTATATAATATATATATGTATCCACTGGGCTGAGGAAAGTCATTTTAATTCTTGTCTGATACGGTATAGACATTTCCAAGAAAGGAAACTGTCTTGGAAAGGTAACTGACAATAAATCTCTGAATTGATTCATATTTAATGCAGCCTCCCAATGGCTATATTCATAAGAATATTTATCATTAAATATATTAGCTGTAAATTCCTTTACTTAAGCCTTGAATAACTCTAGCCAGCTGTCACCAATAACTGCACAGGAAATCACCAAAATTTAATCAAAAAGCTTCTCCAATCTGCGTTCGACTATAGTTGAACCCCGTTCGACTATCGTTGAACTCCGTTCGACTATAGTTGACCTGTATCTGAGTTTTCTGTTTTCTTAGAGCTGAACAAGAAATAGTTGAACTCCGTTCGACTATAGTTGAACTCTGTTCAACTATAGTTGAACTCCGTTCAGCTATTTTTGTAAGCTAGAATTCTGAACTTCAAAACTAAACTTCTCTGGAATTTTTCTGCACTTTCTTCTTTGATTCTTTTGATGTATACCTGGAGAATCCTATGACCCTTAGACTATACATTTTGGGTCAAACAAATAAACCTAATAGTGATCTTAACCCAAATCAGAACCTAAGGTTCCAACACTATGGAACTTACTATGATAATCTGGGCTCTTTTATCCAGAGTTCCCAGGATGATCTCATCCTTAGTCATCTCAGAAAAATCTTTGGGAGTTCTTTGATTTGCATCTAGAACAGACACCTTCATTAGCACATAAGGACCTTCCATTATAGTAATGTAAATCCTTGGATCAGAAGCCTCCATGAAAAGCCTGACCCTTTATTTCCATATTCCAAATATCTCATTCCTGTAGATGGGTAATTTCATAGACCCTAGTTCCGTGTTATTTTCTCCAGAACCCATTTTCTTTATTATTGATTCTGCCTTAGGGATCTAACTCAGACTGTTAAGTCCTTCTTTGAGCAACCTCGCTCTGATACCACATGATAGATTTAACTTCAAGATAACCTAAACACTTAGAGGGGGGCGGGGGTGAATAGGTTCTTATCCTTATTTCAATCTAAGGCAGAATATAAATTTAGTTCTTTAATATAAATCTGAAAACTCTACAGCTAACACAGCATATACAATCACAGAATCTATAATTACACAAATCACAGATTGCACACTAATTTATAGTGGTTCCCCAAGGTCTGGGTACATCAACATTCCCCCTTTGCCTATCCAGCAATATGCTAGATTCAATCTAACTTCTTCCTTTTTTCTCAGATCCACAAATCTTACAGCTCAGAATCCTGAAGGATTCCTACAACTCAGAATGTATCCACACTCCTACAGCTCAGGCTAATAAGACCTACCTCAGCCTTGCCACAATTCCTATAACTCAGAGAACTTATTCTCCTGCACTCAGGCTCAAATAGCATTACCACTCAGAGATCTAAATCTCCTACACTCAGGCTCAAACAGCCTTACAACTCAGAGATCTAAATCTCCTACACTCAGCCTTTATAACACAGGCTTACAACTCAGATCTTTGAAAAGATCCAATAGAATTTGATAAGTATTTTTGATGGACTCTTACCCTTATTGAGAGAGAAAGGATAAGAGGATTCTTGATCATCTTCTTGATGAGACTGATGGCTTAAATCCACCTGTTCTTAGCTTTCTTCAAAACTTCTTGAATCTGAACCTAGTAGGGTTGATCTCCTTTGAAGTTGACTGACTGGAAGATTCCTTCTTGGATTTCAGAATTAGATCTGGATCTACTTAGTAGATTAGTTCAGGATCTACTTCTTGAGAGACTTGTGATAGTCTCCTTCTTGACTTCAAAACAGTTGGAGCTCTCTCTCCCCAAATCTTCTGAAGTTCCTTCTGAATTCTGGATTGAGTTCTGCTTAGACAAAATCTGAGTTGATAATTACTTATGAATGTCTTCTTAGATCTTCTCACGAAGATCTTTTTCTGTGTGACTTGTACTTTCTTGATCAAAGATCAATCTCTCAATAGTTATGTTAGTTGTGTGTGTATCTCCTTTTTCATAAGAATCTATCTATATATATAGACTTCATCCATGGTAACCAGCTGATCCGGTTTCTAACCGACTTCTGATAAGTCTTACAGCTTCATTAAAGTTGATGGAATTCACAGCTTTCAAGTCTCCAGTCAGTTCTTGAACCTTTGTCTTTGTCAGTAAAGCGTCGAGACTGACTGTCATTCTGTGTCGAGACAAACTATCAATATGTGTCGACACAAGTGACTTAAGTGTCGACGCAGACTTTTGTGGTGTCGACATAGCTGCCTTGATGTCGACACTGCATCTTGAGAATGTATTGACAAAGATTATTTATGTCTACACAATCACTTCTTCACTCCACAGCAATCAACTATGTTGAAACTCTGCTGTGTGTCGACATAAGTCCTATGTATCGACACAGTTGATGTAGACTAAGAATTCATTGTGTCGACACTGCCTCTTGTTGTTGACACAATTGATGTCGACTAACTATTCTGTGTGTCGACACAGCCTTTTCCAAGTGTCGACACAAACTTACTGAAGTGTCGACACAGCTTCCTCTGGTGTCGACACATGGACTTAGAAACTTTTCTCTTCATTTTAGCATATTCTTAACCTGCACATTTAAACTAAAAATAACATCAAATACACCTTGATGTATATCATTGAGCTAAGTGAGGCTTCTCCAAATCAGGCACACATTTTCCAATATACCCAACAAAAAGAACTTGCCATAAATATAAAATGAAATGTATAATACTCTATTTGTCAAATGAATTATTACAACTGACAAACATACAATTTACAAGACTCCTACTATAGTTGATCATTCAGGTATCTAATGCCCATTAATCTTGTATGACCATCATGCTTTCTCTATGCAAGAGGAATTGTCAGTGGATCAACTATTTTTTTCTTCAGTCGACACTCTGCATATGCCCACATCTGCTCAATTGATAATCTCTCAAATAAAATGGAACCACCGAAGTATGTGCTTGGAGTGCTGGTGAGATCTATGTTCCTTGGCTTATATAATGGCACAGTTGTTATCGAAGTAGAGAACTATGGGATCAATAATTCTAGGAACTATATCTAGCTTGCCAATGAATTTCCTAATCCATACAGCCTCCTTTGTGGCATTTGCACTGATGATATACTCCACCTCAGTTGTAGAATCAACAACTTTCTCTTAGTTGGAACTCTTCCAGGTAACAACTCCTCTATTTGGGCAAAATATAAATCCTGACAAAGACTTTGAGTCATCCCTATCATTTTGGAAGCTAACATCTAGGTAACGCTTTATAACGAGCTCTTCAACTCCACTAAATACCAAGAACATATCCTCTATCCATCTCAAGTACCTTAGGATATTATTGATGTCTATCCACTAACTATCACAGTGATTAGATAGATACTTTCTAGTCGTGTTCAAAGTATAAGAGACATCGGGTAAAGTACATATCATTTCATACATAATTGATCAGATTGGTGAAGCATATGGAATCAACTTCATACGGTCCTTATCTTCACAATATTAAAGACACTAGTCCTTAGAGAGACTTATACCATGAGATATAGGTAAGAATCCTTTCTTAGAGTCAAGCTTGTTAAACCATTTCAATACCTTCTCAATACATGTACTTTGGGTCAAACCCAACAACTTCTTTGATCTATCTCTATAGATCTTAATACCATGTATATAAGTCGCTTCACCCAAGTCCTCCATTAAAAAGCAGTCCCCTAGGTTGTTCATAACAACTTGTAGGGTCGGTTTGTCATTCCCGAAAAGCATTATGTCATTTATATAATATATCAGAAAGACAACGATGCTCCCACTAATCCTCTTGTAAACTCACGGTTCATTATCATCCTTGATAAAACCAAACACTTTGATCTTTTCATCAAAACAAAGATTCCAACTTCGGGAAGCTTGTTTTAATCCATAAATGGATCTCTGCATCTTGTATATTTTAGTGGCTTCACCTGGAGATACAAAACCCTCGGGTTGTGGTATATAAATTTCCTCAAGGAGGTTTCCATTTAGGAAAGTCATTTTAATATCCATCTGCCAGATCTCATAGTCATAATACACAATAATTGCAGGTAGAATTATGATGCATTAAACCAAAGCAATTGGGGAAAAGATCATATCATAGTCAATACAATGAATTTACATGTAACCTTTAGCCACTAGTCACCCTTCTAATGTCTGTACATTCTCATCCTTGTTGGTCTTCATCATGAAGACCCACTGGCACCCTATGGGTCGTACCCCTTCAGGTGGTTGATCCAAACTTAGTTTGCATACATGGAGTCCATTTCAAATTTTATGGCTTCAAGTCACTTCTTGGAGAATTGTCCACACATAGCCTCTTGTAAGGTTGAAAGCTCATCATCATGATCCATAAATAACATAATCCCTATTTAATACATGAGAAATCCATAACTCTCAGGCTCAAATATTAGTCTACCAAATCTACTTCGGACTTATGTTTCTTGAGCAGGTTCACTAGCTATAATATCTTGTATTCCTTGCTCAGTTCTAATTCAGATTTATTCACGGTTTGTTGTCCTCGAACTTCTTCAAGTTCAACCTTTATAGTCTTTCTGGATAAGAACTCTTTCTCGCAAAAGACAGCAATCCTCTCAACAAACACTTTGCCCTCAGACAGTAGGTAAAAGTAGTATCCTTTAGTGTTCTTAGGGAACTCTAAAAGATAACATTTATCTGACTTGGGTTTCAGCTTGTCTGGCATTTGATGCCTTGCGTATGCCACACAATAGTAGATCTTAATAAAAGACATAACAAGATGCTTCCCATTCCACATCTCATATGGTGTCTTTTGAACCATTTTTGTTGGAGCACGATTTTGTGTAAAAGATACAGTCTCTAGATAAAATCCCCAAAAAGAAACATGTAAATCTGCATGAATCCTTATTGACCGTACCATATCTAACAGAGTATGATTCCTACGCTATGACACATCATTATGTCAAGGCATTCTTGGTGGAGTGAGCTATGATGCAATATCACACTTTTTAGATGATCACAAAACTTGTGACTTAGGTATTCAGCACCTCGATAAGATCAGAGTGCATTAATCCACTTACATAGCTGGTTCTTTGCTTCATTCTTAAACTATTTGAACTTTTCAAAGGTTTTAGATTTGCACATCATAAGATACACGTATTTGTATCTACTGAAATCATTTGTAAATGTAACAATGTAGACGTACCCACCTGTAGCCTTGGAACTCATGGGTCCGCTAACATCACTATGTATTATACCCAGTAGAACATCAACCCTTTCATTAATCTAGTGAAAGTGACTTTAGTCATCTTGCCTAATAAACATGATTCACATCTCTCAAATGATTCATAAGCAAAGGAGTTCAGTAATCCAACTTTATGGATATTGGATATGTGTTTCTTAGTTATATAGCCCAAATGATAAAGCCAAAGGTACGGGGGATTTGAGTCATCTATTTTTAGTCTTTTAGTATTTTCTATATTATAGATCGAATGGTCTAAGTTCAAAACATACAAACCATTAAACATTTGAGCTACAACAAAACAAACATCATTCTTAAATATGGAACAACAATTGTTTTTAATAATAAAAGAGAATCCAATCATGTTCAAATATGAAATATAAATGATGTACCTAGTTATTACAGGAACATAATAACAATTATCTAATTACAATTGAAGCCCACTGGGAAAAGAAAGTTGGAAAGCTCCTATGGCGACAGCAGCAACTCTTGATCCATTACCAACATGTAGGTCCACCTCCCCTTTACTTAGCATTCTTCTCCTTCCCACTTCCTTCACATTTATTTAAATATGAGAACCACATCCGGTATCCAATACCCAAGAAGGAGGGGAAAGGTTTCTATCTATAACATAAATATTGAATCAAAAGGCATACCTCCCTTCATTTTCTACAAACCCTCAAGATAAGAAGGACAGTTCCTCGTCCTATGACCAACCTTGCCTTAATTGTGTCATTTCAATTTATTCACCAAGACTTTATTCTTCAGTGCTAAAGACTTGAGCTTAAGATATGAATTTGGTCTTACCTCAATCTTCTTGAAACCCTTGCCTTGACCTTGCCTTTTTGCACCATCAGTATGGGGCTAAAAGGCTTGTCCTTCTTCCTATTGATCACGGTAGTTCTTAACATTCCTAAGAGCTCGGGCAGTGTCTTGTCAATTTTATTCATATTACAATTCAAGACAAATTGCTCGTAACTTTCCAGCAATAATTGCACGATCAGGTCTGTAGCCAACTCTCGTCCTAGAGGAAAACCTAGTCTTTCAAGGTTCTCTATATACTCAAGCATCATAAGTACGTGAGTCCCTTCTAGGTCTCGAGCTCCCATCATACACTTTAACAATTCCTTGGTGACGTCAAACCTCTCTTGGCGAGCTTTCCCTTGAATAATTTTCTTAAGGTGCTCGTCAATCACCTTACAACTCATGCTCTCATGCTGATTTTGATGCTCGGAGTTCTTGGTGGGGAGCCTGAGGCCTTCGATATCAAGGAGTCATCTTGATACTTATCATAAGCATCTTTATCAGCTCGGGAGACATTTTCGACTGGCTCTTCAGGAGAATCTTCTTCCAAGACAGAGCTTACGCTCTTGCCTAAGAACATTTATCAGATTTTTGTATCAGTCCAGATAATTTTTCCCGCTCAGTTTCTCCTTTTCAAGGATAACACTTAGGGACAGGGTGGAGTGAGATCCACTTGCCATAGAAATTTAACAAGAATTTATGCAAAGAAACTACAGTACTATATTTAAAAAACAATTTTATTTCAATTAGGACTTTCGTTAAATTTACTCTCACTTTTTTAATAAAACTGATAACCCTTAATATCAATTCGGAGAGTATATACGACCAACTCTCTTAGTGGACTAGATCTGTATTTCACCATCAACATGAGTTTTCTTTGTCTTTTCTCACATAATATAGTTGTTTAGGAAGGCAATGCTTGTTTATTGCATCATCAAGCAACTCTTGTATGGTTGGTGAATATCTCTTTATTCGCATCCATTATATGGTGCATGCCAACCCTATTCCTCTGGGCACTCAACTTTTGAGGGCATCTTGTTAAGTTTGACACGATATTGATAGTGGGATATCACAATTATCCGCTTGCACCCTTACAAAGATAGATTATTGCACCTTACTTTGGTAAGCCCACATTTCATTGATCGAGGCAGGAAGAGTCCCATCCATCGGAAGGCATTCAAATACTTAATATTGCCTAAGGGATTTTAAAATAATTAATTAACACTTAATCATGGTTAACAATTAACCAATGTGCACATTCATAAAATTCTAATAACACTCATAATCCAAATACATCATAGATGTGCACACAAAAAAAATCCACACTTCATGAACTGGGCTAAACCTTATCATCTAGAACCCTTCTAAATCTTTAGATTTACATGCATTGGACATGAGCAACATCAAATCCACCTTTTCAGTAGACACGATCATCCCTCTATATCACATTAAAAATCATACACACTTGGCTTCACAAACAAATAAAAGGGACGATTACTGTTAAGGATAAACAAAGAGGTCACAATGAAATCACATGATTTCCTAATAGTGTTCAAAGGGGATGTGCCCCTGGTGAGGTGTTAGTGGCAGAGCTCCTATAGGGGTCAATTGGATAGCACCCCTGGAGTTGGTCTTACTGACCGTTCAGCGAGAGGGGTCAAGGGCTAGAGCCCCAACTGGGTGCGAGGTATTAAATTTGGGCATTTAGAACACTTCTAAATCTCCAGATCTACATGCGCTAGATTTAGCAACTTCTGAAATAGTGATCATCGGGAACCTGGCGATGATACCACTGTTGGTTTTCTATGAGAGGAACATCACATGTGTACAACAGAATAAGGAATCAAGAAAACCCAATGAGAAACGTATCTTGCGATGAATATTGATCAAAAGGTAAAATAACTATAGATAAAAATATACCTTAGTGGGATTGAGTCGGCACTAAACCAAGATGATCCAAAAGGTATATTTCCGGGCGGCGAGTGATTTCACGCAAAAAAAAAAATATTTGTGGCTCTACAATGATCCACACGTATGGGAGAACGCATATACTTCGTTAAATGAAATTCGGGAAGGATAGCAGAAAGCACTCTACATCTTCACAGACTGCGAGGCCTGCTCTAGGAGAGGCGGAAACGACGGGAGCTAGAATCAGGATGAACAATGGCTAAGGGATCGGAATATCCGGAAATATTTTCCGTCAACTCTTCAAGATCCTCACGGGCTTAGGTTTAGCACATCATTTAGAAAAACCATAAGGAATCTTCTATTTATACCAAAAGGAATAAACATATGTAAATTGGCTATATCAGTATACCCATAACTTATGAAATTTACTCGAGAAATATTCATCGAGATGACTTGAGAAGTCTCGATGAATTGTCGAAATGACACGAGATAACTCGACGATTACTCGAGAAGTCTCGAGACACATTCATCAAAATAATTCGGGATGATTCGACGAATTCATCGAGATGACTTTGACACATTCGTCGAAATAATAGGAGATAATTCAATGAATTCATTGAGATGACACGAGATAACTCGGGATAACTCGACAAATTTGTTGAGATGTCCCGGGATAACTCAATAAATTGACTTGTCCTCCCGAATTCCAATTCAGTCAAGTGTTTGGTCCTTCACTCATATCATATATTTAAAACACCAATACAATACATTCCTCCAACTCTCCATACTATCTTATGTGCAACCCTATAGGCTCATATCATGTTCGTAGTAAAACTACATGTTTGACCACTCCTAGATCATCATGGTAACAATAACATGTATAATTTAGTATACATATTTTAATAGTTTATATACTTGCTACCTTGTGTATTACTTGTTTAATTTATTTGTTTTTGGCTTTGTCCTAATTTTGGACTATCTAACGGGAGCACATTTTTTTACAAAGGGCTTCACATTCCTTTCTGTCTGAGTACTTTGTATTGCATATAAGTGTGCCTTCTTTCTTATCGATAGATAGATTGGATGTGTTACTGCCAAATGGGTGATTAATGTGTTGTGTTAAGGTGCAGATAGGAAGTCATGAGTTTGGACTAGAAGCATCTATGCTAACGATATTAGAGTTTAATGTGATCTTTGGCATGGACAGGCCTTCGGAGCAGCGTGCATGCATTGATTACAATTCAAAGGAAATCACACTAAGGAAAAACACCGACTGTGAGGCTAAGTTTGCTAGTATGTGAGGATCGAGTAAGATATTGATGTCTGCTCTCCTAGTGGTCAAGGCGGTTAGGAAAGGCGCGAAGTTATTCTTCACATTTTTGGAGGCTTCTGAGCTGAAGCCTAGTTTGAGTGATCTTTCTATAGTGTTGGAGTCTTCAGATGTGTTTCCTAAAGATCTCCCTAGAGTTTGATGTAAACAAAGTTGGCATTCTAAATATTAAATATTTTTATGATAAAAATATTATTTTATTATTAAATAAAATTAGGATTTTAAAAAATAAGTTGATTTTTAATTTTGAAACAATGGGGGGAGAGTGGCCAAATCAAAGTCTTCACGCATAGCACAGCTCTTAACGATAAATTTTCACAAGATCATTATTCGTTATTAAGAAAATCTTGTCGCCGCATAATAAATTAAATTATAGCGGGGTTTGTATATTAACAAGCATAAATCATAGAAAATAATTTATGGAATTAAATGAAAATTAATATAGCCAGAACGTCAAATGCAAGCTATGATTATTTAAGTGAAATACATAAATTTAATCAAATAAATAAAAGAAAGAGATTGGAGATTAATAAAGAGGAGTGTCATGCCCAAATTCACGGAGCATTGTTGCCCACGTCTGAATTGCCTTCTACTAAAGTCGGAATAAAGTGATGTCGACGGTTGAATAATCCAGGTATCGGGTAAAACGTTTCGTGGTCAACGATGGCCTAGGCTTTGAAGTGTAGCGGGAAACAAAGATTGGCGGGGCGGTAGAATTGGGCTCCAGTCCGATGGAAGCGAGCGTCGAGGTCGACGATGGAACTAGAATTTATTGTGTCTACGAGAAAGAGTCGGCAACCGGCAGATTAGGCGGATGATAGAAACAGGATGCTGGGGGTAGTGAGTGTGAGGTAATGACTGCCGGTGGTATATTTTGTCGGGCAACTATCTGGGGATGGGAGGTACCGATAAAGTAAAGAATCGAATTAAAATGTTGATTTTTATTGTCTCAGTTAGCCTTTTGTCTTTCCACAGGTTGTTGTCATACAACAACACAAAGGTAATTTGGGCAGAGATATTACTTTAATTATCCATTCTTAATCAATCGCAATTTCCTATTTATAAGAACAATTTCCTAGACCGGCTCCTCCAATAACACCACAAGATTGGAAAGAAATACTATTGCTATTTAAAAGAAATAAGTTATTTCCTCAACAAATTTTATGTGTTCCCTAAAATAACCTAAGCTTGCCTTTAAAATCCTAACTACTCGAATTACTAAACCTTTTCATTTAATATCTCATTGAATGGTTAATCCGAAGAGGCGAACAATTTCAAATAAAGGAAGGTGCTTGAGCAATATATATGATAATAAATAAAAGCTGAAAAATTAAAATGTGAGACCAATTATGAGACTAACAATGTTTAAATTCTCTCATAGTATAAAGAGCTTGACCCCAATGAGGCTTTGCAAAAACTGGTGATGGAGAGATCTGATATCATTACTGGTGTTAGATCGAGTAATATAACTGGGGCCTCGACGGGTGGCTCAACTGGTGGCCCAATGCCCTGATGAACATAAACTAGACCAAACCTCCTGTAACAAGAAATCACCAGACGCCCTTTGAAAAGTACAAATCATGGCATTAATGACTGACTGTGAGTTTGTAATGTTCAATGGTTACTCACAAAATATTAGCAGTAATTTTATACAGTTCTTTTAAATAATTAATATAAGATTGTGAATCGAAGGAAATATGTTCATGGAATAAAAGATTATGGCAATTAGGTGGGCGAGGCAACACAGAAAATCTCAAAATGAGATATAGTAAGAGAGCGGCTTTTAGAATTATTACCTGTAAATTTTACCTGCGGAGGTACATGGTACCATTGCTTTAGATTTGCCCTGATTAAACTATAACATCCTAATATTGTTCCGGACCCTCGAAAATTTACATACAAAGGAGTGCATCTACCCAAGTCAATACCATAATCCCCACTATTATCCCAAAAATATTTCCCACCTATTAGCACCCTATGCCATGCACACCACCCCTTGGAAATCCTTTGAGACATGTGTTGGGTGCATTTAGAAATTTTCACCTAACACTGTCTCTTTATGCTCTTTTTACACAAGTATTAGACCCCACCTTAAGGCAAGACATTGGCCAATGCTACCACCAAAATATTATTTTTTATTAACCCAAAGTCAACAAAAATTATGCCTAGGCCTAAGCTGAACCCTAACTTTTGAAAAATTACCATGAAGGGGCAAATTTCAAATTCCTTTTAACCTTAGCCCCTTACTCCTTTTGGCCAAGTGACGCAGCACCTACATTCCTTATTAAAAGCAATAATAGGCTAGAAGTTAGACGGGAAGTACCCCTAAAAGCATAGCCCTGAGAGGCCATGGTGAGCATAAGAGCTCAAATCCAAACCTCACCCTCAGCCTATAAGAGTGCTCCCAACCCCTTCAAAATTGTTACACCATCCCAAATCTGTTATTCTACGTCGAGAATTTGAGTTGAAGCCCTCTGATGAAGCTCAACCTAGTCATCAAAGGAAGTCATGGATGCCCAACCCCGAAGAAGGAGAGCACAACTATATAAGGTGATTTTTCTTCTTCTCCCCTTCCTCCTGTACCCTAGATCATTTTCAAATCTAAATTGAGCCTAATTGGTCTATAATTTCAAGGCTTTTAGTCGTGGATTACTATATAAATTAACCTGTAAATCCAGCTGTTGTCGCCACCACCGCCGTCAGGCCACAAGACCACCTACAATTGATATCTCTCATCATTTCAAAGTTGTTGGTGGTGGTAGTGATAGATGGCGTTGGCTGGACAACATTAGAGGGGCTCTGAAAGCTTCTCCTAAGACGATTGAATCTCAGCTGCTGGCTGAGGTGGAAGAAAAAAATAAAGTCGTTGATATCCTTAATCCAATGATTAGTGTATTCCAAACACGGGATTGATCACGAATCTGCTATGCAGAAAGGTCAATTTTCATCCAACGCCTTTCTAGACAGTTAGACCAACGCTAAGATATGTGTTTTTTCCTTCTATTTTAATATTTAACCGTAAAATGTTTTGGTTATCTGCACCTTAGTCTTTAAAAAACTTTAGCCACATATTTAAGCTCTCTAGGGGCTGATCCAAACTAAGTGCTCAACATGAAAGTTGTTGGGCTTGGTTCTAGCTTTATTTATTGGTGTGGCATGTTTCCTGAGGTTAAGTATATCTCCCTAAAATAATTTCCAAAGTTTTTATATATTAGGTTAAATCCCAACATTTGTAAATTATATATCTCAGTCATTTTAAAACCAATTCTCATGAAATTTTAAGGGCAATCTCCCAATAATGTTTATAAACTTTAGGCAGAAACTTGGACTTTGAATAAAAAATTTCCATGGTTTATTCATTAATTTAATTAATGGTCACACTTGTATATTATTAATATAAAAATACCCAAATTAATTTCAAAAAATCTTAAACTTAATCTGAGGTCTATTTTGGTCATAATAGACCTTGTATAAAGATTTGAACACATGGTGACTTGATTTTCAATTTTTTGAAAACTATTGTTCAGCCTTTTAATTAAATTGTCACATGGATGTTTTTTTGAAATAAAAATACCCAAATTAATTCCAAAAAATTTCAAACTTAACAGTAGGTCTGTTTAGGTCATAATTGACCTTGTATAGTGAGTTGAACCCATGGTGACTTGTATTTTAATTTTTGGAATAGTATAGGATAACCTTTTAATTAAATTGTTATGCAGATCTATTTTTAAATGAAAATACCCAAATTAATTCCAAAAATTCCCAAAGTTACCCAATAGTCTATTTAGATCATAATAGACCATATATATAGAGTTGAACCCTTGCTGAGTTGCAATTTGAATTTTGGAAAACTATAGGTTATCTTTTAAATTAAATTGTCACATAGATGAATTTAAAAAAAATACATAAATTAATTCTAAAAATTCCCAAACATAACCAGAGGTCAATTTAGGTCATAATAGACCTTGTATAGAGTGTTGAACCCATGTTTACTTGTATTTTGAATTTGGGAAAACTATATGTAATCTTTTAAATTAAATTGTCACATAGATGTATGTTTTTAATAAAAATACCAAACTTAATTCCAAAAATTCCCAAACTTAATAATAGATCAATTTAGGTAATAATAGACCTTGTATAAATATTTGAACCTATGGTGACTTGTATTTTGAATTTTGGAAAACTATAGGTTATCTTTTAAATTAAATTGTCATACAGATATATTATTGAAATAAAAATTACCAAATTAATTCAAAAAATTCCCAAACTTAACCAGAGCTCTATTTATATCATAGTAGACCTTGTATAAATATTTAAACCCATAGTGACTGGTATTTTGAATTTTGGAAAACTATAGTTTATCATTTTGTCACATTTATGTACTATTGAAATAAATATACTAAAATTAACCATAAAAAACACCAAACTTTATTAGAGGACTATTTAGATCATAACAAACTACCTATAAACTTTTGAATTCTTAGGAAAGTATCTTGATTTTTGTTACAATTTCCTAAGCATAAAATTATTCAACTTTAGTATTAGCTCACCGTCAAAATTACTCCATCACATAAATAAACAGCATACTTTATGTATCTTGTTATGATCATTACTGATCCTCGACAAGTAATATAAGATGGTTTGGTCCTTGGGCCATCACATAGAAATTTGCTCAGGAAAAAGGTAATCCTCTACAAGATTTACACTGAAGTTCTTTATGTTTTACCTTCTTTATAATAAATTGTTATTTTCACACATGTCTATTTAATACTGTGTATTTCTTAACATAGAACTACCAGCTTAGTTGCACTTCTTCTTTTCATATAATTGTCCACAAGGGTTATGTGATATCTAAGTAAGGTGAAATCATTTACTCGTTCTTCCGTTCTTCTTAATTGGTAGGACTAGGAGCAAAAATTTATATATGTCTAGGGACTCTATCTTTAGAATATCCAATTGGTGTTTAGGAATGGTGTTAGGGGTGAAATAGTATCACTCACAAGGAAGGTGGTGTATAACGGTATATAGTGAGACCACCGACCTTATTCTTACTTGGATAAGAGTTAATCCAAGGTTGTGATCTTCAAAACGTACTATTTTGGAAGGCCATAGGTAATCCCCGGGTTAAGGGTTATCTTCACTCGGATCTACAATAAGGCAAAAATTCAAGGGACAGGTTTGTGAGACAGGTGTGAGGATCTCTTAAGCAAACAATTTAATAACCTATGGCGGGTCTAACCACTCTACCGAATAGCACCCCCTGTCGGAGGGACTTGTGTGTTAGATTATTTTGACTTAAGGGGCTATTTGTTCTGTGGTTAAATTCCAAGTGGGAAAATCCCCTTAGTATGTGTCATAACCCTATATCTTCTTCGGAATAATGGGTGGAGTACAAAGAACGGTTCAGTTCTATATGTGAGGCCTATTATGGTGGGGTGCACCTACCTAGGTGCGGAGATGTCTGGTCTGCTATTGTCATCTGCCATGATGATGAGGCCTGTTTGGTTAGCTACCCACTGAACAATTTGACATGGTAGAACCCTTATACTACAAGTTTATATGGACATTCTTATAAGATAAGAGAAATGTAAGAACCCTCCCTTATAAGTGTGTATGGGAAGTCTTATAAGCTAGGTTATTTTTCTTGTGCTATAAACTGCTCTATTTCACTTTTCCTTAAAATTCTAAAATTAACTACCTGCTCACTATCATACTTATACTATGGACAAAGAACCTCGAGTTATCAGGATGTTTTATCATTCTTATAAGCTGAGATATTTACTTATTCCCCCTTCCATTTTTTGTCTTTAAAAATGAACTACTCTACCATTGCTCATTATACAAATACTTCTGCATATACATTTTCTCCTACCCTTAAATCCCCCGTTCTTGGATATGTTGAGGAAAAAGAGGGGATCTGACATTGTCAATATAAATAATGATTTTTCATAAAATCATCCTGGTTCCCCAGCCACAAAAGTTCTAGGTCTAGTTTCAGATCTCATACTAGCCCATGCAAGAGATCCTTGAGATCCCAGAGATGGATATGGAAATGCCCGCAGTCATGGACCCTGTCCCTTATCCCATTTCCATAGCAAAGGAGTCTTGAGATATGTGAGTAACTATCTTTGCTCGATGGTTGTCTCATGGTACTAGGGTTATAGCAGTATAGTAGTATCTGGGCATATAGTATCCCCAATTATATCT
Organism: Platanthera zijinensis; assembly: GCA_039513925.1. NCBI lineage: Eukaryota > Viridiplantae > Streptophyta > Magnoliopsida > Asparagales > Orchidaceae > Platanthera > Platanthera zijinensis. The sequence continues at coordinate 70,264,027 of CM077091.1, forward strand.
AAAGCGGTATGTCAATTTAGATAGACTCTCTCCCTCCTTTTGCCCTATTTTTTTCTATGGTGGCCTGTCATCTTTGTTATTAGTTAGAGGGAAGGACTTGTCTTCATCCTACTCTTTTCCTTTATAGTACACCTCTTGATCTTTTCATTATGTACATATATGGTTGTGTTTGGAATTCATCTTTTCTACTATTTTCTTTTATAGTTTGGTATCATTGTGATGCGATGATTACTCACCTTTGGGAGTAACTGTCATACGGCGAAGGTTAGCTTATTTTACTAAGACTGATGTATGATAACTTCTCTAGGCTTAAGAATCTCCTCGGTCATGTCCAATTACTGGTAGGGGGTTCCTATATAAATGCCTAAAAATGTTTTCAAAACTCCTATTATCAATTTCAGTTAGTTAATCGGCTAGAGAGTTGGATGCACTTCTAAACTCAAGTTTTGTGTCCATTCAATGCCTTAATATGTTCTAAAAATTTGAAATAAATACTTAATATATTGTTGCAGCTACATAAATCAACTTATATTGAACTTTATATTAAAAAATTTTAAATTGATTCCAGTTTTATCTTCAAATGTTTATATAGAAATCCTTTAGAACCTGTATCCTTATTAGGGGAGCAATTTTTTTTGAGTTCTCATTATCCTTATAACATTAGGTTTTTAAAATATTTTTATAATTTGAATTTTTTTCAAACTCATTTATAGGATAATGTAATGATATGAAATGACGTTCTCCAAATATGAAGTAAATATATGGTGGTGACTGTAGTGTTATAGGGGGAAGACCATCAAACATAGTGTTCTTAAATTTAAGTGTTAGTGGTTGTGAAGGTCAACGATACCAAATAGATGTAAACCTAGTTGGGTTTACAAATATTAAATGTTTTTATGCTAAACATATTTTATTTAGTTTGAAATAAAATTAGGGTTTTGAAAAATATGTTGATTTTAATTTTGAAACCACGAGGGGCCGAGTGGCCAAATCGAAGCCTTCATGCGTAGCACTACTCTTAACATTAAATTTTTTCGAGATCGTTATTCGTTATTTAGAAAATCTCGTTGGCGCATATCAGTTCAAACCGTATCGAGATTTTTACAATCACAAACATAAATAATAGGAAAAAAATTATGGAATTAAATGGAAATTAAGATAGCTAGAATGTCGAAGGCAAGCTCAAATTATTTAGGTGAAAAGCATAAATTTAAGCTAGAAAATCAAAGCAAGAGAATAGAGATTATTTTAGAGGAGGCTAGCCCTGCACAAATTCACGGAGAACTATTGCCCACATCTAAATTGCCTTTGACTGAAGTAAGAATAAAGTGATGTCGATAGCTAAATAATCCAAATATCGGGTAAAACATATCGAGTTCCAGCGAGTAACGGAGGTTGGAAGGGCAGTAGCAGGGGGCTTTAATCCGAAAAAAGAGCACGTTGAAATCAACGATGGAATTGGGGGATAGTTCATCTGTAGAGAGGATTCGGCAACCAAAGGATTAGGCGGATGATAGAAATGGGCTGTTATGGGTTGGGGAGTGAATGACATTGAAGGATTGCGAGATGTTTTGGCGTGCGGCTATCCGGGGACGAGAGGTACATACAAGAAAGAGCATCAAATAAATAATTCGATTCCTACTCTCTGAATTAGCCTTTGTCTTTCCACTATCATTTTTAATACATCAGCACAGATGTACTTCGAGTAATAAATATTGCTTTAATTGGCCTTGATTAATCAATCATAATTTCCTATTTATAAGAACAATATCTTAGACCTGCTCCTCCAATAATACCACAAGATTGGCATGAAATACTAATGCTATTTTAAAAGAAATAAGTTATTTCCTGCACTAATTTTATGTGTTTCCTAAACTAACCTAAGCTTTCCTTTAACATCTAACTACCAAAATTATCAAACTTTTTCATTTCAGATCTCATCGGACGGTCAACCCGAAGAGACGAACAATTTAAAATTAAAGTAGGTGCATGAAAAAAATAGACGATAATAAATGAAAGCTGAAAAATTTAAAATGTACAACTTATGTTGCGACGAAGGATGCAACAAAGTTCCAACTCAATAAGAGTTTGACTTCACTATCAAGTTGGTGTTAGATGTGAAATATGTGTCATGCTCGTCGTACCTTGTAGCACAAAAAGGGATGGCAGAATTAAAAGTTTAGCTATAAGAGTTACTAGAGCAACACTATGTACGTCCAACTATGTCTCATTTGAGTGCACCGGTATTTTTTGTGAAGAAAAAGGATGGAAGCTTCCGTCTATATATCGATTACAGTGAACTGAATAAGCTTACAGAGAAGAACATATATCTGATTCCACGAATCGATGATTTATTTGATCAGCTTGTTAAATAAACTGTATACTCAAAGATGGATTTGATGTCCAGTTATTATCAAATGACAATTATATAACGTGATATTCCCAGATAGTGTTTAGTACGTGTTATGGTCATTATGATCTTATCGTGTTGTGAATTGGGCTACCAATTGCGCCATGGATATTGATGGATCTGATGCACAAAACCTTTCAAGTGTACTTGGACCGATATTTGATCCTATTTATAGATGATATAGTGGTGTGCTCTCTATTAGAAGAGGATCATGCGAACCATTTGAGTTTTGTTTTGCATACCCTAAGGAGGAGTTAGCTCTATGCCAAGTTCTCTAAGTGTGAGTGTTGGCTATCATCAGTGGCATTCTTTGGCCATGTGGTTAGAGGAGAGGGTATTACTGTGGATCCAAAAAAGATAGTTACGATAAAGGAGTGGCCTATTTTGACTTTTGTGGCGGAGGTCAGGTGTTTTCTTTAACTTGCGGGCTACTATAGGCGCTTCGTATAGAAATTTTCACAGATATCTCTACCTCACAATACCTTGATGAGGAAGGATCTGAATTCGTTTGGACGTCGGAGTGTGCGTGAGCTTTTGAAGAGTCGTTTGACCATAATGCCTATTTTGCATTCGCCATGTGGTATAGAAGTCTATGAGATTTATAGTCATGCCTCAGGGATCCGCTTAGGCTGCTTTCTTCTTCAATTAAAGAAGGTTATTTCATATGGCTCTCGACATCTGAATGTGCATGAAACAAACTATCCAGACCACGACTTGGAGTTGGGGGCTATGATATTTGCCCTTAAGATGTAGCGAAGTTACTTATATGGTGTAAAGATTGCTATCTTTATGGACCACAAGAGCCTGAAATATCTGTGGAATCAACAAATATGAATATGCGATAGAGGAGGTTGATAGAGATCCTTGGGGATGACACCTTCGAGATACAATACAATCCTAGGAAGGGAATGTTATCGCAGATACGTTAAGTTGCAGGACACTAGCTTCTGCAAATTGGATATAGATGAATGATGAGCATTGAAAGTATCTAGTGTCAACCTAAATCACCTAGAGGGGGTGGAAATGTGGGTTCTGCTTCTTTTTATGGAATAAAAATAACTAAAAAATAAACACATAGAAATACAAAGATTTATAGTGGTTTCCCGAGTTGAGTACGTCCACTGTCCCGCCTCGCCTATCTACCATAAAAGGCTAGATTCAGCTACGTCGCCTTTATCTCAGATTGAAAACAATCTTACATCTCAGAGCCTCAACTCCTACAACTCGGAGGCATTGCTCCTATAACTCAGAGAACAACCTCTCCTACCACTCGGAGTACAATCTCTCCTACAACTCGATCCTAAAATATTGATCTAAAACTCGGAGGGAAAACCTCCTATAATATCGTATTAGGATTTACAATAATAGATTAAAGCTAATATTCTATAGTTCTTAACACTTTTGTCTTCCTTTCCTATGGAAAGTGAAACTTTAAAATCTTATGGAGAAAGAAAATTTGAAATATTGAAGGCTCGATCTGTACAAGGAATCCAATAAATCTGAATGAATCTTCAACCTTTTGAGATTGGAGATCTAGTCAACACTTGTAGAAGATGATCGGATCGTGCTTCGTTTACGTCGGTTGAGAGAGATTTGCAAAAATACGAGAATGATAGCCGACGAATGTCTTTTTAGAAAGTCTCGATTTCAGCGTATATGCACGATTAGGGTTTCCTGAAATACACCATACATATATATATAAAACCTTCTTGTTTAACGACAAGAAACATCAATCCATATTGAGAGATCTAGAAATTACTATACATAGTAATCCGGATAAACCGAGCCAGAAATTTGGCAAAAGAAGAAATAACCCTAAGAATAATTCGTTGAGTATCGTCAAGTGTATACGGGTATACTCGTCAAAACACTTAGAAACTCGACGAAATTTACTTGGACATTTCCAGCCAAATCGATCATGTAACTCAACGCTTGGCAGAAGAGATAATCGACAAATTTGACGAGTACCAGCTAGTATACTCAGTGAATTCGACGAGTATCGACTAGCTGACTCGATATTGTTTAAGTTATATTTGACGAATATCACTTAGAGAAATCCAGAGAAGTAAAACCGAGATTACTCGAAAAATTTATCGTGTATCGACATGTATATTTGACGAATTCGACGAGTATTGATAGACACACTCTACGAATTCGACGTGTATATACGAAGATACTCGACGACTTTTACTTAACTGATTTCCAGGAATTGAGAGATTAGTCCTAAAGTAAATATGACAAATTAGACGAGTTCCAGAATGCATACTGGCTGAATTTGACGAGTATTCATGAGTATACTACACGAATTCGACGAGTATCCGTTACTATACTTGATGAATTTTACTTAGAGAAAATCTTCTCTTTTGAAAGTCACAACTTGATCTTCTTGGATTCTTCTAATGTACATGAATCAAAGTACACCGCAATAGAGAGATTACATGTGATTCAAAACCTTTGCCTACACAATGAGGGATTACATTGTATAGTTCTTTGTTTAAAAAACCACTATAACCTGACATTGGGTTGTACTTAGCAATATCATCCTACAAGCACATAACTAGAAAACAACATCAAAAACAAACTGAATTTATCTTAGTTCAAGGGACACGTCTTCAAATCAGAGTTATTGCTGATACAAAAACCAACATTCTCCCCCTACTTAAAAAAGTAAGAACCCTACAAACTAAGGTTAATTTTACACACAATAATCTTAAAATATGAAAAGGAAAGAACATATAAAATTAAGAAATAATATCATTCCCAGTCAAAACATTAAAATATATATATTGTTAAAAGTAGCGAGCAAAAGACTAGAGTAGCGAACAAATGACTAAAAAACAAGCCAGAACTTTGAATAATTGAAATTTTTATTATCCAAAAGATATCATTTACAAATGTATTGCCTCCCTTTTATAGAATGGAGGAGAGAGGATAGAATACAAACTAATAATATGGGACTAAAGCTATACAACAGTTCCGAGCGGTTAGAACAACAGACCGGAACAAGCCGCGCGGTTAGATAATATTCTAACCGCCCGGCAATACCAGAAGCAGGAGAGAGATGCGGTTGGAGACCGTTAGACTGCCCGGTTTCCAAGCCGCCGGAGATGAACCGTCAGACCGCTAGACACCACAGTAACAGTCTGGATATCAACCCGCCAGACACAAACCGCCAGACCGCCCGGTCTACAACCCACCAGGCTCAAACCGCCAGACCGCTCGGTCTCATACTTCGACACTCCCCCTCAAACTGGAGTATAGATATCAATCATGCCCAAGTTGTCACAGATATGGAAGAAGGAAGTAGAAACCGGCTTGGTGAAGATATCTGCCAACTCTTTGTCAAAGGTGACGAAAGGAGTGCAAATCTGTCTCTTCAAGACCTCTTCACGGATGAAATGGCCGTCGACCTCTATATGTTTCATTCTCTCATGGAAGACCGGATTTTTGGATATGTATATAGCGGCCTTGTTGTCACAGAACATAGGCAGAGGATAGTCGTAGACCTCTCCTAGGTCAAGCATGAGAGCTCGCAACCATTTTAACTCACACGTGGTTGACGCCATACTCCGGTATTCGGCTTCTGCACTGGACCTTGAGACAATAGACTGCTTCTTGCTCTTCCAGCTCACAAGATTACCTCCAACAAATATGAAAAAACCCGATGTAGCTTTACGGTCACCTTTATCATCTGCATAGCTTGAGTCTGAGTAGGCTTCAACTCTCAGATGACCATGCTTCTGAAAGAGTAGCCCTTTTCCTGGTGCAGCTTTGACGTACTCTAATATCTTCAAGGCAGACTGAAGATGACATTCCCTGGGAGATTGCATGAACTGATTGACCTTGCCTACAGTATAGGCGATGTCGGGTCTGGTCACCGTGAGATAAATGAGTTTGCCCACCAGACGTCTATACCTGGTGGCATCAGATATAAGAGGTGAGTCATCTGTCCAGGTTTTGTCCTCTCTAGTGGCCATGGGATACCTGGCCGGTTTGGCACCAGTCAATCGTGCCTCTTGTAGAAGATCAAGAGCATACTTCCGTTGGGAGAGAACCAACGAGTCAGGATTCCGAGAGATTTCTATCCAAAAAAAATATTTCGGGGAGCCCATATCCTTCGTGACTAAGTGTTGACGGAGGTGTTTCTTTGTCAAGTCCACCCTAGCCTGGTCATCGCCGGTAAGAAGAATATCATCCACATACACCGCCAAAACCACAAGGCCCGATGCGGTTTTGCGAATAAACAATGAGTGATCGGCTGAACTTCTTGTAAAGACAATGGCAGCCACAATGCCACTAAACTTGTCGAACCATGCCCGAGGGCTCTGCTTTATGCCGTAGATGGCCTTCTTCAACTAGCATACTCGTGTCTCCCCCTGAGCAACAAACATAGGAGGTTGCTCCATATAGACATCCTCCTAAAGATCCCCATACAGAAAAGCATTCTTGACATCAAGCTGGGAAATAGCCCACACCCTGTTGACGGCCACTAAATGAAGAACCCGGATGGTGCTGAGGTGAGCAACCGGGGAGAAAGTATCAAAGTAGTCAACTCCATAAGTCTGAGTAAATCCTTTGGCCACCAGCCGGGCTTTGCAACGATCCACAGTGCCGTCGGGGCGAAACTTCACAACGAGCACCCAGCGGTAGCCAACCACATCAGTACCTATTGGTGGAGGAACAAGGGTCCAGGTACCCCTTTCATTGAGAGTGGCGATTTCCCCATCCATGGCAGATTTCCAATGAGGAATAACAAGAGCCTCTTGGTAAGTGCGGGGTGTTGTAGTAGCCGAGATAGCCAAAGCAAAGCACCTGCGAGAAGGAGTAAGCCGATCATAGGAAACAACAGCTGCAAGCGGGTGTTGGGTACACGCCCGCACCCCTTTGTGAAGAGCAATGGGAAGATCCAGGTCGTCTTGTGCCTCAGGGACCGGAGCGTCCGTGGCTGAGAAAGCTGGACCGGGACTAGAGAGAGACGGCTGCGGAGAAGAAGGTGGGGGTATAATAGAGAGAAGAAGACGGAGGAGGAGATGATATAGGAGGGGAGACGTCGATCTGTGTGGAAGGATCACTGAGAGATGGTGGAGAGTAAGAGACCGCAGGAGGAAGCGGGGATGGAGAAGAAAAGTAGGATGCATTTTCGAAGAAGGTGACGTCTGCGGAAACAAACTGTTTGCGCAGAACGGGGTCAAAACAACAATAGCCTTTTTGAGTGGTCGAATATCCCAAAAAGACACATTTTGTGGAATGGGGGGAAAGCTTGTCACGAGTAGCAGACGGAGCATGCACAAAGGCCGTACACCCAAAGATACGGAGAGGAAGAGGAAAGGGTTCCTTGCCCGGGTAGAGAATGGAGAAGGGGGTCTTTCCGTGGAGAACCGAAGAGGGAATGTGATTGATGAGATAGCAGGCAAGAAGAACAGCATAGCCCCAGTAGGAGCGAGGCACCTGCATCTGCGTCATTAGAGTGCGAGCAATATCAAGGAGGTGATGGTTTTTACGCTCCGCCACCCCATTTTGTTGGGAGGTGTAAACACAGCTGGTCTGATGAATAAGACCATGTTGCATACAAAAAGAGGAAAACTCATGACTGAGATATTCTTTTGCATTATCAGAGCGCAGTACTTTATTATATAAAGAAAACTGAGTTTGAATCATATAGTAAAAAGATTGCATACAGATAATAGTTCAAAGCTATCTTTTAAAAGATACACCCAGGTACATCTAGAGAAATCATCAATAAAGGTTACAAAGTAAGAACTACCCCGACCAACGGTGAGAGTAGGAGCAGGACCCCAGACATCAGAATGAATGAGATCAAAAGGGCGGGAGGAACCACGACCTTGCTTCAGCGGGAAGGAGGAGCGATGATGTTTGCCAAGCAAACACGCATCACAGTTGAGCGGAGGACTGGTCTAAGGTAAGTGGGGAAGAAGCTGACGAAGAATCCGAAGAGGAGGATGTCCAAGGCGAAGATGCCATTGAAGAAGATCAGTAGACGTGGAAGAGAAGGCGGACAGAGCGGAAACATTGTCGAGGAAGTAGAGGCCGCCACTCTCAGTCCCAGTAGCAATCGTCCGTTGGGTCCTCGGGTCCTAAAAACAACAAGAAGTAGGAGTAAATAATACGGAGCACTGAAGTTGCTTGCATAAGGTAGTAACCGAGAGTAAATTGCAAGGGAACTTTGGGACATAGAGAGTGTACACTAAGCGAAGCGACGGAGTGACTTGAACCATGCCCGTCCCATGAACCGGGGAAGGGGAACCATCGGCAATAAGAACCGAGGGTAACCGATCATGCGTCTCTAGGAGAGAGAAGCAATGAGGGTTTCCGGTCATGTGATTTGTAGCACCAGAGTCAATCAGCCATTTACCTTGGGTAACGACGTATGCACTACCTGAGGTCGTGGCCACAGAAGCAGATGGCCGAGAGGAGGCGGAGGTTGAGGAAGAAGTATCACCGGAAGGACGAAGATGGGGATGTTTCTGCCAGCAGCGATCAACAGAGTGGCTGGTACGACCACAGTGAGAGCAGAGAAACCTTGACGTACCGCGCATGCCAGACTGGCTGCGGCCACTATTGCCACCCCACTGAGCCTGGTGAGCATAGGAGTCCTGTGGAGGAGGGGTGGACAATAGAGGATGTTGGAGCAGGGAAGTGACAGCGGCGATGCGAGCTGCGGTGGCATCCAAGGTGGGAGAGTCTGCTTCGCCCAAGATCTACTGGCGGATCATATCAAATGACTCAGGGAGTGGTAGAAGATAATAAACAACCAGGAGTTCTTGGAAGTGTTTGTGCTGCTCGGCCAAGTCCGCGGAGAAAGGGCGATTCTGGAGGATTTCAGCTCCAAGAGCCTGAACTTGCTGATAAGCCGCAGCAGGAGACATGGAAGGGCGAGCGAAGAGATTCACATAGAGAGTATAAATGCGGGATGTCTGAGCCCCCTTCGAGTAGAGAACAGCAAGGTGAAGCCACGCGGTCTTAACCGTCTCATCATGGCGTATGATAGGAAGACATTCATCAGAGAGGCTGTTAGGCAACCACGTACGGACAAGCGCATCACTGGCATCCCTGTCATCAAATTCAGCAGAGTCTGGAGGAGGAGGGTCATCAGTGAGATGATGACGTTTGCGCTGAGAGCGAAGAAGAAAGGTGAAAGAAACGCTCCAATCCGGATAGTTGGAGCCAACAAGTTTAGAAACCGTGCCAAGGTTGCCAGAGGAAGTAGGATGCGGAGCCGGAGTGGCGATAGGAGTAGTGTTAGTGGAGGTTTCAGAAAGAGCCATAGGAGAAAACAACAAGAAGCAGCACGGATAGGAAGAAGAGGGGCTGCGGCGGTCACGATGTCAAACACCAGCGGCCAGAGAAGCCACGACCAAGCCGCAGATCCAAGCAGGAAAAGAAGTCGAATTGCTAGAAGATAGTCCGCGCGAACAGAAGGGAGGAACAAATAAGGCGAATAAGGCAGCAGGTCGCAGCAATCAAAGTAACATGTCGCTGTGACCGATAGGCAAGACAGGGTGCAAGCAGGCGGAAGAGACAAGACGCACGGACAGGTCGCAAGTAGGCGGAAGGGATAAACTGCGAGAATAGGTCGCGAGAATCAGCAGGAGAAGATCGAGTCCTCTGATACCATGTTAAAAGTAGCGAGCAAATGACTAGAGTAGCGAACAAACGACTAGAAAACAAGCCAGAACTTTGAATAATTGAAATTTTTATTATCCAAAAAGATATCATTTACAAAGGTATGGACACCCTTTTATAGAATGGAGGAGAGAGGATAGAATACAAACTAACAATATGGGACTAAAGCTATACAATAGTTCCGAGCAGCTAGAACAACAGACTGGAACAAGCCGCGCGGTTAGACAATATTCTAACCGCCCGGCAATACCAGAAGCAGGAGAGATATGCGGTTGGAGACCGTTAGACCGCCCGGTTTCCAAGCCGCCGGAGATGAACCGTCAGACCGCTAGACACCACAGCAACAATCTGGATATCAACCCGCCGGACACAAACCGCCGGACCGCCCGATCTACAACCCGCCAGGCTCAATCCGCCAGATATTTATATATAATAATTCTATATGGCACATACAATATAAACGCCCATTAACTGAAAAACAAATCAAGCAAGTTTTCCCTGGCTTTTCTGATTTTTTCTGTCTAAATAAGCTTTTGCCTTTGCATAGTACTTTTGCGGGGTTGGAGGAGCAACTTGATCATCGTATCTGTACTTCTTGAAATGTAGTCTTCTTTTAGCATTTGCAACCTCATGTTTCTAACACTCCTCCCTGCTATAGTAATCCCATCTATTCACATTAGCAAAGTCGATGAGTTTGAAGGTGTCTAGGATAATGCTCTTGGATGTAGGACTCCAAACATCAGCTATTTCTCTGATTGGCTCAGTCCTAACGGCTGATGAGCCTTCACCATATCTTCTTCTTTTAAAAGCTGGAGGAGATAAGTCTTTAACTATTTCAATTTCTTGTTCAAAAGAAGTAGATTGATTTAAAGATTATAACCCATGTTGAGTTTACAACTGAGCATGCTGAACAAAGTCTTTACCGGGATCTAGCATCACCTATTCAGGCATTCTGGATTCAGCTGCCACTTAAAATAGCTCTCTATGTAGCCAGTTAAAGTTATCATAACAGTATATGTTTGTAGCCTTGAACTGATCATTCATTGATTCTTCCAGCGCATTAACCTTAGTTTTTTGTGCTTCCTCCCCTTTTCTGACTTATTCTAGCACTTTAGCTGTAATAGCATTACTATAATAGACCATTTTGTCTTCAAAGTATTTCATCCCTTCATTTTGGGCATGTATAATGATCTTAGCATTCTCTTCAACATTTTGGAGAATAGTGAGGTTGCTTTATAACCAAGCCATCATATGAACAATAATGATAGACCGGGGATTGTGTACAACCCCATATTCGTGCCGAAGAGAATGCTAAGATCATTATTGCCCTCCGCCTGAGTTTTATCCAATCCTTAAAGATGCATCCTAATCATGCCGAAAAACCGCTCTTGGATGAACTTCAGGTCCGCGCCAACTATGCCAAAGTTTCCCCATGGCTGGTGGGCAAGAGGACATCTAGCGAGAAGAGCGATGCCAAGAGGCCATCTGGTGAGAAGCCGTCTGGTGAGACCTCCCACCCAAAGAAGAAGAAGAAAGCCAAGTCGGTTAGGCGAGATCACTCCAAAGAGAACCGAGCCTCGCCTACACCGACCCCTAACCACGATGTGAACACCTCTTCCTTCCCGGATTTACTTTTTTTGCCTCAGTCATTAACGTGAACTTTTAAAGAGTTGATACGAGGTTGTGTACTTATGTATCACTCTTCTCACAGGGGACGGTGCCGAAGGGTTTCGCCAACTCCCTTCCGACAGACACCTTAGGGGTTATCTCTGTGACTACTTCGGCCGATCTCCCAAGCATTCCTGGTATTTTATCCCTTTGCTGGTGTGGCTTCCGCTTTAAATAATCTGCTTTTACCTTTTGCTGACCATGCTTCTTCTCGATGCTCCTGTCCTTGGGAACCTGAACCTTGTTGACCCGAGGCCTAGAGCTTCTGCTCCTGAAAATACCGTCAACCAAGCGGCCAACCCTGCACCCACAGCCATAGGGTATGCCACTAAATCATTGGCTCCCACGCCAGAATCACAGCGTTTGGCAGAAAAGGGTGCCTTCATTACCCTACTGACGGAGGCCGAGACCTAGGAGCTTCGGACATTTCGCCATAGGCAGGGCAAGCCGCTTCACCTGCTTTTTGGAAAGAGTCCTGAGGGGCTGCCCGACCCTTCATGCCAAACTCCGACGGAAAGCCCCCGCCACACCTCAGGTATGCGGGAACCTACCATTGACCCTTTTGCTCCTCTTACGAGCTGACCAACTGTCCTCTAGGTCCAAAGGTGTAGGGAGAGGAGGGTGAAGAAGAAGAAGGAGAAGAAGTTGAAGATGAAGAGGAGGAAGAAGAAGACAATGGGAAGACTCGCCCCTTCCCACTTCTGGCGAAATGGAGGAATTCCTTAAGGCCTCCGAGCGTGGTAAGACGCGGTGATAGAGGATTGCGTCAGTCTTGTCAAAGCTTGTGCGGCGCCAGTGAGCCAACTCCACGAAGATGAAGATAATCCATGAGATGATGGAATGACGGCTGGCAATCGTCGAGCAGGAATGCGCCTACCATAATGGCAAGGCGGAAGCCTGGGACACGCTTTTCACAGAGACCTCCTCTGGAAGATACGTCCCGCGGACTCGAGATCAGATCTTCCTTGCCAACCATGGGCTGACAACCCTGATAGCCTTCTTCAATCCGCGATGCCTCCAAGGCCATGGATATGAGATTGGGGTCTCTAGCAATGGGAACCATACTGAGCCTCGCGGGTTCCGCCTCTTATTTCCCCAACCCGCCCGACCTACCCTTCTCACTTTGTACCCCTTGCGCCGCGTTGTGATGATCAATTGCTATTATTATTTTTTACTATTGTTATTTTGCGGCTCTCGCTCAGAGAGAGATCCTCTATATTTATGCTTGCTTTATATTTTCACATCTGATGCTTTGCAAATGCTTGACTCTTGCGCCCGGCTCAATACTTTTCGTACATTGTGAATGTTTGCCTTCTCTCTAGCCCTCCCGGGAGGTTCTCGCTTCTTGCAAATCAAAGGAGAGCCGACTAGCTAGAATGGAAATTGAGGAGTCAAAACGTCGGGATTTCCGACCTGTTGATCGTCTCCCCACCATTTTTTTCTTTTTAGGAAAAACACATAATTACCGTATCTTGTATAAATAGGCCGATCCACCTACTATATTTCTTTCTCTGCATTTACTTCCTTGATCCCTATCCCTTCTTTCTCCTGACCATTCATCTCTGCGGCAAAAGGCTCTCCACTCTCCAATCTTTTCTCCCTTCTCGCCTTCTCTTCAAAATGCCTGGTGAAGGTGAAGCAAGCTCCAAGTGCGCGCAAACCTTCTTGGACAACACCTTCCCCTCCTACCAGGTCTCACATGCCAATTTCCTTACAGTCAACGAGAACTTCATCCCACCAGGGCTCATTGCACAAAACCTTAGGAATGACAATAGGGTTAACCTCGTGTCGGAAGGGGAGCTCGCCATCCCCTTGGAGCACTTTTAGGTTGGCTTCCGCCTCCCCCTCTTGCCGGAGGTGCGTCAGGCCCTACGCGATTATGGGGTAGTGCCGGCCCAGCTCAAACACAATTCCATCTCCCTCCTAATGGATTTCTCCTGCTATATGCAGACGGAAAGGATCGAGTTCAACCTATCGATCTTCTAGAAGATTTTCAACTTTCGGGCCAAGAAAGGGTCGGTCTTCATCTCTGGCCAGTCGGTGAAGACTGCGGGTCTCGCTAACAAACATAATCACTTCGTAGAGAGGTTTATATTCATCTCAGGGGCCTTCGCCAATATCCCTCTCGTGCCCATTCAATTCGACGACACAACCAATATGCCTCCCATCATCGGGGAGCGAGAGGGCGCCCTTGTCGAGTTCTTTGGGTCGAAATCTATCGACGTTCCCTTCCTTCGGCCCGTCCTAGATTCTCTCCTACCGGTACCCCTAGCGAAGTTAATATCTCGGACTAAACTTGCAACCTTTCTAATCGAGGTATAAGGCTAACTAACTATGAGTCTCGTAGGTGAGCGATAAATCCCCCTCCACCAGCCTTTTGACGAGGACAGGGAACTCACCGACCCCTTGGATCTCGCCAAGTCTGCCGCTACCACCTGCCAAGAGAATATATGATCCTCTACAACACAAAGTGTCCAAAAGCGGAAAGTAAACTCCCTTCATGCCCCTCCACCCAAAAAACATGACTATTGGCACCGGACAAGGGCAAAGCCTTTCGTCATCTTCCGCCGAGGTCCCCTCCGAGACCCCACCAATTTCAAGCGATACGGGCATTGATGGGCCTACCGCAGAGACCCCCGCCAAGACCCAGCGCAAGCTGGTGCCGAAAGTGCACAAGAATTGTTGCTTCGGAGAGAAGTTCCTAGACGCGGAAGCCCATCGCTGGATCTAGTGGGACCATACCACCAACCGCATCGCGGTTTCCATACTCCTCTCCTCCTGGAGAGAGCGAGACATAATCACTGGCAATGCCTTTATGCTGGTTTATAGGCTCTATGCTCGGGAGGACGCCTCTATATTCGATTGCATGACTACCCGAGCCCCTATCTATGACGCTGCCCAGGACGAACTTCACGCGGTCCAGCTCTCGCATATGGCTGGGCGGTGCTCCATAACCATCGAGCGCAATCTTGTTGACATGCTCAAGTTAAGGGATGCCGCTGCAGCTGAATTGGCCACCATAAAGTCCGATTTGGTGGTTGCCCAGCAAATTCTTGCCTCTCGCCCGACCACCGAGGTATGTGAGACTCTTAAATATCTCTCTCCCTCTTAATATTTACACTTTTTGCTTATCATAACCATCCCACAGGATTTCGAACAAGTTTAGTTGTCACGCGCGAGGGTGGTTGGAGTCGAATGTGAGAATCAGCTGCTGCAGGCTGAGATGAAGCTCTTAGAGAAGGCCCTGGCCCTGGTCTAGCCGTCGTTGTAGGAAAGAGTCGAGCACCATCAATATTTCGCATACGATCTCGACGTCATAATTCAGGAGAATGCATAAGCCACCACCAAGATGGTCATCGAGGTGCTATAGGAATCAGAGCTTTATAACAAAGGAGGAGAGACCCTCACGGTGAGATGGATCCATCCCTTGTTTTTTGAGCTTGTACCCAAGCTTGCGGGAGAGGACCACTCTCCAACCAACGATGCGGCGGAGTTGGTCCTAAACGAAGAATCTTGCGGCCGCACACCCGGCTAGTCCTCCAGCTATACCCCTAGCAGAACCTCCGATGGGACCTCCAGCGGAACATCTGGCAGAACCCCCAGCAAGTCTGTGCAATAGCTTCCGCATTTTTGATTTTTCATTGTAATCTTACTTTTGCAAATTTATAAAACTATGTTTTATGCAAATTTTGTAAGAGCGAGATCTCCCAACCAATGCGGCCACTATTATTTTGTATTGAAAGATCTTCCTTTTCGCTGGAATGTTTATTACTTTTGCGTGACCCTAGGCTCTTAGGTGATAACCTCCGCCCGTTTGAAGAGCTGGCCAAGTAAAACATATCAGAATAGACCTGCCGAGTGTCTTGTCGAAAGGGGCCATCCCGAGAACCTTTCCGAGAGGTACTTGTCACAACCCGCATTTTCCCCTGAGGTTAAGAAGTATCAGAGTACGGGAAAACACGCGTTGTGATGCCACGTCCAGCAGGGGATAACTACAGACGCTCAAGCAACGCACTAAGATTTCAAATAACTAGTTTAGAAATAGAAGAAAACTAGTTTATTAAAATGCCGTATCCCTCGGCACAGTGGATCAGCTAGTCCACGATAGGAAAAAAAAAAATTTTGCAGCGGAAAATACCTTGATTTAGTTGATTTGCCATCCTAAATGAGTATAATGGCCCTCAAGGGACCACTTATGGTATGCACGACTCTTAAGGTGAGTATAGTATTTATATATGAAAGATATTATTTATGCTTAAAGAAGATAGTGCTTTAGTTTTGCAAATATTATATGCATGCGGTACATATAATATTTTAGGGTTATAAAATACCTAACAAGCAACCAAGCATAAAACCTTCCAAGAAGCAACTAAGCAAACCCAAGGGGGCAAAAAAACAGCAGTTTTAATTCATATCCAACAAAACAAGTAAGCAACCAGTGGGTGTCGACAACCCGACATGAATCTACCGGTGAGCGTGCATGTCTATAAAGAAAAGGAGAATAACTACCTCACTAGGTGAAAGATCTGCAACTCAGGTACCCTGGAGGCTACCAGCAAAACCCACTAGAGGGAAACTGCCGCTCCATCGGCTACAACCTGGACCTGAGGCATTCAAGAAAGAACACCTCAGCAAAGAAGTAATCAACAGAAAAGGAGCACTAGACTAAATAATAAAGAAGGGTTTACCAACCCGACAACAAAGTGCTAACAACAGAAGAAAAGACATGCCAGTAAGAAGGAAAAAAAATATTGCCAAAAAGAACAATAAAGGTAAATCACACCAAGTGTGAGCACAAAAGCTACCTGCTCTGCGGAAAGAACCAACCTGCAGAAGTAAAGCATCAGTATACTAGCAGGAAAAGACAAACGCAGGCAAAGGGAGAGCTAACCATCCTAACTTTGTGGGCAAATGACCAGGGTGTAAATAATAAGGGGCTGGGGTGGGTGGTAGTACCAGCACCAATGACCAGACCCCAAAATAAATACTCAAGGGTGAACACAACCAGTGGCATCCTTTTCGTACACACACCTAAACAAGTCGGCCCCATTGTCCAGACTTCGTGGTATCCACAGCTCAGAACACACAATTCACCCCTCAAGAGTCCAGAAAACACCCCCCTCCGGCCATAGTCCACGAGTCGGCATGCGAAAACTAGCTGAACACCCCAACATCCCCCTTAGGAAGGAAGAACTCCTCTAATAATCCTAAAGGAACACACATCCCAAGGCTAAAGTCTTAGCCCAAAAAAAACCATGGCATTGAGTGGGTGCACCACACTAAACGCCATAAGCCTAAAAGTCTAGGCATTGAGTGAGGTACACTCACTTAATGCTTTTGACTTAGGCAAAATTTTAAAACAAAGCCCACAACCCTCTCAATGCCTAGAGACAGAAAGTTGGAAATTAATTCCAACTCTCTCTCCTCCCTTCCCTACTCGACCTCAACAACAAAAATAACTTAGCCCACCACTTAAATAATACTAAAACCTAACTCCAGCTATAACCTGGACCCCAAACCGAGAATGAGAAAAAAAATAATAAAGAAGAAAAAAACAAAAAGGAAAACGAAGGTTCAATGTGGACGGTTTCCTAGAGCCGAGGAAGAGAAAGGGGCTGGATTAAGGGAAACGCTGGTGCTCCAGCTCCTAGAGGCAAGGGTAAACGGCTATCTACTACAATCTAACAAAGGTAAAAGGAAAAGATTAAAACTGCAAGGGCAAGGAGCCACTTGCCTTAATTCGGGCAAGGAGAAAAACCACTGGAACGCCAAGCTTGGTACTGGTGGCTCGGCCTGCAGCAAAACTAGCAACCTAGGAGCAAGATCCTAAGCTTTTAGAGAAGAAGAAACTGGAATCCCTAGCTCCAGTTGAAATCCCGAAATCTCAAAATACATACCTAGAAAACAAGCCCTCGGCGAGAGCAGCTCGAATACACCGTCGCTGGAAAGAAACGAGCCCTAAGCTAGCGGCCACCGCTGGCCAACGCTGCAGCACCTCTGCCCGAGCTCCTTACGTAGGAAGCTAGCAGGTTGCTTGGAAAAAGGGAAATGAAATAAAAAGACAGCTGGGTGCCTTTTAATATAATGGCCACCCAAGACTAAGATATAATAGAAAACTAAACTCACTCCACTCAAGCTATTAAAATAATCCTAAGCTTGTAATACTCAGCCACTAGCTACAGAAAATCTGCTACTCAACCCGCCAGCTATACATCACTTACATATTTATGTATATATATACATTTGTACTCAGCTAACAGGAATCTAGACACCCAGCTGACCCAACCCGAAGTTGTATGGCACAACTATATAAATATATACATAATTATATACTCTCAGCCTATCAGCTCCCAAGCAACCTGTACGGCTTGCTATTACCTAAGCTTACACATATAAAGGTACATGATTAGCTCACACTTAGCAAAAACTGAGCTCCACTAGCTAACTCAGGCAAAAAGCATAAATAAGACTTCGCATAAATCCTGGTACAAGCTCCAACCACTAAAAACAAAGCTTATAGTTTAGCACTTAAGCTAATAAATCCTGCTTATAACAAGCCACATGACACCAGCCACAATCATAAAGCAGCATAACATCACGTCAGAATGACGCGAAAAAATCAAAGATCTCGGATTCCGACAAAACTCGCACCGTAGCTAAACCACCAAGCTACGAAAAAAATAGCGAATTCAAAAACAACATCCGACGATCAAAACTCGGGCTATCACTACCCGAAGCCAAAATATAAGCATTCCCTAAGAGGCTCAGCCGAGTCACCACAACGGACTCCGGCTAGCTGGGGAATCTTGCAAACAGGCTACTAACAGGTCACTAAAGGTACCTAAAGAGCTAAGACCATACACTAATAATAGAAAAAGGCCGGAAACGCAACATCGTAATGCCAAACAATGATCAAACAAAATACAGAAAAAACCGGGGGCGTTATAGTACTTGTCAAGATCCCTGGCAAGAGGGCTATGGAGAGAGCCCGACCAAGACCCATGCCGAGAGGGTTATGCCAAGAGCCCTACCAAGACCCCCTTTCGCTAGTGTTCTGGGTTATTCCATCCATACTTTGGACTTAGTGTTTGCTGTGTGAGAACTTGTCTTCAAGAGCTTCGTGACTCCATCATGATTTCAACAGCTCTGTATGCTCGATGTGAGCCTGGTCGTCAGGTCGACCTGGGGTCACTTAACAAATAATTACTTTCTCCTTCCCCCCCCCATGTGAGCCTACTACCCTGCCAGCTAGTGAAAGCCCGACAACAGCCTAATTGTGGTCTTGCAAATTTCTCCCTTTTCATTTCCCCCAGGCGAGCCTTTGGACCTGCCAGCTAGTGAGAGCCTGGATAACGGGTCAACTCGAGGCCGAGTGCGCAATCAATCCCTGCCAGCTAATGAGAGCGGTAGCAGTTGGATCCTCTCGGGGTATTCCCTTACCCCCCCCCCCCAGGCTAGCCTTCAGACCTACCAACTAATGAGAGCCTGGATAGCGGGTTTACCCGGGGCTGAGTGAGCCTTCCAGCACTGCCTGCTAAAGAGAGCCTAAGCAGCGAGAACCTCTTGGGTTCTTGCTAACTTCTCCCCAGGCGAGCTTTCGGACCTGGAAACTTTTGAGAGCCTGGATAGCAGGTCTACCCAGGGTTGAGTGTGCCTTCCAGCCCTGCCAGCTAATGAGAGCCTGAGCAGCGGGATACTCTCGGGGTATTACTAACTTCTCCCCTTTTTCTTTCCCCCCAGGCGAGCCTTCGGACCTACCAGCTATTGAGAGCCTGGATAGCATGTCTACACGGGGCCGAGTGTACCTTCCAGCCCTGCCAGCCAATGAGAGCCTAAGTTGCGGGATCCTCTCGGGGTATTCTCTTAGCCTCCAAGAGAGGCTTCAGACCAGCTAGCTAATGAGAGCCTGGACACCGGGTCTACCCGGAGCCGAGTGCGCCTTCTAGCTATGCCAGCTAATGAGAGACTGAGCAGCGGGATCCTCTTGAGGTCTTACTAACTTCTCCCGTTTTCCTTTCCCCCCAAGCGAGGCTTCAGACCTGCCATCTAGTGAGATCCTTGACTGTGGGTCTTCCCGAGGCCTAGTGTGCCTTCTAGCCCTGCAAGCTATGGAGAGCTTGAGCTACGGGATCTTCTCGGGTGTATTCCCTTCCCCCCCCCCACCAGGTGAGTCTTCAGACCTGCCAGCTAATGAGAGTCTGGGCAGCGTGTCTACCCGGAGTCGAGTGCGCCTTCTAGCACTGCCAACTAATGAGAGCCTGAGCAGCGTGATCCACTCACGGTCTTGCTAAATTCTCCCCTTTTACTTTCCCCCCAGGCGAGCCTTCAGACCTGCCAGCTAGTAAGAGCCTGGATATAAGGTCTACCTGGGGCCGAGTGCGCCTTCCAGCTCTGCCAGCTAATTAGAGCCTGAGCAGCGGGATCCTTTCGGGGTATTCCCTTACCCCCTAGGAAAGCCTTCGGACCTGCTAGCTAATGAGAGCCTTGATAGTAGGTCTACCCTGGGCCGAGTGCGCCTTCCAGCCCTGCCAGCTTATGTGAGCCCGAGTAGCGGAATTCTCTCGGGGTCTTGCTAACTTCTCCCCACTCCTTCGGTCACCGAGCGAGCATATGACCCTGCCATCTTGATGAGAGACTGGACAGTGGGTCTATTAGGTGTCATGCGAAACTACAAACATTTCATAACCTATAAAGAAACTGTCTTTAGAATAACTATCAAAATAAGACATACAATCTTACCCATGCTAAGGATAAAAATGCTTCAGGTCATCGCCACTCCATGTATGACTCATAGATACCCCTTCCATATTCTGGAGGTAGTATCCACCTTACCCCAGGAATTTTTTCACAATGTAAGGCCCCTCCCAATTGGGGTTGAGTTTACGCACGGTAGCCGATCTTCCAGCACATTAACTTTTATTAGGACTAGATCTCCTTTGCAAATTGCTTGATCCTCACGCTCTTATTGAAGTACTTTGCCATCCGTCGCTTGACCTCCTCTTGACTGACGTTGGCTATGTCGTGAAGTTCCTCCATTATGTCCAATGAGAGTCGTAGCTCCTCCTCATTTCCTTCCCTCCATGGCTCGTCTCCTTTGCTGGTCGCCACAACTCGAGGGGAGTGAACCTCAAACTCCACAGGCAGGACCGCCTCACAACCATGCGAGAGCTTAAAAGTGGTCTCTCTAGTGGCTGTGTTCGGGGTTGTCTGTAGGGCCCACAATACAGAGGGGAGTTGCTCCACCTAACTCCCCCTCAAGTTCTCCACCTTCTTCTTTAGCAGGTTCACTATGATTTTGTTTGCCGCCTCAACCTAGCCGTTTTCCTAGGGTGGTAGACAGAGCCAAACCTGAGGTCGATCCCTAGCTGGGTACAGAAGCTAATGAACTCTTTTCTTGCGAACTATGGCCTATTGTCCGTGATAATGGCCTGAGGAAACCCATGCCTACAGATGATCTCTCCCCAGACGAAGTTCCTGATGACCTGGGAGGTTACCTTGGCGAACGCCTTTACTTCCAGCCACTTCGAGAAGTAATCTATCATGACTAGGAGGAACCTTATCTGCTCGCTGCTTGAGGGAAAGGTCCATGTAATTCCATCCGCCAAATGGAGAAAGGCCAAGACGCCGTGATGCATCGAAGAAGCTTAGCGGGCAGGAGATGGAGGGGGTCGTAAAATTGACACTTTTGGCACCTCCTTGCAAACTCTGCCGCATACTTCCTCAGGGTGGGCAAGAAGTATCCTTTCCTTACCACCCTTGCTTCTAACGTTCCACCCCCCGAATGGCTGCCATATTATCCGAAGTGTATTTCTTCCAAAATTCTTGGGACCTCTTCTTCTGCCACACATCACGCTAAAAGGCCTGATAGCATCTTTTGATGTAATCCCCCTTCATGCATAAGATAGTGAGCAACTTTATGCTGCCTTTGCCTCCTTGACCCCTTCGGGGAGGTTGCCTGTGGCGAAGACGGTCGACAAGGGATCCACCCATGATGGTCGCCGATCCACTTCCATCAGCTTGCCTTCCTCAATATCTGGATGAAATAACTCGGTCAAGGTCCCACCCCACAGGTCCGAACTTGGCCAATTGGTCAGCCGCTTCATTCTCCTCCCTGGGGATGTGCTATATTGAGGATGCTCGAAACCCCCCAATAATCACTCTCACCTTGGATAAGTACTTCTAGAGGGTAGGCTCCCAGGGTTCATATTGTACCCAGATCTGTGAGGCCACTACTACTGAATCCGTGAGCACTTCTACGTCGTGAACCCCGAGCTCCTTGGCCAACCTTAACCCGGCGATGATGTAATGTCCCGATTTGCACTAGGCCACTCGTGCGCACTTTTAATTCAGGAGAGATGACTTCGAATCATGGTGTGCTGGCAGATAGGCTTGCACCTGAGTGGGTAGAAGGTGTAGAATCCTCCTGAGAAGGACACAAGTAGTGATACGGGCATGTCGCTGCCCGTGTGGTGCCTTTGTATATTTTGTGTGATTGTCCCAGAGAAGGATACGGGTTAAGACACGGGTGTGTCCCTACCCGTGTGTGCCCAATCGAAGATTACCCGTTCCATGGTTAGTGAGCAGAGCTCGACAAAAATCGTGGAGCAGAGCTCGACGAAAATCTTCGAGCAGAGCTCGACGAATATCGTCGAGCAGAATTTATCGAACGCACAAAATCTGCCTTGGCAAATTTCGGGTCGTGTCCTTTCGAATTGACTCATTTAATATGATGATAAGCGGTCCAATATCAGGCCGACAAGTGGAAAGGCAGTTTCCCTAATAATCTCACTATAAAAATGGACATGAGAAAAACCTATCCTTATTTACCACTTTGTCGAGCCGTTGTCCCTTTTCAAACCGTCCCTATAAGAAACTATTGGGGAGGAATAGATTGCTGGAGTCGACCTTCTTTTCCGTGAAGAACGAACACCAACCAATGAGAAGAAGATGCTGCAAAGAAGTGTCACAAGATCCATGGCTGGGAACCTCGAAAATGCCGGAAATGAGGTGTGCTTCCTACCCCCTCCCTTGGTTCTAGATATCTAGTTATTCCTAGGAGAGATATCGACTCAAAAGAGTCTTGGTTTGTGAGAATAAGGCTTCTTAGAAGAGGCCATGCTAGGACTTGTGTCCTAGGAATTACAGTCTTCAACCTTTCCTCACTTCAAATGAAATTTAAGGACTGGTTTCATGAAGAGAAGTGGCCATATGACGGTGAATAAGGGAGGAGAAATTTTGTATGTTATTTTGAAGGTTTGGTTGGAGGAAGAAGACGAACCGATGATGTTTTATCTGCTTTTAAATGCGCGTAGAAATTTGTTTTCTACGTTCAGCATTCTTAGAGGCCATTTTCAGACATGATGCGCCCAAATCTGGGCTTTCAACTAAACACGAAAGTCGTATCCCTTGTAAATACCTTTCAAATGAGGGGTTACACGCCTTCACCGGATTCTGGTAGCCTCGGGAAACCCCGCTCGAAGTTGCAAAACAGTAATTATTCCTGCATATATAGTTCTCGTTTTGTTTTGAATCGGATTAGGGTTTCGTAGAGAGATTGTAGTACAGTAACGTTGATGTCTCGTTGAGTTAAGTTTATAAGTAATTGTGATAAAATTATGTTAAAGACATATGTTGGATAGATCCTTAATGAATAAATGATGTAGTAAAGTGCACATGATCGAGGTGATTTGGTGAAAGTTAGTGAACGGATGGATTGACGGGTTGGGATGGTAGGAATGAGTTAAATATGTGAATTGATGGGGATGCACTTGTTAATTTTAGTACATTGTATAATGATGAGGTTGACTTGAAGTTTGTTGTACCTAATTTGTAGTGATTGTGATAACCAAATGGTTGGTGAATACATGTAGAATTTCATTATGTTGACGATGAACCCTTGGTGTGCTTGGATGCGCGAAAATGTGGAAGGGTTCAAAGTACGTGTGTGATTGCCACAATAGAACTATGTATTGGTAAGGGGCTCAGTGTAGAGCTCTTGCGTGTTGTTGACCACGTAATGTGAATAATGAAAAGGGGACTCATTGTGGATCCCCGTATGTGATATGTGATGGTCGAAACACGGCTCTTTTTATTTGTGAAAGTGGAGGTTTTTATTTATAAAAAGAAGAGCGTTTTTGTTTTATTAGAAACCGAGTTTTAATGAGAGGGAGGCAAGTGCACCTATCGCGTGTAGTACAGGATATTCCGGTGTGGAATATCGGGGTCGTATTGTTCTCGGGGCCGGCTTAGCTAGATCTACTCTTTCCCTGAAATACCTATTATTCTACCGATAATTTTTGTAGTTTTTATATAAAAAGGAAAATGGCAAACATAAAAAAAAATATAATACAGAAAATGAAAGCAGAAAATAAAGTGCAGAAGGCCGATGAAGAACTTAGCGCGACGCTATCAAAAAGAGAATTGAACTAAAGTAAACTTTTAATAAAAAGAGATCCTAATTTTCAAATTAATTAAGGCGGAGACTCGGCCGTGGAGGTTCCATAAGAATGAGCTCACTTATCTCTAGGACTATCGCTCACCTGAACGCTAAGACTATTCGACCGATCGCTAGACCGACGAAGGATTCCTCTTAACGCCCGCATTACGCTGAGAACCCCGCTATTGGGTGGGGAACCCAATCCGGTAGAGTCGCGCGCCTCCTCTCTCGAGGGTTAGCGCGGAGCTCTCTTTACCCAAGGGCGATCGGTCCATACGTGCGGCCTCTCGGCGTTGCGTATGGATAACGGAAATAGGGCCCGCACATCGATATGCGGTCCTACGCGTCGTTAACCCGGGGCAAACCTTAAGAAATTTAATTAAATGGAAAACAGGACCTTTAATTATTTAAAGCTGCTTTATCTGTCCCAATGCTCTTCGATATTGAGGACTAAGGGCAGTTAGCCACTCATCGGAATGGGGACACTTACACTAGAAAGCAGAAAAGAAAGCTGTAAAAAAGCAGTAAAGGAAAGCTGAAAATTGCAAGTCCTACTCAAACGAGTAGGACTGAAGAAAGCAGTAAATGCGAATCCCGGCTCAAATGAGTGGGCGGGGGTAAATTTATACTCATACACACACACACTCTACAGAAATGAAACGCACTCACGCACTCTACTTGAAAAGTAAACACACGCACGCACACAAAGTTTTCCTACTCAAGTGAGTAGGAAGAAAATGAAAGCAGTAAAAAGACAAGTCCCACTCAAACGAGTGGGCGGGAAATGAAAGCAGAGCGCCATTTAACTCTTAACGAGTAGGCGGAAATAAATGCATACACACACACTCTACAGGAATTGAAATAAAGCTGTAAAATCTAACTCATACACGCACGCACACTTGCAAAAAAATAGGAAAAAAACAAAGTTGCTGAAAAATTAAAACAACTGCATTTCTACCGCTAGAATGCGGTAGAAATGCATAAAAAGTGAAAATAAAAATTAAACGGACAAAAAGTTTTGAAAATTAAAACGAAAAGCAAAGTGCTTGAAAAATTAAAACGACTGCATTTCTACCGCTAGAATGCGGTAGAAATGCATAAAAAGAGAAAATAAAAATTAAACGGAGCGAAAAGTTTTGCAAATAAACGCAAAATGGAAGTTGGCGAAAAATTAGAACAAGTGCATTTCTACCGCTAGAATGCGGTAGAAATGCATAAAAAGAGAAAATAAAAATAAACTAAAACTAAACGGGTGCGGAATATGAAAATAAAATGGGCAGCGTAACGGCTAGAAAATGCGATAAAATCCTAAATCTAACTAAGTTATAAAACATTAAAAGATAAAGCATAAAAAAAACACGAAAAAGAGAACGAAAAATTACTTAAGTTAGGGCGCATCCAAATGAGATTCATGCTAAGCAAGAGAGAAAATAAATTATTTTTATAAAATAAAAAGCTATTACAAACTAAGGGAGGGGGGAGAAAATTCTCTTACATAGCATGAAATCAAAATGGGCAGCACCTCCCCTAAGGAACTTGGACCAAAAAGTGGACAAGAATTGCATACAGCAGCTGCCTTTTTATAGGCAAAAATTCGGGTCGGTCACGCCCTAGGTCACGGGCGTGACAGGGGGGCGTGACAGTACTATTTATGAGCTTGATTGGTGATTTGACTGGAGGCTTGACTTCGGCTGAAAACGTGGCGGTCACGCCCAAGGTCACGGGCGTGACAGGGGGGCGTGACAGGGAGCTGGAGCTGTTGAGTTGACGGGAGCCTTGACTTCGAGGCAGCCCACGTGGCGGACACGGGCGTGACAAGCTTGTCACGGGCGTGACAGGGGGGCGTGACCCGGACAGCTGGCATCCGATGTCGGCAGCGTTGACGGTTGACGGAGAGTTGCGTGCCGACATCGACACGGGCGTGACGAGCCTTGGACACGGGCGTGACGGGGGCGTGTCGGGCTCGGAACATTGAAATTGTTAATTTTTACTGGCTGGTTGAGTTGAGAGCCTGACACGCCCGTGTCGGGGGTGACACGGGCGTGACAAGGTCGAAAATTATTTTTCTGCAAGAATTCAGAAAACAAAAAAGATAAATTAGAAATAAAAATTACAAAAAAGAAACAATTTATTAAATAAAACAAACTAAAAAATATAAAAATAAACAAAAATGACTTAAATAAAATACGAAAATATAGGTATATTTACAACTCATCAAATACCCCCATACTTAAGCTTTTGCTATTCCAGAGCAAAAGTTGGAGATGAACCTATAAGGAATTAAAAAGAATCCTAAATTTAACTAACGCTTGATTTAATTGTACGAAAAATTGAAGTGAATTTCCGGGGTTTCGGAATTAAATCTTAACTTATGAAAATGTTAAAATAGAGGAACTGTTTCAAAAAAATACTTCTAAATGGAAAAAAAGAAAGCGAAAATTATTTTTGTTAGATTAACAAAAATGGATTTGAATTATCGAAAAAACTTTAGCTACAAAGAAATTAATAGGAAATAATTCAATTTAAAAATTATGCTCTCAAAAAGTTTTAAATTAATTCTAGAATCAGGAAAATTGAATAAGTGGATTGACGGATATGAAGAAGGCTTGGATTTTTGAGGCGAGGTAATTTTTTCTCGAACCTCCACATTTTTTCTTTTTGGAATATTAGGAAAATAAAATCTTATTATCCTAACATTTTTTCTTTCTTCATAAATATAAATAAACCCAATGTATATGTATAGGGGTAATGAATTTTATCCTCTTACTCCGTAACATATAATCTTTTTAAAATATTGGGTGCCTATGTTTGCGGGACGAAATCTTATCCCCATTGACATAAGATCTTTTAAGGGTGAGTGTGGAATCATACTGATTTAAGGTATGAAAAAAAATGGATGGTTGAATTTTTTTATTTCAAAGAGAGAGCTAGAGTTTAATAAAAAATTTGAGAGCAACCTCTTTAATTTGGACGTTCCTACGTTTCTAAAAGCATAAGTAGAAATAATGTAAAATCCATGAATGTTATTTTCTAACATAAAAAAGTGCTTTTATTCAAAAAATCAGAAGTGAAAATGAGAAAAACAAGTTCCCTATAATAAGAAAAAGACATAAAAAATTCTTTAAAATCTTAACCCCAGAAATTTAAGTCTATCGAGCTACAATTAAAAAACGAATAGTAAATAAAGAATTAATTAAAATTCGCTTATAAATAAACTCGAAACGATTATTTTGGAGAGCAAAGAGGTTAAGAAATGGGGTTTTCGAATTATTTATTACAAAATAATTTTTTTTGATTTTTATGAGTTTTTCTAATTTTTTTCATATTTTGGTGTTTTTAATCATTTTTTTGGACATTTTTAAAGGTTATGCAAAATTTTTTTTTTTTTTGAGTTTTTGAGTTATACAGATTTTTTTGAATTTTTGGATTTACAGAAATAATTACAAGAAAAGAGAGAGATTTTTACAAGATAGGAAAGAAAAGTGGAAAGAGATGAGAATATTTACAAAAATATTTACAAAGTAAAAAAAAAATCGCCCGCGAACAGACTCTTATTTGTGGTTGGTTCGATGAGTCGAACGTCGCGGAACGATGTTTCATTTTTTTTTTGAAATTTTATTATTATTAAAGCATGAAAATATTTTTTGAAATTTTTAATTTTTGAAAATTTTTTGGTAATTTTTATTTAGTGCTTGAAATAAAAGGACAGAAAATAAGAAACACCCACATACTTAAGCCCAACATTGTCCCCAATGTTGCACTAAGTATGAGGAACAGGAAATATATATAAAAAAGGAAAGCTAAACAGTTATGTACAAAAAAAAATAAAAAAAAAACAGGGGTTTAGAAATCTTCCCTAAATCGCGTTCGGTGTAGCCCGTTAAATTAAGACCTGCAAAAGTTAAAAGAAATAACCAAAATATAATATAAAAAACGAAAATGATAAATTCGGCGAAAAATGGTGCAGGTGATAGGGGGCAAGTGGGTGTGACTCGTAAGCTAACGTCTTAGCTAAGTGAGCGCGACCGATATGTGATCCCCTAGCGCTCACAATTGTGAAGCGCGCCGAGACGACAAAATAGATATATAATTAGTTTATTTTCTCTAAATTTTTTTTTTTTTTTTTTTTGTTTTTTTTTTTTGTTTTTTTTTTGTTTTTTTTTTGTTTTTTTTTTGAATTTTTAGATTTTTTTTAAGTTTATGTTTTTAGTTTTTGATTTTTTGAAAAGAAAAAAAAGAAAATAGGTTGAAGGCAAAATAAAAATGAAAGATATATATTTTTTTGAATTTTAAATTTTGGATGAAAAGAAAGATAAAATAAAATTTCATCCCTTTTGTTTTTTAGAGTTTTTTTTTTTTTTATATATATATTTTTTAGTTTTAAAAGTTTTAAGTTTTTTTTTATGTTTTTAAGTTTTTGATTTTTTTTTTGTTTTGTTTTAAATTTTTCTGATTTTTTTTGTTTTAAAGTTTTGAAATTTTATATTTTTTTTTTTTTGATTTTTTGTTTAAGTATTTATTATTAATATTAATATTGATATTATTATTATTATTAATATAAAATTTTTTGTTTGATCAAAATTTTATTTATTATTATTATTTTTTATTTTTTTTATATATATATATTAGTAGAAATAAAGGGTAAAATTAATAGGATTCAGGAATTCAAAATAGTAAGTCGAAATTTTCCCCGGCAACGGCGCCAAAAACTTGATGGTCGAAACACGGCTCTTTTTATTTGTGAAAGTGGAGGTTTTTATTTATAAAAAGAAGAGCGTTTTTGTTTTATTAGAAACCGAGTTTTAACGAGAGGGAGGCAAGTGCACCTATCGCGTGTAGTACAGGATATTCCGGTGTGGAATATCGGGGTCGTATTGTTCTCGGGGCCGGCTTAGCTAGATCTACTCTTTCCCTGAAATACCTATTATTCTACCGATAATTTTTGTAGTTTTTATATAAAAAAGGAAAATGGCAAACATAAAAAAAAATATAATACAGAAAATGAAAGCAGAAAATAAAGTGCAGAAGGCCGATGAAGAACTTAGCGCGACGCTATCAAAAAGAGAATTGAACTAAAGTAAACTTTTAATAAAAAGAGATCCTAATTTTCAAATTAATTAAGGCGGAGACTCGGCCGTGGAGGTTCCATAAGAATGAGCTCACTTATCTCTAGGACTATCGCTCACCTGAACGCTAAGACTATTCGACCGATCGCTAGACCGACGAAGGATTCCTCTTAACGCCCGCATTACGCTGAGAACCCCGCTATTGGGTGGGGAACCCAATCCGGTAGAGTCGCGCGCCTCCTCTCTCGAGGGTTAGCGCGGAGCTCTCTTTACCCAAGGGCGATCGGTCCATACGTGCGGCCTCTCGGCGTTGCGTATGGATAACGGAAATAGGGCCCGCACATCGATATGCGGTCCTACGCGTCGTTAACCCGGGGCAAACCTTAAGAAATTTAATTAAATGGAAAACAGGACCTTTAATTATTTAAAGCTGCTTTATCTGTCCCAATGCTCTTCGATATTGAGGGCTAAGGGCAGTTAGCCACTCATCGGAATGGGGACACTTACACTAGAAAGCAGAAAAGAAAGCTGTAAAAAAGCAGTAAAGGAAAGCTGAAAATTGCAAGTCCTACTCAAACGAGTAGGACTGAAGAAAGCAGTAAATGCGAATCCTGGCTCAAATGAGTGGGCGGGGGTAAATTTATACTCATACACACACACACTCTACAGAAATGAAACGCACTCACGCACTCTACTTGAAAAGTAAACACACGCACGCACACAAAGTTTTCCTACTCAAGTGAGTAGGAAGAAAATGAAAGCAGTAAAAAGACAAGTCCCACTCAAACGAGTGGGCGGGAAATGAAAGCAGAGCGCCATTTAACTCTTAACGAGTAGGCGGAAATAAATGCATACACACACACTCTACAGGAATTGAAATAAAGCTGTAAAATCTAACTCATACACGCACGCACACTTGCAAAAAATAGGAAAAAAACAAAGTTGCTGAAAATTAAAACAACTGCATTTCTACCGCTAGAATGCGGTAGAAATGCATAAAAAGTGAAAATAAAAATTAAACGGACAAAAAGTTTTGAAAATTAAAACGAAAAGCAAAGTGCTTGAAAAATTAAAACGACTGCATTTCTACCGCTAGAATGCGGTAGAAATGCATAAAAAGAGAAAATAAAAATTAAACGGAGCGAAAAGTTTTGCAAATAAACGCAAAATGGAAGTTGGCGAAAAATTAGAACAAGTGCATTTCTACCGCTAGAATGCGGTAGAAATGCATAAAAAGAGAAAATAAAAATAAACTAAAACTAAACGGGTGCGGAATATGAAAATAAAATGGGCAGCGTAACGGCTAGAAAATGCGATAAAATCCTAAATCTAACTAAGTTATAAAACATTAAAAGATAAAGCATAAAAAAAACACGAAAAAGAGAACGAAAAATTACTTAAGTTAGGGCGCATCCAAATGAGATTCATGCTAAGCAAGAGAGAAAATAAATTATTTTTATAAAATAAAAAGCTATTACAAACTAAGGGAGGGGGGAGAAAATTCTCTTACATAGCATGAAATCAAAATGGGCAGCACCTCCCCTAAGGAACTTGGACCAAAAAGTGGACAAGAATTGCATACAGCAGCTGCCTTTTTATAGGCAAAAATTCGGGTCGGTCACGCCCTAGGTCACGGGCGTGACAGGGGGGCGTGACAGTACTATTTATGAGCTTGATTGGTGATTTGACTGGAGGCTTGACTTCGGCTGAAAACGTGGCGGTCACGCCCAAGGTCACGGGCGTGACAGGGGGGCGTGACAGGGAGCTGGAGCTGTTGAGTTGACGGGAGCCTTGACTTCGAGGCAGCCCACGTGGCGGACACGGGCGTGACAAGCTTGTCACGGGCGCGACAGGGGGGCGTGACCCGGACAGCTGGCATCCGATGTCGGCAGCGTTGACGGTTGACGGAGAGTTGCGTGCCGACATCGACACGGGCGTGACGAGCCTTGGACACGGGCGTGACGGGGGCGTGTCGGGCTCGGAACATTGAAATTGTTAATTTTTACTGGCTGGTTGAGTTGAGAGCCTGACACGCCCGTGTCGGGGGGTGACACGGGCGTGACAAGGTCGAAAATTATTTTTCTGCAAGAATTCAGAAAACAAAAAAGATAAATTAGAAATAAAAATTACAAAAAAGAAACAATTTATTAAATAAAACAAACTAAAAAATATAAAAATAAACAAAAATGACTTAAATAAAATACGAAAATATAGGTATATTTACAACTCATCAATATGCATGCGGTGTGAGTTGACACACGGTGTCATAATCTTGGGTTAAGGGTATTATGGAAGGTCTATAGGCTTGCCAGTAGTCACACTAACGGGAGTTGACAGATACACTTTGGGAAGTTGGGCTTGGTCCTCGTTGTTCATTCCCGAGGCTCCTTCTGTGCCAAGTGGATGGTTGGGCTTGGTTCTTATGCTTTTTCTGAGGCTCCTTCTGGGTCACAACATGGGCCAGCTCAGGGCTTGGTTCTCGGTACACATCTACCCGAGAATCCTGCTGAGCTGTAGTACGCATGTGAGCAACATTGTTGTGTTCTTAGAATTGAGGCGTACGGAGGCCTAGGCAAGGTAGTGTGGATGCAAGCCTAGTAGTGGAGATGCCTGCTCTACTTTCACCGTCTGGCCACAACGTTTGATGCCTGAGAGATTAGCTACCTACTCGAAAATGGGAACTACAAGTCTGTGTCGACATAGCAGTTGCATGTGCATGATCATGGGTGAGTCTTTGCATTGCATACATATCATTACATACATTACATACAAACGATACTCATCGTTTAAGTTTGTATGGGCAATCATATACGATGAGTTACTTTACTATTAAGCTGATCCTTAACTTATAAGTTTGTATGGGCATTCTTATAAGTTAAGTTACTTTTATGTTATAGATCTATATCCTTAGATGGATTGATATAACTTGAGTAGAACTGGTAGAGTAGATAGATTACTTGTTCATTATACTGCTGATATACTTAATATTGCTCAGTCTATATCACCTGTTTGTACTACTACTTCATATATATATATATATATATATATATTGTACCCATGTTCTTTTCTCCGCCTAGTGCCGAGGAGTCGTCGGGGGAGCGGATGTTATAGCCAATTAGTATTTATGACTAGCGGTTTCTACGTCTTCCTTTTTAAGAGGAAACCCCGCGGACAGAGCAACACTAGTTTATGAAGCAGGACAGCCAGGCAAGGACTACAGGGCCTTAAGAGACGGTGCCCTCACTACCATTAGTGACTAATTTGAGTCTGAGAGACTCATGATGTAGCCCCATGGGCAAGTTTCACTCATACTCTGATATTATAGAAGCTTGTTATAGCTTATTTTAGTTGTTGTAATTTTGGACTTTACTTGCTTATATATGGATTTGACTTCTATTAAATATTGTTGGTTGGGTTTGCTATTGATGATATTGTTTATGGCCGGTAGAATAGGCGTCTTGTGGTTTAGACCATCACGTGTGGAGGTGCTATCACAAGGAAGCTGTTCTGGGCATAAGACACCCCTCGTGTCGTGTTTTGTGTTCCAGGAGGATTCTTACAAATGGTATCAGACTTGCGATCTTCCATGAAGAAGTCATCGAACAATGGTGCCACCTCCATTTAAATAGCCAGTTTGGGGACAAATTGACTTAGCAAAAGCAATGGTGTGCCCACGTATAATTCATACTAAGCATGTCCAAACATTACCTTATGATTAACCAACCTGATCCTAGTATTGTACCCTACGTGTAGGTCCCAGTTCATGTAGAAAAGGTTGGGGGCACTCCTTACCCTCCTTTACCTTCTCAGTTTCATCCATCAGAGCTGAGATAAATGTTGACGACCATTTTGGATGCCTTTAAAGCGCAGCAAGTTTAGGTGCAACAACAGGCTCTGGGCTCTAACTGGCTAAGCGCTTTCCGAGCTCTTTACCCCTGCCTAACTTGGAGTAGAGCTAGCCGTTCGCACGGAAGAATAGCTTGACACCATATAAGAGCTGTTTGCAGGGATAAGGTGTCCAACAAACATGGAGGTAACATTGCCAGTATCACTCCTACAGCTACATGCATAAAGGTAGTGGAAGTCCTTCATGGGCTCCACCTTTCAAGGGAGAGTTTATATGGAGATTACTTGGAGCGAGTCATCAGGAGCCTTTTTAGAGCACTTTATTCCCTCGTCTGACCAAGATGAACTCGAAGAGAGATTTTTACAGCTGAAGTAGGGATCAAATTAGGTTCGGAGTATCAACGAGATTTCATAAATCTCGTGAGATTTGCTGATTCATATGACTTTGATTACAGAGGATACACTAAACGCATCTACAAAGGGCTGTGGGACCCCCTGAGAAAGGCCCTTTTGTTTATAGCAGACTGCAGCCTAGCGAAGATAATTGAGATGGAGAAGAGGTTAAAGGCAGACCACTTGGGAAGTGGTAAGAGACCCGCTGTGGCGGTGATGGAAGATGGCACTAGTAACCAAAGAAGGCATGAAAATGGAGGTGGAAGATGTTACCAGAGAGGTGGAGGGCATTTCCATCAGAATTTTAGAGTAGAGCGCCCAGTCCCACACCCGCCAACATTTCCCCCACCTCCTCCGTCAACAATTCCAACAACCCGAAGGGCGGTTTGAGTGAATCTGCTATCAGTGCAATCAACCGGGTCATCTTCGACGCTATTTCCCACAATTAGATGAAAATGTCGCTCCGGCCTTCCCGTCGAAAGCTCCACGAGGGCGAGGACATATGCATTGTCGAGGACGAGGACCATGAGGTAGGAATCCTGGGCATATGCGGGAGCAAGTGTTTGCACTGGACATATCGCAAGAATAGGACCCGTAAGATGTGATTGCAGGTACGTAGTGATTTAATTAATTTGTTATACGTTTTTTCCTATTATGTTGCATAAGACACGCAAGAATTCTAGCTTGAGCCTTGCTTTTTGTATTTAGGCACCATGATGGTTGGTAGGAAACCGACTTATACATTATTCGATACCAGTGCCACGCACGCGTTTATGTCGGAGGACTTCGTTAAAGACCTCTAAGGAGTGCAATACTTCACTTGTATTACTCTGAGAGTACGCCTCCCAGATGGCTCCGAGATGACCGCAACTGCCAAGTGCGAATTGGAGGTACTTCTTGGAGGAAGGACCTTTAATACCCTTGCTACAGTTTTGAGGATGCCAGAATTTGACCTCATTCTGGGCATGGCGTAGTTGGATTGGCATTACCCAAGAATTGACTGTGCGGAGAAATGAATTTACTTGAGAAATGGAGACACCGAAGTCTTTTTTCTAGGTATAAGATTCACACCACATTTGTTACTATCTTCAATTCAGGCCTTGAAAGCCCACATGAGGGGGAATGAAGTTTACATGATATGTTTCGAATTGAAAGAGATGACGATAGATATGAAGGATGTGCGAGTGGTGCGGGATTTTCCCGAGCTATTCCCTGAGAAGCTGTTAGGATTACCCCCACATCGAGAGTTGGATTTTCAAATCAAGCTATTACCGGGTTCCAAGTCCGTCTCCAGGACCCCTTATCGAATGTCCCCGAAGGAACTCGCAGAATTTAGAGTTCAGGTACAAGAACTGGTGGAATCAGGATTCGTTTGTGCCAGCTCATCACCTTGGGGAGCCCATATTCTGTTCGTTAAGAAGAAGGATGGAACCTTACAATTTTTTATAGACAACGGGGAACTCAACCGTTTAATTGTGTGAAACACCTATCCTTTACCCCGGATAGATGAGTTATTCGACCAACTGGTAGGAGCACACTGGTTTTCCAAGTTTGATCTGCGCTCGGGGTATTATCAATTGAGGATACAAGAAGAGGATATCTAGAAAATGGCATTTAGCTCGAGGTATGCGCTATATGAGTTCACTGTGATGCCGTTTGGGCTCACGAACACCCCATCCGCATTCATGAGGCTGATGAACAAAGTGTTTGAGCCATATCTAGACATCCTCATCATCATCTTCATCGATGACATTTTGGTCTACTCGAAGATAGAAAAGGAGCATGTTGAACATCTTACCTTGGTGCTGAAGAAGCTAAAAGAGCATGCCTTTTTTGCCAAGTTCAGCAAGTGTGAATTCTGGCTCCAAGAAGTTTCCTTCTTGGTCCATATGATCAGTGGGGTTGGACTAGCTGTGGATCCGGCCAAAGTGCGTGTTGTGAAAGAATGGTTGCCTCTAAAGTCAGCAGCCCATGAACGGAGTTTCTTTGGACTTGCTGGGTACTATCGCAAGTTTGTGAAAGGATTCTCAAATATAGCCCTTCCCCTCACTACCCTAACAAAGAAAGGTGTGCCATACAAGTGGATATAACAGTGTGAAATTGCGTTCATGGAAATGAAGGATAAACTTACTATCGCACCCATCCTATCCCTTCTATCTTGGAAGGAAGGATTTCAAGTCTTCACTGACAAATCATACTAATGGATTGGGGCAGTACTGATACAACACAGTCATGTGATCTCTTATGCTTCAAGACATCTGAAGAAGATTGAATTCAACTATCCAGTACATGATTTAGAATTGGGAGCAGTGGTGTTCGCCTTTATTGTTTGGAGGCACTATCTGTATGACATCCACTGCGAAATATTTTCGGACCACAAGAATTTAAAGTATGTTCATACTCAGAAGAAATTGATTTTGAGACAGTGGCAGTGGTAATAATATTTATGTGATTATGAACTTACTTTGAACTACTCCGTAGCTGATGCTTTGAGCAGAAAGGTACCGGAACCGAGCACTGAGTCCCGATTGATGAGTTTAACTTTAGCTCGGATGCTCGAAGAGATGGAGATTACCCTGGTATATAAAGAATATTTGGAATGGTATACATAGTACTTAACCACAATGAGCATAGTTTGTGGTATTCGGGACCGAATCCGAGTCGAGCAAGGAAAGGATGTTGTTCTGGCACTGGTGATCAAGTCAATTGAAGATGGGACTACTGACGAGTATTCCAAAAAAGACGACCTCGTTCATTTCCATGGCCGGATTTATATTCCCGAAGGCGGAAAAATTCGGGAAGATATCTTGAGAGAGGCACATTGCTCTCTGTAAGTAGTGTATCTTGGAATTGCCAAGATGTACGCTGACTTACAGAAGACCATATGTTGGTCGGGAATGAAGAGAGACGTCAGATATTTTGTTACCCACTATGAGGCCTGTCAACGAGTGAAGGCAGATTAAAAGTGCCCCGTTAGATTATTACAGTCATGCCCATCCCTGTGTGGAAGTTTAAAGATATCTCCATGGACTTCGTCAATGGGTTGTCTCGCTCACTCTAAGGGAATGATTCGGTTTGGGTAAACGTTGACTGTCTGAAAAAGGTAGCCAGGTTTATTCCTATGAAGAAAGAAGCTCATGTGGATTTTTTTGGTACGCCTCTTTGTGGAGCAATTCGTATGGTACTAAGGCATGCCAAAGTCAATTATTTCTGACTGGGATGGTTGGTTTAACTCTAAAGAATGGGAGGTAGTATATGCATATTTGGGCTTGGGGCTTACTTTTAGCACATGGTTTCATCCTTAGACGGACGGGCAATCTGAGAGGACCATCAGAACTTTGGAAGATCTATTGAGACTATGTGTGTTGGATAGAGGAGAGCCGTGGGAAAGGCACTTACCCCTAGTGGAATTTTCATATAACAACAGTCACCAGGCCAGTATCGGGATGGCACCCTATGAAGCCCTTTATGGGAGATGGTGTAGAAGTCCCTTGTCATGGGTGCAAGATGAAGACAGATAGGTTTTAAGAAATGAGTATATTGATGATACTGATGCGGTAGTTAGACTAATAAGGGACTGCATGCTTGAGTCTCAAAATCGTTATGCTAAATATTATAATGCAAAGTGTCAGATGGTAGAATTTCTAGTGGGTGACAAAGTGTTTTTGAAGATCCGGTCGATGCATGGAGTGTCATGGGTACGTTGTGTGTAGAAGCTCAGCCCAAGGTACGTTGGGCCTTATACTATATTGGAAAGGATTGGCCCTTTGGCCTGTCGGTTGGCGTTACAGCCAGAGTTAGAGATTCTTCATGATGTATTCCATGTGTCATCACTCCAGAAGGCCCTATTGTGGCCCAATCAACATATTCCCCCCACTGATTGAGCAGTAGCAACCGATAGATCTGTATGACTAGAGATGATGCGAATAATTGACACCGAGACAAGGAATTTGCGATGCAAGAGTGTTCCTTTAGTAAAGGTGCTATGGTCAAATCATGGGAAAGAAGAATTTACTTGGGAGCCGGTGGACTTGATGCGGAATCACTACCCAGAGTTGTTCCCTCATGGTAATTTATAAAAGCATATTTTTATTCATTTTATGCTTTTCTCCCCCCATAGCCTTAGCCCGAGTTCGGGGACAAAATCATTAATTTGTTTATAGGATTTTCAACGTCCCGATTTGCGCTAGACCCCTCGTGTGTACTTTAAGTCAGGAGAGCTGACTTGGGCTCATGGTGTGCTGGCAGATAGGCTTGCACCTGAGTGGTGAGGAGGTGTAGATTCCTCTCAAGAAGGACACGAGTAGTGCCACGAGCGTGTCGCTGCTCGTGTGGTGCCTTTGTATATTTCTTGTGATCTTCCCAGAGAAGGACACAGGTTGTGATTCGGGCGTGTACCTACACGTGTGTGCCCAATCGAAGATTACCCATGCCATGGGTAGTGAGCAGAGCTCGATGAAAATCGTCGAGCAGAGGTCGACCTATATCGTCGAGCTGAGCTCGACGAAAATCATCCACCAGAGCTCGATGAATATCGTCCAGCAGAGCTCGACGAATCGTCTAGCAGAATTTGCCGAATGCAGAAAATCTGCCTTGGCGAATTTTGGGCCGCCTCCTTTCGAATTAACTTATTTAATGTGATGATAGGTGGTCCAATCTCTGGCCAATAAGTGGCTAGACGGTTACCATAATAATCTCACTATAAAAAAGGACATGAGAATACCCTAGCCTTCTTTACCACTTTGCCGAGCCGTTGTCCCTTATCAAACCATCCTTGTAAGAAACCGTCTGGAAGGAAGAGATTGCTTGAATCGACCTTCTTTTCCGTGAAGAACGAACACAAACAAAGGAGAAGAAGATGCCGCCAAGAAGGGTGACAAGATCCATGGCTGGGAACCTCGGAAATGCCAGAAATGAGGTGTGCTTCCTACCCCCTCCCTTGGTGCTAGATCTCTTGTTTTTCCTAGGAGAGATATTGACTCAAAAGAGTCTTGGTTTATTAGAAGATGATTTCAAGGAAGAGGCCATGCTAGGACTTGTGTCATAGGAATTAGAGTCTTCAACCTTTCCTTACTACAAATGAAGTTTGAGTACTGGTTTCATGAAGAGAAGCGGCCATATGAGGGTGAATAAGGGAGGAGAAATGTTGGATGTTATTTGGAAGGTTTGGTTGGAGGAAGAAGATGAACCGATGATGTTCGATCTGCTTTAAGATGGGCGCAGAAATCTGTTTTCTGTGCGCAGCATTATTCGAGGCCGTTTTCAGACATATTGCGGCCAAATCTAGGCTTTCGACTAAACACAAAAGTCGTAGCCATTTTAAATACCTTTCCAACATGGGCTTACACGCCTTCACATTTCAAACGAGGGGTTGCACCCCTTTCCAACAGTTTGTTGTACAGTAATTATTCCTGCATATATAGTTCTCATTTTGTTTTGAATCGAATTTGGGTTTCGTAGAGAGATTATAGTACAGTAACATTGATGTCTCGTTGAGTTCAATTTATAAGTAATTGTGATAAAATTATGTTAATGACATATGTTTGATAGATCCTTATTGAACAAATTATGTAGTAAAGTGCACTTAATCGAGGTGATTTGGTGAAAGTTAGTGAACAGATGGATTGACGGGTAAGGATGGTAGGAATGAGTTAAATATGTTAATTGATGGGGATGCACTTGATAATAGTAGTACATTGCATAATTATGAGGTTGAGTTTATGTTTGCTATAACTAATTTGTAGTGATTGTGATAACTAAATGGTTGGTGAATACTTAAAGAATACCATTATGTTGACGGTGCACCCTTGGTGCGCTTGGATGTGCAAAAATTTGGAAGGGTTCAAAGTGTATGTGTGTTTGTCGCACTGGAACTATGTATTGGTAAGGGGCTCGGTGTAGATCTCTTGCGTGCAGTTGAGAACGAAATGTGAATAATGAAAAGGAGGCTCAATGTGGAGCCCCGTATGTGATATGCATTCGGTGTGAGTTGACACGCGGTATCGTAATCCTGGGTTAAGGGTAGTGTGACAGGTCTACGAGTTCTCCAGTCGTCACACTGACAGGAGTTGACAGATAGACTTTGGGCAGTTTGGCTTGGTCCTGAGTGTTCATTCCTGAGACTCCTTCTGTGCCAAGTGGACGGTTGGGCTTGGTCCTCGTGCTTTTTCAAACATCCTTCTTTACCATTACCATATTGGAGACCCAGCCTGGGTACTAGATCTCTGAGATGAAACCTGCATCGAGAAGCTTTTTAACCTCCTCGCGGATGGGATCCTCCCGCTTGGTGGAGATGACCCTCATCTTCTAGCGAATGGGACGTGTCTTGGGGTCTAGGTTCAAACAATGGCAAGCTACATCAGCGTCGATACCCGGCATGTCCGCCGTGCTCTAGGAAAATATGTCAATAATCTTTCTGATTCACTCCCGAATCCTTGCCTTGTCTTCTGGGCACTAGCCTTTGCAAATCCTGATCCTCTCCATATTTCCTACCTTGCTAATGACCTCCAGCTCATTGACTTCCTCTGCTGGCTCTAGTTGATATTGTTCCCTGCGGCCTCCCTCCTCCTCTTCTCTGAACTCCTCCTCCCCTTCTGCCTTCTCAACCTCCATCGCCTCCAAAAGGCCTTCCCCAAACAACTCTGCTTCTTCACCCCTCTTGGTCTCTCCCCTAGCTTATTCCTCCAGTCCCATGGAGTCTTCTCTATGGACCTACTTAGTCTCATCTCTTCTTCCGTCGCAGCTTCCTCCTTAGCCTCACCTAGGCTCTCCAATCCTTCCCCTGTAGTTTCCTCCTCAGCCTCACCTAGGCTCTCCACTCCTTCCACCACATCTTACTCCTCAGCGTCACCTATGC
The DNA here is from genome assembly GCA_039513925.1 of Platanthera zijinensis. Taxonomy (NCBI): domain Eukaryota; kingdom Viridiplantae; phylum Streptophyta; class Magnoliopsida; order Asparagales; family Orchidaceae; genus Platanthera; species Platanthera zijinensis. The sequence goes on from CM077091.1 coordinate 70,304,346, forward strand.
TCTCCACTCCCTCCCTCGCAGCTTCCTCCTCAGCTTCACCTAGGCTCTCCACTCCTTCCCCCACAGCTTCCTCCTTCATTGCCATCTCCCTCTCCATCTCCTCCGCCTCCGCCATCCAGGATATGGTATTAACTGCAGTTACGTAGCATGGCCTCGCCACCTTCAGATCTCCCTTTATCCAAACCTGCACTCCTCCGCTACTAAACATTAGGCACTGAAGAAATGAGGAGGGGTCGCAACAAAAGGCGTTGTTAAGAGGCCTCCCAAAGGTTGCGTTATAGCTTCTCGGAGCATTAACAATGACGAACTGAAAATTCCTCGATACCCTCTAACATCACAAGAAACCCTACCCCTCCCACAACTTCCTTATGCTCTCCCGATAAACCAAACTGCGGTCCATCTAAGCCTTGATCTCTCCGAGCTTCCACCTTCATCTCGTCAAAGGCTTTCTTGAAGATCACGTTCACGGAGCTACCGTTGTCTACTAAGATCCGGGAGACCGTGATGTTTTCCACCGCTGTTTGGATCACCAAGGAATCACAGAACGGGTCTTCATAGTCGGGCATGTCCTTTACCGAGAAAGTGATTTTCTCCTCTTGTGGGGGGGGGGGGCGTATAGGAGGTCTAGGCGACGCTCCTTCGATACATGGTTTGGAAGCTCCTCTTGCGGGTGGCTTTGATCCCCACACCGTCGTGGATCACCCAGATCCCCCCTCAGGCTCCTACGTCCACCCAGTCTTCATATCTATCCTCTCCTCCTCCTTGCAGAACTTCCTCAATCCATGTGGGGTGCTGTTGATTGACCTGTCCCCTGGCTGCTCTCATCTCCAGAAACTCCGGGCAGGTGGCCGTTACGTGGTCCTCCTCCTGGTGGAAGTCACAAAAGAACAATGCTACCCTGTCCTCTCTTCTCTTCGCACCCGCTCGATCTCCCATCTTTCCTCCTCTTCCTCTCATGATCTCCATCGCCTCCTATTGTAGCGGTAGGGGAGCTCTCTACCCTTGCCTCTAGGCTTGTTGGTTACACCTCCTTTGCTCGCGGAAGTTTTCTCCACCTTTCAATCCTCAAGCATGTCCCTTATGGTGACCTTCTTGGGGCCTCAAACCCAACCAGTTTTTTTGCTCCCTACGCCCCCAGCATTAGGGCTGCCCTTGATACCCTTGACCTCAAGGCTCTTCACTTCTCCTCTCCTCCCTCTCCTCCCTCTTCTCTCTCTGCCTCCCCGCCCCTGCATCTTTCACCTCCTCCTCCGCCAACTTGTCTATCTTTTTCGCAAATGGTGGATTGGCCGCCTCGATCTCGATCTCCTTTGTCGCCCTCTCCATCAGCTCCTTGAAGGAGAGGGGGGGGGGGGACTCTCTTCAGCTCCATGCTGAAGAATCTTGACCTATCCCCATAGGTAAAAGAGAGCATTACGGTGTACCCGGGCATCTCCTTGACCTGCAGAATCTACTACTAGAACCTATCCACGTAGCATCCCAGCGTATCCTCCTTCTTTTTCTTAATGGCAAACAAGCACTCCACTGAGTTCTTCCTCTTATTGGATGTCGAGAACCTCAACAAGAACCCTCGCCACAAATCCTTAAAATAGTATATCAAACGTGCAGGCAACCTGAGTAATAAGTCCCTCGCCTTCTTCTTCAATATGATGACAAAGAGCCTACAATTGAAGGCTTCCAATATTTGCCTTATGGAAACGACATCATCAAACAACTACACATACTGTGTAGGGTCGTCCCTCCTTATATAGTATTACATGTCCGGATCTCAGAACCCTTCTAGAACCGGAGCTGAAGTGATAAGCTCAAGGGGCTCCCGCCCACAGCCTGCCGAGAAGGCTCCTCTCGCTGCCTTGACTCGCTGTCCCAATCAGTGCTGGTCTGCCCAAGTAAAAGTTCCTGCCCAGCGAGATCCCTCTCGGCGCCCTCCGCCGGAACCTCCTTCCCAGGACGCTGCCCAGGAGCATTCTCGCCTAGAGACGGAACTGTATCCATTGGGACTTGATGTGTGGCCCACTTGCTTCTTGTAAGAAGGATAGGTGGATGGTCTGCAAGACTTCCTTCATGATGTCCTCCAACATCCCCAATGTCACCCCACACCCTAGGTAGGGAGCACCTCCTGAACCAGCTCCTTCTCCTTCATCCCCAGCCATGCGATTTTACTTGAGATTTTCCTATACCAACTATGGTCCATGCTCACCGCACCAGGAATGTTGAAGCAAAAAATGGCCTCAACGAGAGTTCAGACCTAGGGGTATAGATATCACCTACTTCTCCCAAAACTTGACCACTTACTAGCAACAAAGAATTTGGAATTGACCCTAAGCCTTAGTCGGGAGGTCCCTCCACTAACCCGGAAGAGCTCTGAGCGCTTCCCCTCCAAATCCAATAGCTGGGCTTGGAGATCCTCAGAAAGCACTAGTGGGTGATGAGTTGTAAATATACCTATATTTTCGTATTTTATTTAAGTTAATTTTGTTTATTTTTTGTCTTTTTTATTAAATTTTATTCAATAAATTGCCTATTTTTGTAAATATTATTTCTAACTTAGCTTTATTTTTATTCCAGAAAAATTCCAGAAAAATTCCAGAAAAAGTCAAAATGTTGACTAACACGCCCGTGTCACATGAACGACACGCCCGTGTCACGCCCTCGACGATCGCCGACTACAGTTGCCAGCTCGACGGTCGGCAATGATCAGACCAAGTTCGACACGCCCCAAGACACGCCCCAAGACACGCCCGTGTCAAGGTGTGACACGGGCGTGACTTAGCCACCTGGCCCGACGTGACGCGCGCGACTTTGCGGCCGGACCGCGCCCAGATCGACCTCCCCGACACACCCCAGTCACGCCCGTGACTGACACATGTCACGCCCGTGACCTAGGGCGTGACCGCCACGTTTTCAGCCGAAGTCAACATTCCAGTCAAGTCACCCGATCAGCTCATGAATAGTGTCGACACGCGGTCACGCCCTAGTCACGGGCGTGACCCACCCGAAATTTTGCCTATAAATAAGAGCTTCCAGGAACCTTATTTTGTCCACTTTTTTACCACTTTGCTTAGGGGAGGTGCTGCCCATTTGGATTCCATACTTATGTAAGGAGAATTTCTCCCCCCTCTCTCTCTCTTAGTTTGTATTAGGGTTTTCTTTGCTTTAATAAAATTTGAATTTTTCTCTCTTAATTAGTATGAAAAATCCATTTGAATGCGCCTACTTAAGCAATTTTTTCGTTCATCTTTTTGTGTTTCTTTTATGTTTTCATTTTTATAGCTTTGATAACTTAGTTAGATTTAGGGTTTATCGGCATTTCTAGCCGTTGTGCCGTCCGTTTAGTTTTCATTTTCCGCACTTTATAGCTTTAGCTTTTTCTTCTTTATCATTTTCATTCATATAGGTTTTATAAAAACTCCCCTAAAAGTGTTCGTTTTTATTTTTCTTTAACTTAGGCTCTTAGGAATGTAAAACTTCTCGTTCCTTTTTAGTTTTATTCTCACTTTTTTGGAGGTTTTATAAAAACTTATGAATAAAAATGTAGTCGTTATAATGTTTCGTCAACTTCATTTTAGCTTTTTATTTGCAAAACTTTTAGTCCCTTTAATCTTTATTTCATCTTTTTATGCATTTCTACCGCATTCTAGCGGTAGAAATGCAGTTGTATTAATTTTTTGAGTACTTTCATTTTGCGTTTATTTGCAAAACTTTTCGCTCCGATTAATTTTTATTTTCACTTTTTATGCATTTCTACCGCATTCTAGCGGTAGAAATGCAGTCGTTTAAATTTTCTGAGCACTTTGTTTTTCTTATTTTTGCAAGTGTGTGTGCGTGTATGAGTTAGATTTTACTGCTTTATTTCAACTCCTTTAGAGTGCGTGTGTGCGTATGCATTTATTTTCGCCTACTCGTTAAGAGTTAAATGGCGCTCTGCTTTCATTTTCCGCCCACTCGTTTGAGTGGGACTTGTCTTTTTACTGCTTTCATTTTCTTCCTACTCACTTGAGTAGGAACATTGTGTGGGTGCGTGTGTTTTCATTTCTGTAGAGTGCGTGTGTGTGTGTTTTAATTTCAAGTAGAGTGCTTGTGTGTATGAGATAGATTTACTCCCGCCCACTCATTTGAGGCGGGACCTGCAATTTTACCGCTTTCTCAATTATGTAGAGTGCGTGCGTGTAGGAGATAATTTTACCGCTTTATTTATCGCTTTCTTCAATTAAGAAGAGTGTGTGCGTGTGTGCATTTATTTCCGCCTACTCATTTGAGTAGGGCTTGCTTTATTTAATTTTCTTTATGGTTTTGAAGTGTGCGTGAGTGCCTGCATCAATTAGCCTTCAATTTAACTAATTGTCTTATTTTTCGTGTTTTCTCTTATAATTGTTCAGTGCTTAATTTAACACTCACGCTTCACCTAAAAACATAAAGCCGTCCCCATACCGATGAGTGGATAATCTCTTTTAGCCTTCGGCATCGAAGAGCATTGGGACATATAAAATGATTTGAAATAATTAAAAAACTTTATTTTTATTTTAATTTAAGGGCTTAAGGTTTACCCCGGGTTAACGACGCATAGGACCACATAATCGATGTGTGGGCTCTATTTCCGTTATCCATACGCGACGCCGAGAGGATGCATGTATGGACTGATCCCCCTTGGGTAAAGAGAACTGCGTATGCCCCCTCGAAAGAGGAGAAGCGTAGTTCTGCCAGATTGGGTTCCCCACCCAATAGCGGGGTTCTTAGCGTAAAGCGGGCATTAAGAGGAATCCTTCGTCGGTCTAACGATCGGTCGAATAGTCTTAATGTTTAGGTGAGCAATATTCCTAGAGATAAGTGCGCTCATATTTTTTGAACCCCCACGGCCAAGTGCCTTTTATTAATTTAAAAACAAAGTTTAATAATTGTTGAGAATTATTTTAGTCTTAATCCGATTCGATGCCGAGCGTTAACCCGTCATCGAACTAACTTAGCAAAATTCTGCTTTCTTTCTTTCCGTTTTAATTAACTTAAAAATCCCACCTTACTGATAGTAAGATAATAGCGTTCCTGGAAGAGTAGATATAATCAACGCGTCCCCGAGAATAATACGACCTCGGTATTTTCCCGAATACTGAGTACTACTTGCGATAGGTGCACTTGCCTCCTCTCATTAGAAAACTCGATCTTCTAACCGGCCCGCGGAATCTGACCATTTCGAACCAACCACAGTAGATCTCTGTTCCGCGGCCATCAAGTTTTTGGCGCCGTTGCCGGGGATCACGGTTGTTATATTGAATCCGGGATTCTATTAATTTTACTTTATTTTCAAATAAAAAAATTTATACAAAAAAAATATATATATATCCTTCCCCCTTTTCGTTTTTTTTAGGGTGTATGACCCGTGGACAACCTTCGAGTTCTGAAAATCTTGAATTCGACCCCGAGATCGACCGCTCTCTTGCTCGTATCCGATCTCTCCGTCGAATTCCCTTTTTAGACCCCGTAGAATCTATCGGAGAACCCTCTTCTTCTTCTATGGCCGACCCGAATAATGCCCAACCGGCCGAGCGTACTATGTCTTACTACGCTCGACCCAATTTAGATGATACGGGGTCGAGTATTGTTCGGCCAGCTGTGGCCAACAATAATTTTGAAATTAAGTCAAGTGTGATTCAAATGATCCAAAATGTCGTGCAGTTCGACGGACTGCCGGATGAGGACCCTAATAATCACTTGTCTAATTTTCTTGAGATTTGTGATACTTTTAAAATCAATGGCGTCACTAATGACGCCATTCGTTTGCGCCTTTTTCCCTTCTCTCTTAAGTCCAAGGCTAAGGCGTGGTTACTCTCCCTCCCGCGGGGATCCATCACGTCCTGGGCGGAATTGGCCGAGAAATTCCTTACGAAGTATTTTCCGCCCGCGAAAACTGCAAGACTGCGGGCGGACATATCTTCATTCGTCCAAAATGACTCCGAGTCTCTTTACGAGACTTGGGAACGCTTTAAGGAGTTTCTCCGCCGGTGCCCGCACCACGCTCTGCCAACGTGGTTGCAGGTACAAATTTTTTATAATGGACTGAATAGTTAGACGCGTCAAATGATTGACGCGGCTGCCGGGGGCACTCTGAACAATAAGACCCCCGAGGCCGACCAGGCCCTTTTCGAGGAAATGGCGGTGAACGCCTACCAGTGGAACGTCCCGCGGGCACGCACTAAGCAGGCGGGCATTTTTGAAGTGGATGCCACTGCTCAGCTAGCCCTCCAAGTGGAAAGGCTAACTAAGCAGCTGGCGGAGATGTCTGTTGCCTCCTCCACTCCGCCTTATTTTCTCCCCCCTCTAACGTCTGCGTAGTCGACGAATTCGTGGACTACATGGGAAATCCGGTGCGTCCCTCATTTCAAAACAACCCTTATAGTAGCCACTATAATCCGGGTTGGAGGAACGATCCGAATTTCTCCTGGAGCAACCCGAACAACGCGCAGCGTCCCCCTCCCCCTCCTTTTGCGTCAACGTTTCCTCCTCCCCCTCCTATGAAGCCATCCCCGGTGGAGGAAAATTTTAATCGTTATGTCGCGTCCAACGAGTCCAATATCTGGAACATCACCGGATCGCTAAAAAATTTAGAACTCCAGGTTGGACAGCTGGCGTGACTTATGTCGGAACGCGCCATGGAGGCACTGCCAGGGAACACGGAGCCCAATCCAAGGGAAACCGCCAACGCTATAAACCTCCGTAGCGGTAAGGAGGTGGTCGATCCAAAACGGATCGATCCTCAGGTACATATTTCACCTCCGACCCCTCTTCCCTCTTCTTCGATTACGCAACCCTTACCGAATTTTAACGATAAAACTATTTTAAACAAGGCGTTGCCCTACCCGCATAAGTTAGATAACGAGCGATTAAACGCGCAATATGAAAAATTTTATTTTATTACTTAAACAAATTCATATTAATGTTCCTTTTTGCGAGGCTATCTCGCAAATGCCTAAATATGCGAAATTTTTAAAAGAATTACTTTCTAATAAACGCAAACTCGAGGATATTTCACATATATCTCTCAACGCTGTCTGCTCGGCGGCTCTTACTAATAAATTGCCCTCAAAACAAAACGACTTGGGACGGTTCTCCATCCCGTGCCTTTTTGGCGATGTATTAGTAAAATACGCCTTGGCAGACTTAGGCGCGAGCATTAATTTGATACCGTTCTCGCTCTTCCTGCATTTAGGTTTGGGTACTCCTGCTCCTACCAATATGCGCATCCAACTAGCGGATCACTCGGTTAGGTTCCCCATCGGGGTTGATGAGGATGTCCTTGTCCGAGTAGACAAGTTCAACTTCCCGGTGGACTTCTTCATCTTGGACATCGAGGAAGACGCCAACGTACCAATAATACTTGGTCGCCCTTTCCTCGCGACCTCACGTGTGTTAATCGATGTAAGTAATGGTCAGCTTCTCCTTCGGGTAGGAGACGACCAAGTTACTTTTTCTATTAACTCCACAATGGAAGACTCGTCGCCGAGCGACGATTTCTGCTACTCTTTAGATTCTTTTTATGGAGATTGTTCTTCTCCGGTTTTCGAGTCCGAGTTTTTAAACGAAAATATTTTTTCGCTCGAAAATTTTTATTGCGATGAGGACGATTCTACGAATATGCCTTTTGAACCAATTGGTTTGAAAGACATTAGCACTAAAACCTCACTAGAAGAACCGCCCATCCTAGAACTCAAACCACTACCCGAATCCCTAAAATATGCCTTTTTGGGGAAAAATGATACACTCCCGGTAATCATTTCTTCGTATTTAAGCGATTCAGAGACCTCCGATTTATTGGAGGTTTTGCTTAAACATCGCCACGCAATTGCGTGGCAAATTTATGACCTAAAGGGGATTAACCCTTCTTTCTGCACTCACAAAATTTTCTTAAATGATAATTGCCGCAAAACCATTCAGCCGCAGCGGCGTCTTAACCCAAACATGAATGACGTCGTGAAAGCTGAGATAATTAAATTATTAGATGCGAGGATTATTTATCCCATTTCTGATAGTGCGTGGGTTAGTCCCATTCATGTCGTGCCCAAGAAGGGCGGTCTAACCGTAGTGGCGAATGAGCACAATGAGCTCGTCCCAACTCGTACTATTACGGGTTGGCGTGTGGTCATCGATTATCGCAAACTTAATGATGCCACCCGCAAGGACCACTTCCCACTACCGTTCCTTGACCAGATTCTCGAGCGTCTTTCCGGTCATCCATTTAATTGTTTTCTCGACGGTTTATCGGGGTTTTTCCAAATCCCCATTTCCCCCGAAGACCAAGAGAAAACAACTTTTACTTGCCCCTTTGGCACCTTCGCCTATCGAAGAATGCCATTTGGCCTCTGCAATGCGCCGGCTACATTCCAAAGATGTATGCTGGCAATCTTTGGAGAGTTAGTAGAAGATATTATGAAAATATTTATGGATGACTTTTCTATATTCGGATGCTCATTCCCGGATTGTCTTCGTAATCTTGATCGTGTCCTCCAGCGATGCGAGGACACGCATCTTATTTTAAATTGGGAAAAATGTAACTTTATGGTTCGAGGAGGTTTGGTCCTCGGCCATAAGATTTCGAGTAAGGGGATAGAGGTCGATAAGGCCAAAGTAGAAACCATAGAAAAACTTCCTCAGCCGACAAACATAAAATCCATTAGGAGTTTCTTAGGCCACGCGGGCTTTTATAGGCGCTTCATTCAAGATTTTTCAAAAATAACAAAGCCGCTTACTCACCTCTTGGAAAAGGAATCACCTTTTGTCTTTAGTAGCGATTGTGAGTCTGCTTTTAATTTTATAAAACAAAAACTTATCAATTCTCCAATTCTAGTGGCCCCTAATTGGTCCCTTCCGTTCGAAATCATGTGCGACGCTAGTGATATTGCCTTAGGCTCCGTTCTTGGCCAACGCGTAGAAAAACATTTTCATCCTATTTATTACGCTAGCAAGACGCTCACTTCCGCACAAGTAAATTACACGACGACGGAAAAGGAACTCTTAGCCGTTGTTTTCGCTTTCGATAAGTTTCGCTCGTATCTTACGCTATCTAAAGTTATCGTTTTTACCGATCACTCACCCCTTAAATATCTATTAGCTAAAGCCGACGCGAAGCCCCTCCTTCTTCGATGGATTCTCCTCCTACAAGAGTTTGACTTGGAGATCCGAGATAAGAAGGGCGTGGAGAATCTAGCGGCAGACCACCTCTCCCGTTTAGAAAATCCAGGTGCGGAAGCGCTCGTCGAATCTGAAATAAATGACAGATTCCCCGAGGAACGCCTTCTCGCCATTCGTTCGTCTTCATCATCTTCGCCTTGGTTCGCAGATTTTGCGAACTACTTAGTCGCGCGGGTACTTCCAAAAGATTTTTCAAGTCATCAAAAGAAGAAATTCTTTTCTGACTTGAAAAATTTCTTTTGGGATGACCCTTTTCTTTTCCGTATCTGTGCGGACCAAGCGGTTCGAAGATGCGTCGCGGGAGTGGAGTGCACACAAATATTGAGGCACTGCCACGAGGGTCCAGCCGGGGGGCACTATCAAGCCAACCGGACTGCTAGGAAGGCGCTAGAGGCGGGCTACTTTTGGCCCACTCTCTTCAAAGACGCGCACAATTTTGTGCGCGCATGCGATAGCTGTCAGCGATCGGGTAACATCTCACGTAGAGACGAGATGCCCCAAACTATGTTTTTAGAATGCGAAGTTTTCGATTTATGAGGCATAGATTTTGTTGGCCCCCTACCTCCTTATAAAAATTCTTATATTTTAGTGGCGGTCGACTACGTATCACGGTGGGCGGAAGCGCAAGCTCTCCCCACCAACGATGCGCGAGTCGTCGTTACATTTCTAAAAAAATTATTTTCTCACTTCGGAACGCCTCGCGCTATTGTTAGTGATAGGGGAACGCATTTCTGTAACGCTCTAATGGCTAAGATGTTAGCTAAATACGGAGTCACGCACAAGCTTGCCACCCCCTACCACCCGCAAACAAGTGGCCAAGTTGAGGTAGTAAATCAAGAGATTAAACGCATATTAGAAAAAAACCGTTTCACTTAATAGGAAAGATTGGTCCGCTAAGCTTGACGACGCGTTATGGGCGTATCGTACGGCGTACAAAACCGCTACCGGTTGTACCCCGTTTCGATTAGTCTATGGCAAAGCGTGCCATTTACCCGTATAACTGGAGCACCGCGCACTTTGGGCATTAAAACTCTTAAACCTCGACTCTGACTTAGCCGCTCAGAATAGAAAACTACAACTAAACGAGCTCGATGAATGGCGTGCGAACGCTTACGAGAGCAATAAGTTCTATAAGGAGCGTTCTAAGTTTTATCACGATCGAAAAATTAAAACCCCCAAAATTTTTTCTCTGGGCGATCTAGTCCTTCTTTATAATTCTCGTCTTAAACTTTTTCCTGGCAAACTTAAATCCCGTTGGTCCGGTCCCTTCTTAGTTGAAGAAGTTTTTTCATATGGGACCGTACTCGTCTTCCACCCGGAAAAAGGCTCGTTTAAAGTAAACGGTCATCGATTAAAGTCTTATATAGCGGGAGACCCTGTGATCAGTAGGAGCGAAACCATATCCCTCCTCGACTTATAAACCCGCCACTATAGTCAAGCTACGCGACTATAAACAAAGCGCTCCTGGGAGGCACCCCTCGTCTATTTTTTTTACGTCTTTATTTATTATGTTTTCTATTTTTCTAATAAATGCAGGGTTTCTAATGGGCTTCCCCGAGCGCGGATCAGGGACGTTTTCTGCCCCCCTCTTTTTCCTTTTTTGTACATATACCTGCTATCTTGTTCCTCATAGTTAGTATACAACATTGGGGACAATGTTGGATCTAAGTATGGGGGTGTATGACTCGCGGCAGCATTTTTGTATATTTTTGTAAATATTCTTGTAAATATTTTTTGTAAATAAATTTTATAAGTACTTTTTGTACATATTCTTTCTCTTTCCCCTCTCCCTTTTTCCCTCTCATCCTTGTAAATATTTTTTTTCTTTTAATCAATTTTTTGTAAATAGAATGAAAATTTCATTAAAAATACAAAAAAATTCACAAAATATAAAAATACAAAAAAATTCACAAAACTTAAAAATCCAAAATTTTTTTATTTTCACATCTTTTCTTTTTAGTATGTATATATATTAAAGATATAAATACAAAAATACAAAAAAAGAGCATAACTTCAAAAAAAAAAACAACAAAAAATTTTTATGTAAGTTATGAAACAAATAAATCAAACATCTCATTCTTAAGTTTCTTGTTATCCAAAGCTTTCGTTTTGAGTTTATTTATATGCGAATTTGATCAATTCTTTGTTCACTATTCGTTTGTTAATTATAGATTGAAAAATCTAAATAGCCGGGGTTAAGTTTTAAAGAATTTATTATACTTTGTTAAAAATAGGGGACTCGCTTTAGGCACTACTTCTAATTTTTCATAGATAGGAGCATGTGTACCATGTTAGAAAATAACGACTATAGAATTCAATTATGCTTGCTTTTAGCTTTCTGAAAGATTGGAACGTACAATTTATAAAGGTTGCTCTCAATTATTTTTCAATTAAAAATCTAGTTCTCTTTTCTCCCCTTACATATCATAACCTACTCGGTATGATAAAAATATTTCCCCAAAAAGAAAATGATCTTATGTCAATGGGAATAAGATTTCATTCCGTAAACATAGGCACCCAATAAATTAAAAGATTATACGTTACGGAGTAAGAGGATAAAATTCATTACTCCAACACATATACATTGGGTTATTTTTATTTATGAAGAAGAAAAATTTTATGTTAAGGAAAATAAGATTTCATTTTCCTTTAACATCCAAATCAAAAAAATTGGAGGTTCGAGAAAAAATAACCTCGCCTCAAAATCCAAGCATCTTCATAAACCAACATCAATCCCCCTTAGCCAATTTCATGACTCTAGAATTAACTCAAAAATATTTTTGAGAGCATAATTCGTAAATTGCATTATTTCCGATAACACTCCTATAAGCTAAAGTTCGTATAAATCCAAACTATTTTCTGTTAATCTAACCAATATAATTATTGCTTTCTATTTGATTACATCAAGAAGTCTTTTGGCCAAAACCTTTGCCCTGTTTAAATCATCTAAATAATTTTAGGACTTAACTCTTATACCCCGTATATTTTTATTTGATCTCTCTTATAATTAATTTAGCGGTGGCAGAACTTAGGGTTTTTTATTATTCCTTATAAGTTCACCTCAAACTTTTGCTCTGGAATAGCAAAAGCTTAAGTATGGGGGTGTTTGATGAGTTGTAAATATACCTATATTTTTCGTATTTTATTTAAGTTAATTTTGTTTATTTTTTGTCTTTTTTATTAAGTTTTATTCAATAAATTGCCTATTTTTGTAAATATTATTTCTAACTTAGCTTTATTTTTATTCCAGAAAAATTCCAGAAAAATTCCAGAAAAAGTCAAAATGTTGACTGACACGCCCGTGTCACATGACCGACACGCCCGTGTCACGCCCTCGACGATCGCCGACCATAGTTGCCAGCTCGACGGTCGGCAATGATCAAACCAAGTTCGACACGCCCCAAGACACGCCCGTGTCAAGGTGTGACACGCGCGTGACTTAGCCACCTGGCCCGACGTGACGCGCGCGACTTTGCGGCCGGACCGCGCCCAGATTGACCTCCCCGACACGCCCGAGTCACGCCCGTGACTGACACATGTCACGCCCGTGACCTAGGGCGTGACCGCCACGTTTTCAGCCGAAGTCAACATTCCAGTCAAGTCACCCGATCAGCTCATGAATAGTGTCGACACGCCCCCTGTCATGCCCTAGTCACGGGCATGACCCACCCGAAATTTTGCCTATAAATAAGTGCTTCCAGGAAGCTTATTTTGTCCACTTTTTTGACCACTTTTCTTAGGTGAGGTGCTGCCCATTTGGATTCCATACTTATGTAAGGAGAATTTCTCCCCCCTCTCTCTCTCTTAGTTTGTATTAGGGTTTTCATTGCTTTAATAAAATTTGAATTTTTCTCTCTTAATTAGTATGAAAAATCCATTTGAATGCGCCTACTTAAGCAATTTTTTCGTTCATCTTTTTGTGTTTCTTTTATGTTTTCATTTTTATAGCTTTGATAACTTAGTTAGATTTAGGGTTTATCGGCATTTCTAGCCGTTGTGCGGTCCGTTTAGTTTTCATTTTCCGCACTTTATAACTTTAGCTTTTTCTTCTTTATCATTTTCATTCATATAGGTTTTATAAAAACTCCCCTAAAAGTGTTCGGTTTTATTTTTCTTTAACTTAGGCTCTTAGGAATGTAAAACTTCTCGTTCCTTTTTAGTTTTATTCTCACTTTTCTGGAGGTTTTATAAAAACTTATGAATAAAAATATAGTCGTTATTGTTCGCTCACTTCATTTTAGCTTTTTATTTGCAAACTTTTAGTCCCTTTAATCTTTATTTCATCTTTTTATGCATTTCTACCGCATTCTAGCGTAGAAATGCAGTTGTATTAATTTTCGAGTACTTTCATTTTGCGTTTATTTGCAAAACTTTTCGCTCTGGTTATTTTTATTTTCACTTTTTATGCATTTCTACCGCATTCTAGCGGTAGAAATGCAGTCGTTTAAATTTTCTGAGCACTTTGTTTTTCTTATTTTTGCAAGTGGTGTGTGCGTGTATGAGTTAGGTTTTTTACTGCTTTATTTCAACTCCTGTAGAGTGCGTGTGTGCGTATGCATTTATTTTCGCCTACTCGTTAAGATTAAATGCCGCTCTGCTTTCATTTTCCGCCCACTCGTTTGAGTGGGACTTGTCTTTTTACTGGCTTCATTTTCTTCCTACTCACTTGAGTAGAAAACTTTGTGTGGGTGCGTGTGTTTTCATTTCTGTAGAGTGCGTGTGTGTGTTTTTAATTTCAAGTAGAGTGCGTGCGTGTATGAGATAGATTTACTCGCCCACATCATTGAGCCGAGACTTGCAATTTTACCGCTTTCTCAATTATGTAGAGTGCGTGCGTGTAGGAGATAATTTTATCGCTTATTTATCGCTTTCTTCAATTAAGAAGAGTGTGTGCGTGTGTGCATTTATTTCCGCCTACTCATTTGAGTAGGGCTTGCTTTATTTAATTTTCTTTATGGTTTTAAAGTGTGGTGAGTGCCTGCATCAATTAGCCTTCAATTTATCTAATTGTCCTATTTTTCGTGTTTTCCTCTTATAATTGTTCAGTGCTTAATTTAACACTCACGCTTCACCTAAAAACATAAAGCCGTCCCCATACCGATGAGTGGCTAATCTCTTTTAGCCTTCGGCATCGAAGAAGCATTGGGACATATAAAATGATTTGAAATAATTAAAAAACTTTATTTTTATTTTTATTTAAAGGACTTAAGGTTTACCCCGTGTTAACAACGCATAGGACCACATAATCGATGTTGGGCTCTATTTCCGTTATCCATACGCGTCGCCGAGAGGCTGCACGTATGGACCGATCCCCCTTTGGTAAAGAGAACTGCGTACGCCCCCTCGAAAGAGGAAAGCGTAGTTCTGCCGGATTAGGTTCCCCACCCAATAGCGGGGTTCCTAGCGTAAAGCGGGCATTAAGAGGAATCCTTCGTCGGTCTAACGATCGGTCGAATAGTCTTAATGTTTAGGTGAGCAATATTCCTAGAGATAAGTGGCTCATATTTTTGGAACCCCCACGGCCTAGTGCCTTATTAATTTAAAAACAAAGTTTAATAATTGTTGAGAATTATTTTAGTCTAATCCGATTCGATGCCGACGTTAACCCGTCATCGAACTAACTTAGCAAAATTCTGCTTCTTTCTTCCATTTTAATTAACTTAAAATCCCACCTTACTGATAGTAAGATAATAGCGTTTCTGGAAGAGTAGATATAATCAACGCGTCCCCGAGAATAATACGACCTCGGTATTTTCCCGAATACCGAGTACTACTTGCGATAGGTGCACTTGCCTCCTCTCGTTAGAAAACTCGATCTTCTAACCGGCCCGCGGAATCTGACCATTTCGAACCACACAGTAGGTCTCTGTTCCGCGGCCATCAGTGGGTTTATAGAAATGATAAAATCCTACCTTCTGAAGAACTCCATGGGTCTATTTATAGGTTTTCCTAGTCTGGTCTGCAAAAGCGTACTTTTGGTGCCCTAAAAATACTAAATTACCCTTGGGCTGGTATGCCAATATCCAAACATCATTGTTCCGAGGAGCTAACTGCAAACCCAGGGTATTTAAGTAATTTCTGGTCTGGGTCCCATATGTTGGAAGTTATTCCTACTGAGCTCTACAGGAACCCTGCTTGCTCTGAGCGCGTGCCTTCCCGCCTATCCCGAGCAAGAGCCAAAAGATAGAGGGGGGCGTCGAGTGGGAAAAACGCCATTCAACACTGAGGGGGGAATGGGCTTCTGCCAACGAGAGGCTTTGGCCCGCCCTGGGTGGGAGCCTCCCCCTGGATTTGCCATGTCCGACAAAAATAACTTTAAGTTTAAGGCTAAGCTCGATGAATATGCGTTTGACGAAAATAATTCTCTACTCGACGAATTGAGTTCAACGAACTGGCATTACTTGACCCCTAAGCGAGAGCCTTCCCGCTTACTACAGGCGGGAGTGGAGGAACTTCACTCGATGCCTATGCGTATATGGTATCGAGAGCATTGATTAGAAAGACCTCACTCAATTTTAAGGCCTGAGGCATTGAGTGTAGACGCTTCACTCAACGCCAGCTCTGTGGCTTCCCGTAACGCAAGCGTGACCATTTCTGCATGCCTCGGGCGAGAACTCATTTGTCCCAGTCTTCTAGCCTGACCTTATATGCTTAAAGCTAGCCCAAGGTTAGCCCAATCCCGACACAACTGGTACTTGGGTCCCACCCAACGAATATGGGGTTGTACATCAAAAGTGTAACGATCAAGCTGATTAAAATAAAAACTGAGAATTCTGCCAAACTTCGGTGCGTGAATACTATCCTTAATTCTTGCAAACATCATTGCACCCCAGTCTATTTTCTTCTGACATATGATGGCCACCATAATTTTGAACAATTTTGAGGATAAATATTCATGGGATCCAGTCTTACCGAACCGAAATTTTTCGATAATGTCTGATAAGAAATTTCCTTCCTCATTCATCCCTTTGCGCTTTGCTACCTTTGTTTCTTGTGGAAAACCATAGAAGAGATGAGCCCTGGAGAAATCATCCTCTTCCAGCTGATTGGCTTCGTCACATTCAGGAAGCCATAAATACCTCGAGAGGAGGGATGCCTTCATCTTAACTCTGATCTGTTGAACTTTACTTTTGATCACTGTGTCTTTACTGCGGAGCTTTGCATTTGAGAACAATTTGAGAACATCCTTGTCCAGAACTTTGCAAGGGGGATCAATAATGAATGTGAGCTCGGCTGATTCCAACATTACAATGATATTTCTAAAATTATCAGTGGCCG
This sequence comes from Platanthera zijinensis, assembly GCA_039513925.1. NCBI lineage: Eukaryota > Viridiplantae > Streptophyta > Magnoliopsida > Asparagales > Orchidaceae > Platanthera > Platanthera zijinensis. The sequence continues at coordinate 70,320,804 of CM077091.1, forward strand.
ACGCAAACCCCATTTGCACAAGTTCTCCCCCTACAAGCAAGCCACATGTACCACTAGGACCCATCGATAGAATCAAAAGAGAGTAGAGGAATGAGAAAATTAGCTCTGGATGAACTTCGATGGTCGAGACTAAAATCGAGAAGCCAAGAACTTGATGGAACTATTGATGTTATAGGAAACGAACATGAACTTCCGTCAGAGACGAATTGTCGGGGAAGATGATGCAGTTGCTATCGCGGAGTCCAAATCATAGGGACGTGGAAAAAGGCGTGATTCAGACTTCTCTTTCGTCAAAATGAAGATGATTTATACCGAGAACTTATATATATATATATATGTATATTTAAAGTTTTATGACAGGGGAAATTTACGCGTACCTGAAACTGACAACTCTTCGGATCCAATAAAAAAATTGACCAATGCACGAATCGTCGAAATTCTACGGAAGCCAAGCAAAATTCGCCAAGTTTCGTAATGGAAACTATCATTATCTCGACGAACCGTCGAGTTCTGGCGAATTCATCTCGAAGAATTTGGCTTGGAGAATTTTGTCTGTTGAGAGATGTACTTCCCGAGAGAATTTCCGTCTTCTTAGCCATCTTCACGAGTACTTATTTAGCATGCCTAGTTCCATTTGGAAAAGTGAGATTTTATCCTCGTCTAGTGGCTTCATGAAAATGTCTTGTACCTGCTTATCCCTCGCGACATAGCTGTGATTTATGTGCCTGTTCTCCAAATGCCCCTGGTTGAAATGATTTTTTTTTCGATGTGCTTTATGTAGCTGTGAGAGACTAGATTATTTGTAATTGCTATCGCACTAGAGGAAATCTACTAAAATTTCAAGTTATAATCTACAAAGTGATTCCTGATATAGAGAAGCTATGTGTAACAGCTATTAGCAGAGATGTACTCTGACCCTGTGACACCCCTGATTTTCTAAGGTTTATTTAGATTCCTTTAGTGACGTATTTTGACGTTAGGGAGTTACTTTGACGCTTGTTTAACGGTGTCCATTATTGGAGCGTGACTTTTTGCTTATTGGTACCCGGGGTTTTAACTTAGAATGTTAGCATGGCGAATTTCTTGTGATTGGAACACGGTGGAGCATTTTTGGGAATGGTGGTGATTTGACTTCGGGAGATTTTTAACCGAGTTTGGTTTGTCGAATCTTAGTTCTGACTTCACCGTTGATTTCATAGTGTTAATATTTTGCTAAGTTGTGATTTTCGTAGAAATCCAAGTTAGTGCGTGTTTTGGTCATTGAGACGTTTTATTTATAATAATAATATATTATTATATTATCTATTCCATATAAATAGCCTCCGATTAGACGTAAACCCTTTTCATCGTCTTCTTCCTGAAACCGCCGATTGTTTTGCGAAAGAGAGAAAGAGGCGTTCTTTTGAGATCCTTGGGCCGTCGATTTTAGGACCTCCGATGCACAAAACCGTTGTTGGAGGGTAGATTCGCTTGCTCTCACTGCGATCTATGTTTCTACTATGAGTTATTCTGGTTTCTTGGATTTTTAGGGATTAAGGAATGTAGTTTTGACCTTCTTTCCTCTCAAAAAGTTTCATGTTTTGTTGCTTAGGTGTTCTTGCAGCCAAACCCGTGAGGAGGAGCGCTGTGTGGCCTGTTTTCAGCCGGATCGAGACAAGAGTCAACTTCTTCCCCTTGCCAAGTTTCTTTCTTCTCTTTTGTATGATTCAGTGCCTTTATTTTCTCCCAGGTTATAGGAGTAGGGTAACGTTAGGTTCAGCCTTTGTCAATCTGCTAGACCATATAGTTTTTTCCGGTCAGGAATTGCTTAGTCAATCTTGTGGTAGAGCTGAGTAAAACTTGTTGATTAAAGTGTTAATTTCCTTAGGTTATACCTCAAGTTTTTGCTGTTGGACTAGGGTAATTGGTCAAGTTTAGAACAGAAGGTTTAAGCCAATTTCCTTTCGTTGTATAAAAAGTATTTCAAGTCTAATTTTCATTGTATAATTGCTAATCTTAGGTAACTTCATCTTATTTGACTATTAGTCTAGCCAAAACCCGTCGAGTTTATGTCAAGTAAATTTAAAGAAAATTCATCATATAAAAGCGAATAAAATTCGTCAAATATTGATGGAATTAGTCTAAGTAAAATTCGGCGAGTATCAGTATGAGAAAAGTCAGATTCATCGAGTATCTGAGGTAAATTCGTCGGGTAATGCTTGGCGTTGAGTTAAGTCTAATTCATCGAGTATTAGGTGTTGAGTCGACGAATATCAACTTAGCGTTGAGTGATGTAATAGAGTAAGTTAAAATTATCGAATATGAGGCATAATATTGAGTGGATTAGGCATGGCGCTGAGAGCGTTGAGTGATCCTTGAGCCTAAGTTAGATTTGTCGACTAAACTCGACGAATTCGTCGAGTAAACTCGACGAATTCCTCGTGTAATGTTAGTGGCGTTGATTGCATAGCCTTGGCATTGAGTGGCGTTGAGAGTCTGTGAGACTAAGTAAAAATCATTTAGTGCGTTGAATGCACTCAATGCGGCATTAAGTGAGATAGTGGTGAGTGTAACCTTGGCATTCAGTGGCGTTGAATGTCTGTAAGACAGTAAAAAAGCGTTGAGTGCGCTGAATGCACTCAACGCAACGTTAAGTGAGACATCGTTGAGTGTAACCTTGGAATTGAGTAGTTTTGGAGCAATGTCTAAAGCGTTGAGTGGACTTAACTCGGCATTTAGTGAAGGTGAATCCGTTGAGTTTTCTGGCTTGGCATTGAGTGCGTTGAATGCAATAAATGCGGCATTGAGTGTACTCGACGCTTTTCCCTGGACTTTGTATTTTAGGCCGTTTCGTCGTGTATCTATTGTATTCGTCAAGTATA